>JAJTUV010002383.1:0-146105 GCA_021653895.1 Mastomys natalensis | reverse complement strand
TAACTGCTTGGCGTCATGGTTCTAGCTGGTCATGGTGGCGTGGATGATCCTGTCCTATACCTGACCTCATGATACCCAACTTTAGGCTCCATGAACATGGTCTTTCTCTTCTTCTGTTGCTCCTATATCGGGAGGTAGCAAAGGTCCCTCTGTAGCCTGTGGCCCCCTTTGTGACTCATGGTCACCATTCCACAGCATAGAAGGCTTTGGAGACTGCTGACAGTCCGTGCAACTTCCTTGGTATTCTACCTGAGAAGGGGGTGGAAGTCCCACCCCCTTGAATCTCAACCTTTCTGAAGCCTCTATACTTGCCCAGTGCAGTCTGTGGTGGACACTGGAAGGTCATTATTCACAGCTAGGTGATCAACATTACAGAGGAAAAGGACCAGAGTGAGACGGTACCTTGCCTGAGCTACTTGGACCACCCGTGCTGAATTATGGGTAGTGTCTAGGGCAGTAGCTGGAGGCTAGCTAGTGTGCAGAAGGACCCAAGCCACCTTGCTGCCTTTTGTCAGAAGTGCTCTGAGTAGGAGTAACAAGATATGCCACCGTGCAATCTTTCTGTTCCCCAGGCAGCCACAGGCTCTGGCTCCTGTTCCTTCACCACCAGAGGCAGGGCACTCTGGAGCTGATGAGCCCAGTACAAGTCTTACCCAGTACTTGTTGCACTGATGTACGTAGTTGCTCCAGGCTTCCAATTCCCCTTTATATACCACAGAACCCGGGTGTCTATTGGGAGAGTTCTAAACATATCCAATGGGCAGATCTCTCACAGTAAACCCTCTTTAGGGAGCGGCTGATATTATTGGCCTTGGGGGGAGCCAAAGCAGCCCTGGAGAGTGGCGCATGCCAAGAACTCTGGCATCCTGCTTCCTAGGTGAGAAGATAAATCAGGGAAGCCTTGTAAAGCTGCAAGCCATAGATAACATGCCTGGACTGGGGCAGAGTCTCCCACCAGCCCCAGGCCTTGGGTCCTCACCTCTCTATAGTGAGCAGTTTCTGGACATTATGGTACCTACAGTCCAGATGGGATGATCTTCAGGGTCACTGGCCATCACATACATCAGAACACACAGTGTACCCCAGGAATGCAGAGACTCAAACTCATATCCAGGTCTCTCACGGATGGATTCATGAGATGACCATAGACATGGTCATCATTCAGTTTCAGCTTCCCCACACATTAGCCTAACACTGGTTATGATTGTAAGAACCACAGGGTTAGAAGTGTGGACACTATTACTTTCCCAGGTGGGATATATTCTCAGCCAGCCAGCCAAGGCAGGCCTGAGTGTATATCAGTAGCTAGCTTTTAGTCTTACTGTGTACCTTAGACTAAATCCTGCTGATTTGCCTAGGTTTGCTAACAAGCTCCAGCAGACAGTAGCTTAGGGGCACTGAGTCACTTGTATGACACACGTAACCTTCCTGTGCAATCCAGACAGTGTGCTGAGGCCCCGCCTTCATGGCAGCAGGCAGAAGAGCAGAGAGTTTGACCCACAGACAGTGCTAGACAAATATTTGTTGAATGATCATTTTCTATAGGGCCTCAGGCTGGAGTGTAGGAAGGAGGTCTGTTTGTGGACAGAAGAGGCCAAGAGAAGCAAACTGGAGGCAGGGGCATGACTCCATTAAGAACAGTCAGAGCCAAGTGAACACGGGGAGGCAAAGGCTTTTGGGGGCGGAGGGGGTGGGAGGTGTGCACCAGAGGTTTAGGCAGAAGGATTATCCACAGTTTGAAGCAATGAGAGCTATATAGTGAGTTCCAGGGCCACCAGCTTAAGTTCTGTGGCAAGAGCCTGTCTCTAAACAAAACAAAAGAAGGAACAAAAATAATCGTGAAAACTTTTTCTCCAGGAGACAATACAGGGGCAAAGAGAGCTGTCAGGGAAAAAGGAGAAGTGGGTCTTGTTAGTGCTGGGGCTAAGTTGGAGAGACGGCAGTGAGTCTGGAGGTTATCCATGGGGAAGAGAGAGGCAAGGAAGATGGGTTCCAGATACCAGAGTGTGTGCTCTTTCTTCTGTGTGGCTTGTGTACCAGATAGGGATGTTCAGTGACTTCTGTCTTTCATAGCCATAAAGCTCCTGTTTCCCAGCCTAGAAAGCCCAATACTTTACCTTGGAACTCAGGGCTAGACTTGGAATGGTGCTTAGTGATAGGTTATTTCTCTGCCGGCGAAATGAGCCAATTCAAACCAGATTAGATTATATTAAATGCAGGTTATGGGAAGTTGCTCTGGGAGAGTTCAGTTGCTCCAAGGAAGGAGGCTAGGGAAGTCACCATGGGGGGCAGGTAGGAAGGGGAGAGAAAGAGAGTGGGGTGAGGAGGGAGGGAGGGAGAGAGAGAGAGAAGAGAGAGAGAGACAGAGGAAAGGAGAGAGAGGAAGAGAGGAGGGAGGGAGAGAGAGAAGGAGAAGGAAGGGAGAGAGAGGGAGAGAGAGAGAGAGAAAGAGGGAGAGAGAGGAGGGAGAGAGAGAAGAAGAGGGGAAGAGAGAAGGAGAGAGGAGGGAGAGAGAGGGAGAGAGAAAGGGAGAGAGGAGGAGGGAGAGAAAGAGGAGAGGGAGAGATAGGAGAGAGGAAGGAAAGAGGAGAGAGGAGAGAGAGAGAGAGAGAGAGGAGAGAGAGAGAGAGAGAGGAGAGGAGAGAAGAGAGAGGAGAGAGGAGAGAGGAGAGAGGAGAGAGGAGAGAGGAGAGAGGAGAGAGGAGAGAGGAGAGAGAGAACCAAAATGTCTGGATTATATAGGGAAGAGCCTCTGGAGAAGGGCAGCACAGCCCTGGGGCTGGAAAATTCAGGGTTTGTGGCAGGATATACCAGGTAGGGACTGAGGGATGCTGGGAGAACCTGGAGGCCAGGTCCACTTTGTTGTGTCAAACAGTCCCTAGTCCCGGGGTCTGAAAACAAACTCTTAGCTCTGTTCTTGCTGTGACACTTCACACGGCTTTCTCGTGAAAAGCCTCCAAAGAAATCCCAAGCTGGCGCTTCTCTACCACATTACTGGCTTGCCTGGACTGACGCAGCACTCTGCAAACTCCAGTGGAAGCCAGAGTAACCTTTACAGTCCTATTCCAGATCAAATGATGCGTCTCCATGCTCCAGATAGACGGTAGCTCCCCTGTCAGGGAGCCCTCTTATTTCAGCGTGACACTTAAAGTTTAATAAAGACACTGAGACATCTGCATAGTTTAAACCTGTCGGCCTTTTGCTGGGGCAGTCTCAGCTAGCTTCTAACCCGACTTCTCTGCCACTTCGTCTTTCCACGAGGCACCCTCTGCCCACTGCCCTGCCTTGTTCCCGTCTCCCTTCTGCCTTCTACCCTGTATCGGTTCAGTCTCCTGCCCTGAAGATCAACTTGTCTTTCTGCCCTGCTCCAAACCACCAGCCCTTTATTATGCAAAAAGCCATACCAACCAGTCGACTTTGGGGGCTACCCGACATTCCCTAAAGCAGCTTGCCTTTCTTTTTTGAGCAGGTGAGGAAGTGACAGACATTTACATATCCTGCCAGCCTGGCGCCTGGCGCATTTAACAGTTAGAAACACAGGGACACACTTTTCATAGCTGGTAAATACGGTATCTGTGGGTCATCCCAGCATCCTCCGCTCTCATCTTGGGCTCTTGTTTCTGCAACTCTAGACTTGGCAGCTCAGCAGTCCTCTTATGATTTCCTCTTCCTTATCCATGTTAGTGTCTTATGGCCTTTGTAATTGGAAAGGTCTTCCCTAAGAGAATGAATATATATATATATATATATTATATGTATATGTATGTGTGTGTGTGTGTGTGTGTGTGTGTGTGTGTGTGTGTGTGTGTGTGATTTGCATTTGTTACTTCAGTTTTATTGATTTATTTAGAGATAGGGGTCTCATGTAACCCAAGCTAGTCTCGAACTCGCTATACAGCCAAGGCTGGCCTTGAATTCTTAATCTTTCTGTCTCCATCTCCTCAGCGCTGGGATTACAGATGCAAATCATCAAGGTTAAATGCTACCTCCTTGGAGAAGCCTTCCTTGACCATTCACTTTAAAAAGACTTCCTAGTGCCTCTATCCACTTATCCTGCCCTTACATTTTCGCTCATTTACTACCAATCGTAATGATAGAATTTAGCTTTTTATATTATGGGCAATTTCATACATGTATAGAAAAAACAGATAAACTCGTCCAGCAGGTTCCATGAGGCTATCCCTCAACTTCGTAATGATCAATAGTGGGCCGGTCTTCCTTTCCCTATACCCTTTGCTTTCCAGCAAACTCTAGATATTTAATAATCATATCTGCAAATACTTCTATAAAAAGTTTATATTTATTGTTAATTCTTCATTCATTTTTTATTTATCTCCCCCCCCTCTTTTTTTAAAAATTATTTATTTATTTATTGTTTTTGAGACAAGGCCTCTCTATGTAGCCTTGGCTGTGCTGGAACTCTGTAGACAAGGCTGGGCTTGAACTCCGTGAGTGCTGGCATTAAGGGCATGAGCCACGACATCTGGTTTTCATTTTATTTTTTGAGTCAAGGTCTCTCTCTGCAGCCAGGCTGGTCTGGAATTCACAATGTAGCCCAGGCTATAACTATAGTATTACTTATGATTATTTTTGTGTATCTCAGGCTGGCTTGGGATCCCATTTCTCCTGCTTCAGCTTTCCAAATATGGTAGCAATTAAAGGGATGAATCACGAGGCCCAATTTTTGTTATATTATCTGTTTATCTTTTTATTTTATTGATACTAGGTTACATACAGCCTAGGCAAGCCTCACACTTCCTATGTAGCCAAGGATGGCCTTAAATTCTTTGCTGCTCTCTCCCAATGTGCTAGGATTACAGGTGAAAAGCTGTTTGCCCAAGTATGAGGCAGCATCCATGGTAACTGAGTTTGTCCAGCTTGTTCACTGCTGTACCTTGTGTCTAACACAGTGCCTCGCTCAGAGCAAGTGACTCTGGACATCTGCGGGGGTGTCAGCTGTCCTCAAGATAGTGTATGTGTAGACTGTGGTTACCATGTCCCTTGCAGTACCGGTGAGACTCTGCTCATGCATGTGCATGGAGCATGCGACAGTCCTGTGGGTGTGTGCTCACCGGCTTGTGTCATCACAGCTGGTGGCTGGGAGCATGCCTCCTTCCTGACGTCATCTCCCACACTCCAAGCCCCAGTGACTCACTCGGGTGTATTTCCCTCTCTCAGTCAGGCATGAGGAGGGAGGGAGGTGTACCCTGGTCTTTCCCAGCCCTCTGGAGGCCCAGAGAGCTCCCTCCTGTCCTGTCCTATCATTCTTGTTTTTGTTTTTTCGAGACAGGGTTTCTCTGTGTAGCCCTGGCTGTCCTGGAACTCACTCTGTAGACCAGGCTGGCCTCGAACTCGGAAATCCGCCTGCCTCTGCCTCCCAAGTGCTGGGATCAAAGGCGTGCGCCACCACCGCCCGGCTCTATCATTCTTTAATTATCTGCTATCCCCAACCAGCAGAACTGCAGCATAGTCCTCTCCAGCCTTGGAGCCCCGCCTAGCCGGGCCAGCATCAGCTGATAGGATTTGAGTATGTTTGCAGGAAGGATGGCCGTGTCCCATCCTGCTGACTCTCGGTGTGGTTGTTGGATAGCTGAGTAACAGCATCTCAGTTGCCCAGCAAAGGTGGGGCAAGTGACAGCAGAGATCCGTCCCGGAGATGCAGCCACACCCCAACACCACACTAGTCCTGCACCTTAAAGGTTTTTTTTTTTTTTTCCTGAAAGGTCGACAACAAAGATCTGGTCCATCACAGATGCCTTCCATGATCTACACTCTGTCAGACCAGGGACACACAGATTTGCAGTTTGGTTCCCAAAATTCCTGATGAGACTCAGCCTTTGGCCCAGAGATGAGGAGTAACTCTCCTGCAGACACACAGCAACTCATTGGCAGAGCTGGGCAGAGCTAAAATGTTTGAAACCTTACAGGCTGCCAAGGCTGTGCCTCTCAGCGTGGGCTTCCCAGCACATCAATAAACATCAGCAGTGGGCCAGAGAGGTATCAGACCTAGGGGTCAGGGCAGACACCCCCTGAGATCCAGGGAAACTTGGGAGGTGGTGAGAGCTGGTCTGTCATAGATACAGGTAGAGACAGGAAATGGGACGGAAGTGAAAGCAAGTGTTAGACTCTGAGTTCTGCTAGACCTGAGTTCTCCTAGTTTGAGCATAACCTCGGCCCAGCTATCCACAGGTGAGTGGGCTTGTATGACTTCTTCAGGAAACAGTCACTGTCTCTGCCCTCCCTCTTTCCATTTATGGATTCAGTCCCCTGATACTGAGATGAACTTTGAAAAAAAAATCACGGGGGCTAGAGAGATGGCTCTGCTGTTAAGAGCACTGGCTGCTCTTCTAGAGGACCTGGGTTCAATGCCCAGTACCCATGTGCATTGAGTAGCAGCAGCTCACAACTGTCTGTAACTCCAGTTCCAGGGGAAACTGACACCCTCACATCAATGCACATGAAATAAAATTAAATAAATTATTTAGAAAAAAAATTACGACTTTTGTTCATGTGTGTGTGGTCAGAGGACAGCTTGCAGAGACAGTCCTCTCCTTCTACCATGTGGGTCCCAGGAATCAAACTGAGTAGGTGAGTGGGTGCTGAGTAGTGTGCGGGGGTAGGTGGCTGTGTGTGTGTGTCTGTGTGTGTGTGTGTGAGTGTATGTGTGACACCTCAGGTTTTCTGGCTTGGTAGTAGGCATCTTTCCCAGTGGAGCCATCTTGTTTTCTGGGCAGCCTTGTACAGAAGAGCAGAACCCCTCTGAGGGTGTAGAAACTTCTTGTCTAGACCTTCCATGTCCATAGGTAGAGTCAAGAGTAGTCTTCAGTCTAGCCTGCGTCTTGCCTTCTAAGAGTGGCCCTACTTTCTCTGACAGGTATCAATAGGGTTTGGGGGTTCTCCTATTGTGCTTGGGCTCTCTTGAAGGTCTCTGGTGTGTCCCTTGTCCACTGCACTTACCCCAGGAACCTCTCCACCAGGAAGCCAACTGAAATGCTATGCTGTCGGTGTTTACAGCCTGAAGAGGCCCGACTCTGACAATGAGTCACTGTATGGCTATGGGCAAGACACTCTTCTCTGGGAAGGATGAATGCAAGGCCCTCTGGGAGGGAGAGGTAAGGCCGCCTTGGATCTGTTCTTCACCCTGCACTTGGTTTCAGTGAGTCCTTCAGAATGGACAACCTTGCTGGAGCAAGGACTCATGGAACCTATAGGTTCTGCATAACTACTATCAGAGCAGGAGAGGACTTAGAGGGGGTCCTGGTTTGTGTTTGCCTCCTGCATTGCCTAATGGCTTCTGTCTCGATATGGTGAGCTACCATGAAAGATTTATAAACTGTTTTGCTCACAGAGTTCATAGACAGTGAGTAGGAGGGAGCCATTGTGAGTAGGGGGTGGAGGTGGGCGTGGGGTTGGAGATGAGAAGCAGACTCTCAGAGAGAAGGTCAGACTGTAGTGCTCTACCTGCCTGGATGCTTGCCGAGCTCCTGGTAACAAGGTAGCAGTTGGAGCCCAATCAATACCCCTGGGGGTGGGGCAGTCAAAAGAACCAAAGTGGGAGCACGGGGACCTTGGAGTCAAAGGCATTTTGGCTTGAGGGCATCTCTTTGGAAAAGGAAGTGCTATATTTTAGCAATAGCTGTTTACTGCAAACCAGTACTTGCCGGCATCAGTGACTGGGGCAGACTGGACTCTACTTGGATGGGATGTACAGAACTAACCAATGTTTACTACAAGGTGACAAGTGTTGAGCTTTTGCCTGGGCTAGACACTCAGCAATTCAGAGAAAGAAATGGGGAAGGCCAAATCTCTTTCTGCACCAGGACAACACACAGGATGGGAGTCACCCAGCCAGATATTCCTTCCCGGGCCAGGAAGGCCAGTGAATCAGCCTCAGTTGCAATGGTTGGTTTTGTTGTTTGGTTTTGAGATGCTGTCTCACTGGGTAGCCTAGGCTGGTCTGGAATTTGAGGTCCTCCTTCCTTGGATGTCCAAGTAGTGGAATTATAGCGTGTGCCATTATGGCTGGCTACCCACTGGGTCTGGATGGAGAAGTCCGCATGGACTTTCTCCTCTTCTCTGCTAAGTTTTATCCTCTGTCCTTATTGACAACTGCTCTGCCAGGCAGAGGCTTTCGAGACGAGCAGGGGCTGGTGACTTTGTCCAGAGATCTCTGTCCTTCTCACTGGTAGGTGGGACCTGCCTAGCTGCAGAAGGCAGTGTGTTTGGGGTTGCTGCACTAGCCAGGGGCTGGCCTTTGGGAGGTAAAGGTTGGAGTGGACTCTTTCCTGGAGGCCCTCCACCAGATCAGACCTGCTTGCCAGCGATCTCTACACAATTTCTTTCTTTTGATCTTGGTGGAGTGCCCTATGGTTAGAACCCTACCCTGAGGTAGGGCATGTCGAGGAATTTATAAATGTGCATGGAAGGACAGATGCCATCATGAGGTAAAAGTCAAAACATTTGGACAGGTTGTATGGCCTGACTCCTTCCTGACCAGCTACTGACTGTGTGACCGTGACCTGCCTCACTCCAGACCCTCCATATAATGAGCTAGCTCCAGGGTTGAGGAGTGGTCTTCAATGCACTATAAACTTTATTGTGCAGTGTGTATCACAATTGCCTGTAGTTTTGTTAAAATCTCACTCAGCCATCTGGGGAAGAGCTGGGGAGTCTTTATCTCCTCCCTGCAACCTAGAGCTTTATATAACTGCTTAGGCGAAGGCTCTGCCACTGAGTTGCAGCCCAACCTGGTTCTTCATTTATTTTTAAGAATCAGCCCAGGCTGGTTTTGATCTCCTGATCCTCCTGCTTCTATCTCCCAAATGCTGAAATGACAAGTATGTGGCCGCCATACCTGTCCTTTATTTCTAACAAGTTCACAAGTAGTGATGCTATTAGCCCACAGAGGACTTTGAGCAGCAAAGAGGATAACCCATTTCATCTGCACCATCGGGACCCAGAACCTGGGCCTTGGGAGTCCTCTGCAAACCGCCCTGACAGGGCGTCGTAATGTTGGCTTGGGAATAGTTTTAGCCTCTGGTTAAGAGTGCTCACAGGTCTGGGGACAAAAGATCTCCAACCCCAGCCTCACTCTTGTTTATGTAGAAAAGTCTTTTCTTGGTTACTGCTCGATTTAGCCAAAGGGTTGTTTCACATCTGAAATGGAAAGGAACACAGTTCAACCCACTCATTATCTTGATGGCCACAGGAGGCCCTCTGAGGAGGTGACGCCCTTTATGAGGACAGCAGCCATCAGTTAAAGACTATGATTCATTACACGGAGGATGGAAACATGCTCAATTCCTGTGGCTGCCTGCTCTCTCTTCAATGGAAATGCCCAGCTGTCTGTCAGAGGAGAAGGGAGCAGACAAGAGTAGGCTAGCCCTCCTATTCTGGACTTCTAATCGGCCAGCTCCACTGGCTTGAGGAACTTACGCATCAGGTTCCCTGTTACTTTCTGGACTGTCTAGGCTTCTTCAGGAAGGGTTAAGTGGATTTCTATTTGTATCTACCTCAGCAACCTCGGCTTATTGTAATCTTAGGTGTAACTGCAAAGTGCATAGGAGAGCACTTACTGGGAGGGGACCCAGGGCAAGATGGACGTCAGGACAACCTTACCTACTTGCCAGGACTCCTCCCATGTTGTGCACAGGAAAGGGACCCAACCAAAGAATCTGGAGCTCTGCCCTTGGACCATCCCTCCTTTAAGAGCTGTGTCTTTTGGAAAGTGAGGAAGATGCAGCTGCTTTAGCAGTTTCTATTGGTCAGGGGAGGTGAGGCTGAAGTTGGAAGAAGCATTCTCTGGATTCCTTTTGGAAGATGAGTGTTCTAACTCAGCGAACTGCACAATTGCCATAGCAACCACACTTAAAGGGCCAGCTTTTAAAGGGTTCCCTTCTTTAGACTCTTAAGAGGCAATAGGCAGTTTCCAAGCTGGGGGGCTAGAGATCTGGAGATCTGAGACCCTGTGGAAAGCTCTTCTTACACCCATGGTGGTTCCTCCTCCTTCTCCTCCTCCTCCTCCTTCTTCTCCTTTTCCTTCTTCTTCTTCCTCCTCCTCTTCCTCCTCTTCCACCTCTTCTTTTTCCTCTTCCTTTTCTTCCTCTTCTTCCTCCTCCTATTTTTTTTTTTTTTTTTTTTTTTTTTGAGACAAGATTTCTCTGTGTATCCCTGGCTGTCTTGGCACTCTCTCTATAGACTAGGTTTGCCTTGAACTCAGAGTTTCATCTGCCTTTGCTTCTCAAGTGCTGGGATTAAAGGCATGACCCACCACCAAATAAATGGCTTTCTCTTTTCAACATCTAAATGATGTTGGTATAGGTCCTTTAAAGGGTAGGATGTCCTGACCCCTTAGCTCCTAGGCCTTTGGGAGGGCCCACAGGCAAAGGGCACATGCTTCCAAAGCTTGTCTACATTTTTCATGGGTTGTACATTATCTAGGCAAGTACCAATCTCTGTATCATGTGTCTAAATGTTATGAGAAAACCCATGTTCACATATATAACCACTTGTGTTTGTGTATGTGTGTATAAAAAAAGAGCGTGAAGTTTTCAACATCTTTTTCTGTTTGTTTGTTTTTTCAATACAGGGTTTCTCTGTGTAGCCCTGGCTGTCCTGGAACTCACTCTGTAGACCAGGCTGGCCTCGAACTCAGAAATCCGCCTGCCTCTGCCTCCCAAGTGCTGGGATTAAAGGTGTGGCCACCACTGCCCTGCTAAAGATTTAATTTTTAAGTACATGGATCTTTTGCCTACATGTATGTTTGTGTGCCATGTGTGTGCCTGGTGCCCATGGAAGCCAGAGGAGGGTGTTGGATCCCTAGAACTGGAGTTACAGTTAGTGTGAGCCACTATGTGGGTGTTGGGAATCAGACCTGGCTCTTTTAACCACTGAGACATCTTTCCAACTCTGCATCCTACCACTAAGCTGTATCTCCAGGCTCCGTGAGCTATTTAGTAGAGGGGATGGAACTCCCCGCCCTTAAGTTTTAGGAGTATATCTGAAAGGGTCAAACACACACACACACACACACACACACACACACACACACCACACACACATACATACACACACACACACTGTTGAGTTCAGTCTTCAGCTTGGCTTGTGTCTTGAAAGAGTCAGGCCCTAGCACGGCTGTGGGCACAATGTCTGGGTACCAGCTTACCATCTAGCCCAGGCTCAGAGCAGCAGAGCTGTGTCAGCCTGTGCCAGTGCCTGGGGCAGGGCAGGGCAGGCTGTGTGAATAGAGGGTGTTGTCAGTCCTTTAGGGGAAACAGGAGATGAGGGCAGATCCTGCCTGGCAGGTTTGTCACCCACGTCTCTGCTTACACTTTCAGGGAAGCTCCCTACTCTGGGTGGAGACCGGCTCATGATAGCAGGGCCCTGAGGAGCCAGCCTTAACTTCCTGGGAGTGGCAAGGTAGAGCTATGTTATATGGGGATGCTCTTGGTCCTCCTAACCTGGGGACCAGAGACATCATGTTTATAAAACAGAAACTAGTGTTGGCAGCTTAAGACGCAGGGTATTTCTGGAGGACGTCTTCAGGGGGGAGGGGCAGGGGGTAATGTTTCTCTGTGTGGCACCACTGAATCCTTGCTGGGTCTTGTCTATCATTACTCTGCTGTGTGACTCTAGTTGGGTCTCACGCCCTCCCTGATTCTGTCTCCTTGTCCCTCTTGTTCCTCTGAAGACCTTTTTGTCAGTAATCCACTTGGATTCCAAGTTTCCTGCCTGAAGCCTCTGAGAGGGGGCCAGATGTTAAAATGGACACCATACGTTGAAGGAATGTTGTCTGGGGGCAGGGTGATAAGCAGGAGCAAGGGTCAAATGTCACAGATGCTGGGACACGTACGTGCAGAGCTCATCTTAGTCCTCAGATGCTGCCAAAGGTTGCTTTCTGCCTTCCACCTCTAACTTGCCTGTTCTTAGGCCCCAGGAAGTCCCAAGTTTTCCCCAGAGCATAGACCCTATTGCCTCCCTCCCTTGCTCTCAGACAGGATTTCTGGTAGCCCAGATTGGCCTTAAGTTTTCTAGGGCCAAGAATGACTTTGAACTCCTCGTCATGCTCCTGTCTCAGACACCCACTCAGCTATATGTTTGTTTTCTAATGACTTCAGTCCATTCTGATGTCCAGGTGATCCCCTGGGCCTGAGTGTGGTTCCATTGCCCCTGATCTTGCATCATCCTCTGGTAGGAAGGACCAAAGGATTCCATCTGCCGTGTCGCTCACTCATAGAATGGCCTTTCTTTTGGAGCCGCGGGATCTCAGGACCCAACGCTAACCGAATGTTATGCTCTAGGGTGTGTGGCTTTCCCTGTCTGTGTTGCTTCCTGTCCTTTAGAGAAGTACCTGGGCTTCCTGGTGAAGGATGGATAGAGATTGTAGCCGGGCGGTGGTGGCGCACGCCTTTAATCCCAGCACTTGGGAGGTAGAGGCAGGCGGATTTCTGAGTTCGAGGCCAGCCTGGTCTACAGAGTGAGTTCCAGGACAGCCAGGGCTACACAGAGAAACCCTGTCTTGAAAAACCAAAAAAAAAAAAAAAAAGAGAGATTGTAAAAGTTCCGTATAAAAGTCTGCATGCCCGAATCTTCCCTTTATGCACGTGTCCCAAGCTTTGGTGTGCCCCCCCCCATCCCATCACATCCCCATTTCCCTCACTTTCACTTTTGCAGCCACAGTGAAAGGAGGTTGGGGAGGGATAGAGCTTTGGAGGCCAAAACCCAGGCTAAAGAGTCTATGGCTGGGAGCATTTATTTTTTATTTTTTTTTTCCCTGAAGTTCCCTGTAACGTAAGGGCTTTGGTCCCATCTCAACAAACAGCCCATCTGCCGGTACAGGTGAGAGTAGAGGACTTTGGGAATGCCCCAGGAGATGGAAATTCAAGAGCTTGTTCAGATCTGTCCATCCCCACCCCAGGAAGCTAGGCCACATGCGAGCCCCAGGGGAGCGAAGCTGCCAAGGATAAGAGCCCAGTGCACAGTCAAACACGAACAATGCTCAGATGTCTGGGGCCTCTGAAGCACCATTCACCAAGGCTCCATGGAGTCAAGTGCCTCAGTTTGCCTGCTCCCTAGTCTCAAGGAGAGCATGGCCACCAGAGTGGCCTTCAACACTCCCAGTACAAGTGCTGAAGGCTGATCACCAATGCTTCAGTGCTCGACCACAGGGCTCTGTGGGTGAAATGGCTTTAGACTTTTGCTCATCCCATGTACTCCAGGGCTCCGTTAGGCCCGGCTAACCCAGCACCACGTTAAATAGCTTTCTTGCCTTAAATTAACCAACCCCAGAGCAACCCCACCCATCTTGCACCTTGAATATATTAATCTATTGCCTAACATTCCTCCCCATTCAGCTTCAGGAAAACGCCAGAGGGGGAGAGTTTGTGCTTCAGAGACAACAAATGACCAGAGCTGGGGTGGAAAGCCCAGGGTGTTCTCTTCTCCCGACCTTGGCAGTCTGGGTCAGGTATGACTTACCTAAGGTCACAGTCCCAGGACCCAGAGGTGTGTTCCATCTAGGATATTATCCTGTTTTCTGCAGTGAGTTGACTTTAGCTGCCTCTCACCTTGGCCCCCGTGCCTCTTCAGGTCTAAGTGAGCCGAGGAAGGTTCCAGCTCTTGACTCCACTCACTCCAGAACCTCTAGACTGTCTCCCAGCTCCCTCCACCCCTGGCATCTCAAGGTCTTTTTGGCTCTGGAGATCCTCAGGCCAGACCAGGGTACAGAATCAGTGGGCCTGGAGGGTGGGCAGCATCTGGGCACAGGCCAGGTCTCACACCCAGTACTGGCCATTCCTGAGGGCAGGATTGGGTGTCCGGCAAAACTGCAATAGTTCTGGGTCAGGCTGGCCTCCTGGTGGGGGCCCCTGGCCAGGCACAGTTGTGAGTGGAATGGCTTGGCCTGGCTCTACCTTTCGAAAGGTCTCTGTGTCACCAGCTAGGCCATTGCGGGGTTTGGCGGTCAACACCTGGACATCATGCTTGCCTGTCTTGTTGCGTTTGCGGAGGTAGAATAGCAGAGGCAAGATGAGGGCCAGGAGCAGGAGGACTAGACACACGGGGATAATGATGCTGAACATGTTGGCCTCTAAGAAGCCCAGGAAACCACCTTTGGCCACAGTGGGCATTGGGCTGGATGCTGCTTGGCCTGGCTGGCCAGTGGGGGTGTTTCTTCCTGGTTTCTCTGTTTCGGTACGAGCGGCCTCAGGGACACTGAGTAGGGCCACACTGTAGGATTTGGCCGCATGGTAAGGCTCAGTGGCAAAGTCCAGCAAGGCCACAGCAGGTGGGACACCCCTTGCCCACAGCTCCAGAGTAAGTCTATCACCAGCTGGGCCAGTGGACCTGCCCTCTGGCCTACCCACCTCTAGCCCCAGCCTTCCTCTTCCAGGTCCTGCTGAGTGAAATGTTCCACAAGCCGGTTGCTCCTAGATTCTGTTCGGCCTTGGGATACACGGACACTCGGCCATATCGGGGTCCTGCCAGGAGCCGGAAGTGGGGCATACTGCCTGTGCGGTTAGCCAGCTCACTGGCATCCAGCACAGTGGGGTCAAGGCGCAGGGTGGTACCCTGAGGCCATGGCCCACCAGCCCACATGCGCAACAGAGCCTGTACTGTGACATTTACAGTGGCTGATGCATTCACACCCCTGGCCAGAGCCAGGACTTTGAAGTGATCCTGAGAGGAAGAGAAGTTGGTGAAGGCAAAGACCACATCTCCCTGGTCTACCTGCAGCTGGCTGAAGGCGAGGCGGGCTCTCCCCCCACTAGTAGCTGCCCGTACAGGGGCCCCTGAGTGAGGCGGTAGGCTACATCTGGCTCCTCACGATCCGAAATCACCTGGAGCTGCTGCCGACTCAGTGAGGAACGTCCTAGAGCTTGGGGCACCTCCAGGGGTGCTCGCAGCTGCACCTCAATGGTGGATGGCAAGACATCCACAGCCAGGGACATGGGTATTGGGGGGCTGGCTCCGTCAGACATGCTCAACTGGAAGATGCCGGACACACTGCTCCCGTTTGCCACGAAGGCCAGGCGTCCTGCATCCACATCGGCCTGTGTGAAGTGAGTCACAGGCCCAGTGTTGTCCCCAGCCAGGCTCAGGAAGCCATTGTGGGGTGCCCTCTGTACTTCATACTCAATTTCCCCTGGAGCCGAATCTGGGTCAATTACACTCAGCTGGGCTCGTGAGACAGGGGCTCGTGAGCCCCTGGTGACACGGAGAGGAATGGAGGCCTGAGGTTGAGGGGGCCGCTCATTCACGTCCCTCACAGTGATGACAAAGGCCTCAGAGGTTTGGGGTCCTGCCACCGAAGCCCCCGTTGGTCCCTGGAGGTGGGCACGGAAGCGGAAGCCATCCTGCTGGGTGCCCCCACCACCGTGGGCATATACCAGCTGTCCCGCAGCCAGCTCAGACTGCAGGAAGTGGGGCCTCCCGGCATGGAGTGGCTCCTCGGACACCAGGAGCTGGCCCCGGGTGGGGAACTGTGTGATCTGGAAGAACACATCGTGCCGACTGTGCTGAGATGCTGGTATACTGGCTAGGAGGTTGGCGGCGTCAAGGGCAGCCACAGTGATCTTGGCTCGCTGGCCCTCAGGGACCCAAAGACCTGGGGGATGAGACATAGGCTGTGAAGGTCCAGTCCATTGGAAGAAAAGCCATGAATCCTCAGAAAGGAGACCCCGGGCAAGTCTGCACCTCTCCTTTAGACCAGTAGTAGCTTCAGGATGGGGCTCATGGCCCGGGAGAACAAGGACTTCTGCTGTCAGTGTTCCCCATACACCAGCCCTATCTCTCCCTGAGACTAAGACAGAAGCTGCTAGTCGGGCTCTATCCCTCTGGGGCATCCTCTATTTCTCTGTGTCCCCAACCTTGCCATCCCATCATGCTATTCACCTTTGTTCCTCCACAGACGGCTGGGGCGGGGACAGGCAGCATCAAAAGACACCATCACAGCCAGGGTGGCAGCCAGATCCCTTGCAGGTGGTGAGGACAGCAGGAGACCGATGGCGTCATGGGCTTCCCAGAAGGGCTCAGAGGACATCTCATGCTCATACAGAATATTCCCAGCATTCACCTGGGGGGGGGCGTAGACATCGTGATTGGGCGTGACAGGTGGGCTCAGTCTGTAGTACCTGGAAGCTCCCTGTCAGGCTGGTAGGGCATTGGCTCTCTCTGATCTCCTCAGTGTCCAGTCTTACTTACTCTGAGTTCTTCTGGCTGAACCTAGGTCTCTCTGTGTAGCCTGCTCTCTGCCTCATTGGTTCAAGGAGTCTCCCTTAGGGAATTACGTAGCAGGGAACAGCCAGGCTCTGGCACTTGGGTTTCAGCCCGAGCTTTAGCTGGGGAAATTGGTCATTGATTCATGTTTCTGTTTAAAGTGGGTCCCCCTAGCCGGGCGGTGGTGGCGCACGCCTTTAATCCCAGCACTTGGGAGGCAGAGGCAGGCGGATTTCTGAGTTCGAGGCCAGCCTGGTCTACAGAGTGAGTTCCAGGACAGCCCGGGCTACACAGAGAAACCCTCGAAAAACCAAAAAAATAAATAAATAAATAAATAAAGTGGGTCCCTCCTCCTTCGCAGTGCCTCCATCCTTCCCACAGACACCGCTTCTAGTCTCCCTTCTGTTACGGCAGCTTTTCCCAAATAGATCCTTGTTTTGAACAAGGGTCTTACTATGTTGGCCAGGCTGGCCTTGACTTCCCAAGCTTAAGTGATTCTCCTGCCTCAGCCTCCCAAGTAGCTGGTATTTTTTGTTTGTTTGTTTTTGATTTTGCTATGCAGCTAAGTTAATTTTTCCTTTCATCTTGAGGAAAATCACTCTTAAATTTACTTTTCTTTTTCTTTTTTTTCTTGAGAGGGTTTCATGCATCCTAGTCTGCCCTGGAACTTGCTAAGTTTTATGTGGTGGTGATGACTGGAACCAGGGTTTCATGCATGCTAGGTAGGCATGCTTCCATTTCAACGATATCCCCAGGCCCAGTTCATCTTTTCTGCTGGCACTTGTCTCCTCTTTTCATTGCAGCAAAATTCCCCAAGAATAGTGTCCACTGTCACCACACATCCTCAGCCCGCCCACTCCACTCAGGATTTTGTTCCCATGATGTCATCAATGGCACTTGCAATGGCCCTGTGCTTTAAACCAGAGACCGGCTTAGGTCTCGCTGCCTGCCGTGCGTCACTTGACTCGTGTTGTGAGACTTCCAGGACATGACATTCTGCTTTCGGTCTCCTCAGATCTCACTGTCTCTGGTCACTGTCCTACCTCCTCCATGTAGTCTCAGGGTCTCCAATGGCCCTTACCAGCATCTTCAGTCCAGTTTACGCTCACCGGAACCCCAGTCTCAAATTTCCACCGTGTCTTTTGCTCCACAGATGTCTAATGGGTGTTTCAAGCTCCCTAGGCCCAGATGTGCCCCAGTGACCTCATCTGAGACTCCATCTCCATGACAGCAGCTCAGCTGTTGAGTGGCTCAGGGGAAACCCCAGAGACTTCCTTGGCTCCTTTCTCCCTCACCATCCAGGTCCTATCTGGGTTACTGCAAACGTTCTCTCTCTCATGTTCCACTCAAGGCCTCTGCCCATTGCCTCTACAGTCCGAACACAGAGGGGGCCTTGGAAACATATGATTAGTTTCCTGGTTTTTTTTTTTTTTTGAACAAGGGTCTTACTATGTTGGCCAGGCTGGCCTTGACTTCCCAAGCTCAAATGATTCTCCTGCCTCAGCCTCCCAAGTAGCTGGTGTGTGCCACTGTGCCAGGTTGAGCATGGCTCTTGCTCAGGGCTGTGTCAGCTCACTATCTGATCACAGACTCCATTGTTATCCAGGAGACCTCACATCAACTTTATGACCTATTCTTTAAGGCCCTGTGTTGTTCAACACCAAGTAACAGTCTTTGTTTCTGTGAAGAAATCTGCTTCCTGTGCCTTCTGAGCAAGACACATCCTCATGCCTTATCTTTGTTTTCCCCTTTTAGGAGGGAAACGCAGAAAGATTTTTCCTTTCAGCAAAACAGGACTTGTGCAGTAGGAAAGCAGAAACAGGGTGGTGTGGTTGTGAGCAAACAACCTCGGAGTCCCAGAGTATCGCAGTCGGTTTGTGCCGTCTACACTGCGAGCCGATCTGCATTGAAACAGGGCACTTCTCAGTGGTTGCTACAAGAAGGAGCAACAGCCCTTTAAAGGATTGGCTGATCAGGTTTCTGTGAAATTTCCTAAGGCTCCAATGCCGACAACGAGTGTTAAGATGTTAAATGTAATGTGTATTCAAATAAAACACATCTGTGGGCCAGATGTGTCCTAAAGGGTTGAAGACTGTCCTTTGTAACCTCTAGCCCAGGCTGATGGTGGGCACAGTGGGAAATGGAGCCTCCCAGCAGTGGTGGTGGAGGCCAGTGTGACACCTTGCTGCTCCTGAGACTCGAATGAGAAAAAGCAAACCCAGGCCAGGTGTGCAGGGGTCGCCCAAGCTCTAGGGACAGTGTCCTTAACTGAAGGCTTAATCATGGCATTTGTTTCTTACCAGCCATGTCTACTGAATAAAAATCACCTGACCTCCTATGCACTTCTTTGTCTGCAAATTGAGGTTACCTGAGCCCCTCCCTGTCCAGCCCAGCGTTTTGAAGGGCAGTGGTATTGTCAAGTCACTGCCTACTGCTGCCTGGCCTCTGCCAGTGGAGGAGGGTGTCTGTGCCACGTAGCCTCTTTCCAGCCTTCTTGGGTGGCACTGCCAGTCTGGCCCCCTGGTGGTCATTCACTCCTGTCCTTCATGTTGCTGGAACATGGGAGATTGCTGGGTGGGGGAGGGCACTCACGGCCTTGTCCCAGCCTCTCCTCCTTCCTGGTCTCTGATAACAAGGCTCCCAGTGCCCTAGCCACTGTAGGGAGGAAGCAGACAGGGCTTATGGTAGATGCTAAGGTCCGGGAGTAGAGAGAACACAAGCCTAATAAAAGATACGCCCGACCTGGGGAATCTTACGTGACTCTAGTTCAGGCGGCTTCCTCTGAGCTGCCTGCTGGGTGAGAGTCTTCCCCCTACGAGCTTCTCCTGCCATTACTTCTCAGGGGGAGCACACCCCTGATGGGGTAGAAAGAATTCGTGGGGCCCAGGAAGTCTCTGAGGAAAAGGAGCACTGGAAAGAGACCTGGAGGTGGGTCCTAACCTCTTCAAGGGCCAGGGTAATCCCCTTCGGAAAGTTCTTGGAGCAGCGCCACAGTGCAGGGCCAGCCTGCACTGTGTTCTCTTGGCTCTAGCCCGTGTAGAAAGAATTGGGGTCATGCTGTGATTTTATGTGCCTACATGACCTCTAGGTGGGAGCATCGTGTGTTGTTTGCTCACGAGGGCCTGCCCTCCACCATGGCCCAGAGGAGCTGCTCACAGTGCCTTAGATACTGTGGGGACCAACTGTGCATGTGGTAAGGTAAGTGATGACTGCTGTCCCCCACTAGTTAGCACTGACAGCCCAAGCAGTTTAGCAAGCAGCTCAGTCAGCCTCGACTTGAGGCTGGGAATTCTAATTTTGATTGGTGGTCCTGGTGTGCCCTCAGAACTCCGCTCTGAAGAGCGGATCATGGTGTCTCTCAGCTTGACCCACTCTGCCTGTGACTCATCTGCTCCCAGCTTGCTTGAGCCCCAAGCTCAACTTTGTCCCGCTGAAGTGAGCTTGTCCCATCACCAGCCACTGGGGTGCCTTCTCAGCTGGATCCGGCTGGAGCTTCCTCCTGGACGCCTAACCCTGAACTAGGGGCAGGATCCAGAGAAGCTAGCTGCCAGTGATGTATATGCTCCATCTGGCCACATGAAGTAAGGTTGGGGTCTGTGTGGTGGCTGAGGAGTGAGGCCCTTACCTCAGCCTGGGTGAAGTTCACCAAGGTCTCCTCTGCACCTCCTTGCTGGGCATGGAGGAGTCGGCCAAGCTGGGGGCCTCTTACCACCCGGTAGAGCAGATGCCGCGAATCGGTGCCTGTGCTGGAACTGGCGCTCAGGCTTTGGCTGCTGAGTGGCTGCACAGACCCTGTGAAGCATGAGGGGAGCCTGTTAGCTTGTGACAGGAGCCAAGGCAAAGATTCTGTGCTACCATCCTCAATTCCTCCTCAGCTACTCAGCATGCAGACCTACCGGGCAGACAGTCAACTTCCGGCTGCCCTCCAAGGACAGGAGCACCTGCTTCTGGGCCACCACTCGGAAGAAATGTCCAGGAGAAGTGTGTGCGCCGTCAGAGAGGTCAAAGTGGAAGCCTCCTTCCAGGACTCCTGAGCACAAGGAGTGGAGCTGGATCTTGTTGGCCCAAGGTAGCTCCCTCCTTTCAAGGTACCCCCACCCCAGGGGGCTGAAGAACCCACTCAGCACCCACCTCTGTGTGAGAACAGCACAAGCCCGCTGTCTAGCTGGGCCTGTGTGAAGGGTGGACCTCGGCGTCTGGTGCTCCCCTCAAAGCTATCCGTCCATTGCTGGGCTGCTGAATGGTGTAGACCAAGTCTTCTGGCCCTGAATCATTGTCTGTTCCCCTTAGGGCCTCAGGAGGAATTGGCACAGTGGCCCCTTCCCAGATCTGGGGACACAGACCCGTGAAAGTTCTGTCCACATTGTACCCATCCCATCCCCTTCCTCCTGGCTCTGGGACCGCCACCAGGCCTCCATCCTGCTTTGTTCATCTGTCATGGACGCCTGTGTCATTCTGGGCTCCACCACATAAAGGGCCTTCTATCTCGTTCTCCTTTTCCATCAGGCAGATTCCTTCTCCACCTGGCCTAATCTTAATTGTACCTCAAAGCCAGACCACAACCTCCTGCCTAGAAATGCTCCTGGTTGGCCCTTACTGAGTCCTTACTTCAGAGATCCCTGCTGTGTGTCACTGGTGGGCAGGGATCTCCCGTCCCTCCTGTCATGCCATACACCAGCGGTGGGCACAGGACAGAGGTAGTGGTTTTAGCCAGCACAGGACACTTAGAAATAGGCTGCCCTGCCAACTGAAGGTCAGGAGGGAGATACAGAGCAGAGAAGAGAGCTGAATTTCTGTATCAGTTAGGAACGACCCGTGCAGACTGCAAGGGAGGCCCATAGGCTACCCACCCACGCAGGGCAAAGTCCTTTTCTGAAGCCCTGTTCCATGTGGCACAGGGCCAGTCATTGAAGCCACTCTGGGTAGGAGGCCCTCATATCAGAAAACACCCTTCTAATACCCATGAGTGTCTCCCTCCCGGAGTCCTAGAGTATGTTAAAACACCAGTGTTAGGCTCCAAGAGGCTAACATGGGAGAATATTGCCACCTAGTGGCCAAATTATCACACATATTTTCCAGCCTGTGATCCTAGGCAGCCCTTAGTTCTGTAGACCAAGGTTCACTCCTAAGTGTCCCCCTCCCTCAGCCTATCGAGATACAAACTTGGGAAACTTTGTTGTGACCTTTATTTGCTGTGACTCTCGAGCTCCCAACCTGCAGCCTACAATACAGGGCTTATAATAAATTTCTTTAGGTATTCTGGGCCTGAGACACGAGGGAAAACCTTTCTGCTACAGGTGGATCCAGGGACTAGCAGGGCCAAGGATGGTCTTTCTAAAACGACTGCCCACTGTATTTATAAATGGCCAGTAACAAAACCTCACAACTGATCTGTTTCCAGCACAGTATCACACCTCACTTCCAATAGCCAGATATGTGGTAGTGAACCCATTTCACAGGGAATGAAACTGAGCCCAGAGAAGGGGAGAAGTAAGGGACTCTAGTTCTTCCCGGAGTAGAGATGGGGTAGGCCCAGGGTGAACTCACCTGCAGGCCCGTGTTTGTGGTGAGGACAGGGGTTGGTCATTAACAGGGAGGATGGTGACAGTGAAGGTCACAGGCTGGCTCTGGCGATCCATCTCTGAGGCATTAGCCAACAGGACAAAGCTGTCTGTCTGCGATCTCACTCCCATCATGTACGTAGCGGATCAGCTGCTCTTCCACCTGTTAGGAAACCCAGGATTGGCTGTCAGGCTTCAGCTAGCCCAAGTCTCAAGAGGGATTTTGGGACCAGCACTCTTAATGTCCCATTGTTGGGTACAGAACCTTTGGAACCTGTTTCCACAGGTAAGAAGTGTGTGTGTGTGTGTGTGTGTGTGCGCGCGTGTGTGTAAAAATGACAACGGTTTCCATTTCCTAGGGGAAGACTGAAATAAAGCATAACACAGTGCCGGTAATTAGGGCTGCCCTGAGGCCCTGGCGTCCCTGGTACCTCTCTCCAGGAGAAAGTGCTGAGGCTTCCATCTTGAGATTGGTCCTCCTTCTGCAGGGCCCCGTGTTGTGGTGGCTCTAGCACCTGTAGGACAAGGCCTGGCAGTGTGGGGAAGTAAGGCCCAGTGATTTGGACCAGCGGAGGGGCCAGGGTACGGGTGCCACCCTCAGGAACGCTGAAGTTTTGAACATCCAGGGGGATGACTGTGGGCACACACTCCAGCTCTACAGAGATGCCTTCAAGAGGATCACCCAGGCCCGAGGTCACATCCAGGGAGAAGGAATCACTCCAGGCCCCAGGCCGAGAGTGCAGGTAGAGAACTCGGCCTGAATTCACTGCCTCCTGGGAGAAATTCTGCACAGGGTCCAGGCTGGGTGGTTCATCTGCTGAAGCACCGTGGGATACCATCACCAGGTAGCCAGCGTTCGGGGGTCTTCTCAACGAGAACACGATGTCGGCAGGCAGCACTGCCTCCTGAACTACCTGGTCAACAGAGACGATGGGGACACACAGGGTCACAGGCCGTTGTAAACCTCAGGGGGCAGAGCAGGTTCAGTCGCCACGTGTTGCTAATGTTCGCTCAGGCTGTTATAGCTGGCACTATGTACCACAAGGGGGCGCTCTCACCATACCGAGCAGCACAGGCTCCCAGACTCCAGGTCTTTAGCAGTTTGCTGATTTGGTCAGCCCAAAGGAGGCTGAGTACTCTCTCACTGCCTGATCTAGCCACAAAGAAGTCTAAGCACCACTCTTAAATTACACTTCTATTCTATACCTTTGCAGAACACATTCTTTTTAGCTTGGAATGTCATCTGCTACTTTTTGCTGTCCATACCCCATACTTTTCTCTGCCCCCCTTCTTTTTGTGCCTTGTCTGGCGTGGAATCACTTAATAGACCAGGCTGGCCTTGAACTCAAAGAGCTCTGCCTGCCTCTGCTTCCTGAGTGCTGGATTAAAGGTGTGCACCACCATAGCTTGACTCATATGCTACCTCCTCTGGTGTGGACACTTCCTGACATATCTAGTCATGGTCTTTCTCAATGTCCAAACACTCAGAGCCGGAAGGGCCTCAAAAGTGGGGTTTCACAGCGAGGCAGTGAGCCTGCTGGTCAGTGTTGAGCTCCCTGAGTTAATAAACACTTCATAGACACTCACAGTCCTGGTGTGGGGTCTAGGGAAAGAGCGGAGGACCTGTAGATCTGAGGGGCAGCATGGCTAAAAGGTCACCCCTCATGGTAACCTCCTAGGGAGTGTAATGGAATACATACTCTCGGGCTCTGCTTCAGAGATTTTGTGGATCTGTCTGGAGCCCAGAGTTTACATGGTTAGCCACAGCAAGGAAACATGTGTATGCTATCCCTGGAGGTACATGACACTTAATATGTAGGTAGGTATATGTATACAGATTTCCTAGAAGCGTGTGGAACTACAACACATACAGGTGAGTACTGAAGCTACATAGTACTCCTAAGACTTGTGTCACCTCAGGAATATCCCCTTCATAGATGTCCTCCTCAGCTTGGCAAGGCTATATGCACCACCTTACCTCTAGCTGGTCCCTTCTGATCTCAGCAGGCTTCCCCCTGGAAGACGTAGATCTTTTTATGTTGCACCAGTTGTAGTGGGGCCAGGGGGCCCTCCAGGCAATGGTCACTTGTAGGATGGTGTTAGTTTGTACTGGCCCTGCTGTCACAGAAAGGGCCAGGGTGTCTTGGGGGCTGCGGCTACCATTGTGGCTGTAGAGAATGGCCCCATCCAGCAAGTCCCGTTGGGAGAAGGAGGTGACTGACTGGCCACCCTGGAGCAGCTGCCCCCAGTGAGGGCCAGCTGTGACATGGTAGTGAATCTCATTTCCACTTCGTATATCTAGGTTGGTGTCCAGGTGGAGCACAGCGGTGTCAATGTGGCCCTGGCCTCCTTGAGGGACCACAAGACTAGAACTGTTGGCTACGTGAAGATAGGGCTCTGAGGCCTGCTACCTCCAGCATGGCAGTAGCCTGGTGCTGCCCATCAGACACCTGTAGCTGGAGCCAGCCATGGTCGGCCCCCCGAGTGTACAAACAGGACTTGCTTTTTCCTGAGATCCTCTTGGGTGAAACGGTAGATGGGCCTTGTGGGCTCCTCCATAGCCACGATGCTGCCAAAGAGGAGGTCCTTGCGGGTCAGCACCAGTTGGCGTCATTGAAGCCGGAGTCGGCATCATTGAAGGCCACATCATCTGTTGTCAGCAGTCGCTGTCCACCCCGGGCCACGTGGAAGACACGGCTGACGGTCTGCACAGGGGCGTGATCATTCACAGGCTGGATGGCCACTCGGAAGACACCACGTACCTCTCCCAGGCCATGTCTCCGCTGCCCTCACCCTGGCGTGTGGCCACAAAGGGATATCATCCTCTATGGTTCAGAGTCATCATGCTGGTAGACCAGTTGGCCGTGCAGTAGGTCCTCATTCGTGAAGGATGTCACTGGGCTGGCCTTACCCTTTGGGTCCCTCCAAGCCAGCCTGCCATGGTGGGGCTGCTCCATAACCTCATAGAGGTAGCTGCACTTTGAGACTCTTGACAAAGAGGTGGTCGCGGACAGCACTCCCTCCCCTCCCTCGGGTACCGTGAGAAGGACGTTAGTGAGGACGGGAGCGTTTGGGTCACCACCAATGTGGATGGGGAACGTGTAGAGTGGGGAGAAATGTGGAGGAGATGTGACCCGGAAACGGAAGGAGTCATCAGCTGCCTCAGACGTCCGCATCGTGGCCCTGTAGGTCACACGACCAGCCTGCAGGTCACCCTGGGTGAAGCTCTGGCCATCTGACAGCCTTGTACCCTGGAGAAGAAGGTTGCCTCTCCTGGGGGCCTGAACCAACTCATAGCGGAAGGTATGAGGGTATGGGCCTCCCTCCTCCTCCTCCAGGGAAGCCTCTAGGTGGGCTGGGGTGAGGGTCTCCTGATGAGGGTTCTGTGTATGCAGAGGCTCAAGCCGTGACATCCACACTGTGGCCCTCTGGATGGTCACTGGGAAAGACAGATTGCTCAGCGTCTCCTGGCCCACCTGTACCTCCAAGGTCAGGTCCTCCACCGTGTCTCGGGTGTGGTGTTGTGGGTCAGTGCTCAGGTACCTCACTCGGCCTTGTTCCACATCTCGCTGGTGGAAGGCCAGTGTTTCCCACCACTCGGTGCCCTCCACCCCTCCAGCCCCCTGCTTCTGCAGCTCCCCAAACTGCAGGGTGCCAGTGACTCGGAACAGCACGCTCACATCCTGTCCTACTGCATTCGTTTCTACTGACAGGTTGGCAGGCAAGATGGCTGCAGCAGAGCCCTGGGCCAGGTGCAACCCTGTGTTGTGGAGAATCTGTATGGCTGGCCGGACAGCCACGACCTTCAGTGTAGCTGGAGCACTGGCCTGCAGCCCATCGCTGACCCTGAATGTCAGGTCCTGGGCAGGCCCACCACGGTGCACATAGACTATGTTGCCTGCCTCCAGTTCCCGACAGGAAAACTCAGTCGCTGGCTCTCCGGGCTGGTCTCGGTGTTCCACAGGGACACCAGAGGAGACACCAAGGAGCTGGATGGTGAGACCCTCACAGGCAGAGTCTGGGTCGTAGGCTTGGAAAATCTCAGGTCCCAGAGGCTTCTGTGTGTGTTCCAGGATCACCATCAGGCTGCCGTGTGGGAAGATGATACGAGGTGGGTCGTTGACAGGATTTACCTGAATGGGTAGAATGTAAATTTGGCCCCTCCGCAGGCAGGAGGGCACAGGTGCCCGAGCAGTCACTGACACCTCGAGCATCAGCTGGTCAGAGGTTCTTCAGAGCCATCGTGAACAAAGCGGGCCTTACGGTTCACCACGTCCAACAGGGTAAACATTTTCCGGGTTTGGGCTCCAGGATGTCCAGTTCCAGTTCACCGTGGCGCGCGCTTTGGCTCAGGCTGAACAGCACCTGGGACTTGCGCAGCTCTGCCTCCGTCAGGTCCAGCGTGGGCTGCACGTGCCGCCACTCAAGCCAGGCCGTGCCACCCTCGGCCACCACCAGGGGGCTGATGGTAAGCAGCTGGGTGAAGTTTGCAAAGACAGCAGGCAGTCCTGGCTCAGGATACACGGCTCTGGCAGTTCCATGGCTGGCCAGGCTTCCGGTGCCAGGGTGGAGAAAGTTTCTAGGCCATAGACTTCCTCTTCATATTCATCCTCCTCAGGCCTGCAGCCTGCCGTCATGTCACGGGTCAGCCGGGCCTCCCGGAGGCCCTGCCTCCTGCCGTTCACGCTGAAATCTTCTATGCATCCTACCAGGGAGATATTGGCAGCCCCCGGTCCCAGGCCCAGACGGTGTTCTTGGAGGTGGCGAGAGGC
This sequence comes from Mastomys natalensis, assembly GCA_021653895.1. Lineage (NCBI taxonomy): Eukaryota > Metazoa > Chordata > Mammalia > Rodentia > Muridae > Mastomys > Mastomys natalensis. Next base: position 119,554 of record JAJTUV010002383.1, on the reverse strand, counting down.
CTCTGTGTCCAGCCCCCCAAGGAGGAGACTGCCACGTGGCTCTAGGTAGCTGAGGACCCCACGGTTGAAAGTACGCGTAGGGTATTGGTCTACAGAGATTTCCAGCCGGTGAACATCTATGTGTACGCTGACCTCGTGGGGCTGCCCGTCAGCCACTGGCACGCTGTTACGAAGCAGCATGGTGCCTTGGCCCTTTTCAACCACAGCCCTTAAGTGGCCCTCAAATATGTCCACGTAGATAAAGTTGCCACGCTGGTCCCCTGCTTGGAAGGCCAGGGGTGCTTGCTGACTCCGAGTGGTGAGGTGAACTCCAGGGTGCCTTCCTCCCGAGTGTTCCAGGCAGGGAAGGCAGCCAGCGAGTGGGGTCCAGAGAAGCCCAGTCCCACTTCATCCCCAGCAGAGAATTCTTCAGCGCAACCTTCATGAACGTCAGGGGTGAGTGGACGGAGAAGGTTGCGGCCGTTGAGAATGGCGGAGTGGAGGCAGCCCCTCAGGGGTCGGCTGATTCCTTTCAGGTAAGGCAGGTCAAGGCTTCCAGAGGAGCCCACAAAGAGTCCTAGGTGGCCTTGAGGTGGGATGCTCTTGGGATGGGAGAAGAGGTGTTCAACATTCCGTCAACAGACAGCACAGCCCAGCTTTCGGAGACTGTGAGCACTACAGTGTGGGGGGCAGAGTCACTCAGCACAGTGTCTGCTGGTGTCTGCAGCCTCAGCTCCTCTTGTCCCAGCGCAAGTCTGACCTGAAGAGAGACAGGCAGACCAGGGGTGGGAGTGGCTGACGTTTCTGTCTACCCCATACTGAGCCCCCTTAGAAACGGAACTAGGACAGGGCTTTCCATGACGTCAACCTTACCTCCCTATTATGTCAACTGAGTAGAGTCAAGGCCCCAGTGTGACTCGGAGACTGTCCCTGACCCTAGGGATTTACACAAAGCAAGGTTCTCTCCTGAAGCAGCACTTGGCATGGTCTCCTCCTTCCTCTCTTTCCCTGAGTGAGCACTGCCAGAAAACCTACCTGGGTTCTAGAAAAACTACATCTGGAGGAGTAATGGGCGCTCTGGAGTCCCCTGATGAATCTCCTTAGTGGGCAAAGGTAGCTTGGCTCACGTAAGGCTAAGAACCCGAAGAGATGGCCTGTGTCTTTCCTTTTTAATGTTTTATCTATTTATTTGTGTTGTGTGCATGGTGAGAGTGTGTTTGGGTATTTGTGCATGTGCTGTGAGTGTGTGCACGTGTGTGTGTGTGTGTGTGTGTATGGGCATTTGTGAATGTTGTGGTGTGCATGTGTTGTGTGTCAGGCTCATGTAAAGGTCAGAGGACTGACTCTGAGGAGTCAATCCTCTCCTGTTACATTGTGGGTTCTGGGCACTCAGCTTCGGTCATTAGGCCTGCACAGAGGTGCATCTACCCACCCAGCCGTCTCTCCAGCCCAGATGCTCTGTGTTGGAGGCTGCTAGAAGAGCAGGCATCCTCCATGAGACACACACACCGGGACTGGAGTGGGTGGTGGTAGAGTAGGAGATCTCAGGAATCCAAGCCTGAAGCATCTGTGGACTGACTCTACTGTAACTGCTGCCCCAGACCCAGGCTCAAAGTACACCTTGTGGCAGTGAGAAGCCATGGCAGCTGTAAGACGATAGGGCCAGGGTCCCTCAGCCCAATGGGGGCATGAAAGCAGATGGGTCCAAGCCTGGGTTCCTAAGACAGTCAAGAGACCCCTCGCGAATAACACTGGTTTTAAAGCATGCATGGTAGGTGGTAATAACACTGTTACTATCTCAGATTGTACCACCTTACTACAGGGAGCCTGGGGGGAAGGGGAGTCCCAGTGGAGGAACATAGCCCAGGTGAGTAGCACAGGGATACTCCCTGGGAGCAGGGATACTCCTCACACATACATGTCAAGGAGAGGGGACTGGCCAGGCATGGGGAAGACAAAGAAAGGCAGGCAAAGGAGGAAAGCAGGGGTGACAGTGAGGAAAGCCTGTCAGTCAGATACTGTGAGGAGATGGACACAGGAAGTTCGGTGTGCTCAGCCCAGATGGCCAGCTAGGGGCTACGAAGAGAAGTCAGGCTGGAGACAGCCGGTAGGCAAAGCCACTGTACTGGGAGCTCACTCTGGGATGTTGCTGGCCACTGGCAGTAGACAGACCAAGACTGGAGGGTAGAGGTGACTTGAATGAGGTTGCACAGCCAAAGGCAAAGCCTTCCAACCTGCAGAAGGGGTCCCTAGCCCTGTACCCAAGGGTGCTACTCACCTGTAGGCGTCCGGAGTGGAGCTGGAGCAGGAGATGGTCAGCTTGGCCTGCTGCCAAGAGAAGCAGGGCCTCGGGCTGGGATGTGGAGAACTGGAGCAGCAAGTCCACTCTAGTCAGGGCTGAGGGCACAGGCACCTCCAGGTAGTTCTCCCCGAAGAAGGAGGCTGGGGAGAGAGGGAGCTGTGGTCAAGGTCAGGCTCTGGCTAGGAGGAGGCTAGGTACCATAGAGACAGAGGAGAGGTGCTTCTATGCTGACACGCCCCACGGCTCTATGTGGGGCCTAGTTAAGATTCCTGCTATTCTGGGCTGGAGAGGTGGCTCAGCGGTTAAGAGCACTGACTGCTCTTCCAGAGGTCCTGAGTTCAATTCCCAGCAACCACATGGTGGCTCACAACCATCTGTAATGGGATCTGATGCCCTCTTCTGGTGTGTCTGAGACAGCGACAGTGTACTCACATATATAAAATAAATAAATATTAAAAAAAAACATCTCAGTTATTCAAGTTTCCTTGAGTTCCTGAAGGCCCAGGTTTCCACCGCCTCTGGGCCCCAGAAAATGTCCATCCTGGGTCTGGTCTCTCTCTATCTTGTCTTGATCACCTGGCTTGGTGGGCAAGGGTCCCTGAAACAGAGTTCTGGGGAGACTCTCGCAATGAAGGCTGATCCCTGATCACATTCTTCTCCTAGGCTGGGCTCTTCTCATACTCAATCACGACCGTGCTTCATCCCTGGGTTTGGCTGTGGTGTCTGACGGTGGAATGCAGGCAGGTCATTTCTTCTCTTTTCCTAGCGCCTGGGGGGACGGGGTGGGGTGAGGCCGTTTATTGCTCAGAGCCTGCCAAGGAGCAAAGGCTCGCAGGCCGATGGGAAGCACGTGCGGTGTCAGACCCAAAGCGGGCCAAACTGTCCTACATCACTCCGAGATTGCTTCCTGTCTCACCCCTACCCCGGTCTCTGGTGAATACTCACATCCGGCCTCTCTGTTTCCAAACATGCTTAAGGAGCCCGGGAAGACAACAGTGGAGGGCTGACTCTGAGTATAAGACCGGGGACACACCAAAGGTCGGCCAGCTGGACCGAGAGGGTCTCCTCAGGCAGCAGGACAGATATGCTCTACCGGGGTTGGTGAGCACCATCCAGGCTTCTTTGGACCCCACTGAGAACCTCCTTCTTTGAAGTAGCTTCAGCCCTCTTTAAGGGAATTTCCTAAAATTAGCTTTCTTTCGTCTCCAGCAATTTCTCCACCATTTCTGACCCATTCTTGCCGTGGTTAGAGCCTTGACTGCCTGCAGATATCCAGTGTTGGGGACAGACGGCTGGAGCAAAGGAAACTCATTCCAGTCAGGCCTGATAGAGACGATCTGCCATCAACCACACTAGGGCTGGGCCCCGGCCAGCTCGAGCCAGCTGACATCGTCTGAGAAAGCAGCATCGGCCACTGCAGGGGTCTGCACCTTTTCTGCCCCAGGAGAGATGGCCAAGAAAGATAATACTGTTCTCAGGGCTGAGCTGAAATCCTCCCTGGTGGCTCCTGAGTTGAAAGGATGTCGTGAGTGAAAAACCACCTGCCCTGTGGAATCACACACCTTGTGTCAAGGAACCTCAGACCAGGACACTGGTCAGCAGTAGGTGCTAGTGGGCGTGCCGTGTCTGCTTGAGCAAAACTCAGCAGGCCAAACCATGGGCAGCCACAGAACAGAGGGTTGGGCACATGGCCCTCACAGGATGGAGCCATCACCCTGGTGGGCTGGAATGGCTTTCAGCAGCTGGCGAGGGCAGAGCAGCAAACCTTCAGGGATTTTGTGGGCCAGGTGACACTGCCCACTCTGAGAATATTTATATCCCGCAAGGAGGTAAACATTTCAAATTGGGGCTGGTCTGCTTGCCACCCACAGGAAGAGGGCACATTCCCCTTAGTGGGAGTGATCCCACCCATACTCCCTTGCCCAGAAAGTATGTCAGCTTCCTAGGTCTTAGATGAAGGCAAGGCTCTGGGTCAGGCGCTAAGGTGCATGGCTGGCCCTAACCACTGAACCACCTGCCTCTGCTCCCTTCCCACAGGAGAGAGCAGCGGTCTGTTTGACTAAGTGGGAGGGTGGCAGGAAGCAGAGGTACTTTCCAGAGAGCTGGGGTCTGAATGAGCTCTTTGAGGGACTGGGTCCTGCTGTTTCCTGTGTGGAGAGGCACTCACACTGGCTGCCTTGTGTGGCTGGAGTGTGCAGGCCAGGCAGCTCCCTTGTCAGAACAGAGGCCTCTGAAGCTGAGCTGGCTGGGGCTTTGGAAACTCTGACAGTACCCCCACCTCACCTCCATACTGTGCTCCTCTTACCCTTCTGACAGGCTGCATCCAGAATTGCTGTCATTAGGTAGGGGGCAGTTGGAGAGGGCCTTCAAATATAAAGAGTGTGCAGGATGAAGAAATAATAAGCTAGAAGTCAATCTCCGAGGACTTCCTAGAGGAGGTGAGGGCTGCATAAACCCTCACAGAGGAAGGGGAATAAATGATCTCCGGGAGAAGGATCAGTGGAAGGTTGACTAGCAGGATGGATAGATCCTTTGGGTTGGGCAGCAGAGGCCTCTGCTTCCTATGCCCCCTACTGGTTCTAGAAAACTTACAGGCAGAGAGTTAGTGGTGTAGGCTGAGGAAGGGGGGTTGTGGTGGTAGTGTGTATAGGCCAAGTCCTCTGTGTGGGAGGGGCAAATGCCCCAGGCTCTGGGAGATGAGCTGCAGAAGGCTGCTTGCTGCCTGTGTGGGCTTTTTTTTTTTTTTTTTTGGTGGAGGAAGGTCACAGGTGAGTGTCCAGGGCTACGCAGATGTGTGTGCGTGTGTGGGTGGCTGCTCTGGGGTGTCTTTGGGGTTTGTGTAAGGCTATGTGTTTGTGTATCCACGTAAGGACCCAGAGCTGTTAGGACAGAGGAGCGATTGTGCCCAGCCGGTCCTGCCTCCCTTGCCTGCCTGCCATTACTTAGACAGGCCTGGCTCCCTCAAAGAGGCCATGTGTTCCTGGAGGGCTCCTGCCCCTCCCGTCCCAGAGTTCTGTGGAAGGTGGGGAAGTCCTCGTGGCTTCCCACCCTTCCTCTCATGAACAGGGAGCTGCTGTCTGGGCCCCAGGGTGGGGTGGCTCCATGCTTTTCCTGAGACCCAGGGTTAGGATACAGAAAGAGCCAGTGTCCTGCTGCGCTGGTCTCTTTCACAGATGGGCAAGCGAAGCTGTGGCCAATCTAGCTACCCATCCTTCGGCAGGCCCTGGAGTGTGCTGGTACCTCCTAGATCTCTGGGGTGACAGTCTTGGGGAGTGTGTCAGTGAGGATCCGGTCCCTGCACAAGGCCGCAGCTCCTCCAGTTCCCCATTTGGTTTTGTTGAGGTAGGGTCTTACATGTACTTGGATGTGTAGTCTGCATCTTCTTGGTTAGGATTCTATATGCATTAGCTTTTTTCTACTGGGCTGGGAACAAGGTTTCTAGGTTCAAGGCTTTCTCTAGTCCCGGGGGGTTACAGACCCAGCTCCTCGAAATCCTCTGAACTCGGTGCAGAGCCAACTGTCTTTCTTTCTATCTGTCCTATTTCTTAGCATCACTGCTCTGACTCCCAGCCCTGCCCACTGCCCCACATCTGGCCGCTGATCCCCACTTGTCTCTTTCCTCCTAGCTTTCTCCTTGGCTTCCTCTGCACCCATCTAACTGGGAGTACAACTCCCTGCCCTGGGGATATACTAGAGAGTCAGGCCTCTGGCTACCCCTGTCCTGGGTGTCCCACCCCTGGAGAGTGAGTTCCACAATATCAAAGTTCTCTGTCACCCAGACCATATAGGGGCTACAGGGGAGAAGCTATCTGACGTGGTCTCAGAAGGGTAAGCTTCAGGTCTCAGCTCAGCCACTGTCTAAAACCTACCCTAGCCTCACCCACAGCACCCTGTTCCCCGGGAGCAGTGAACTCGGGGAGCTCTGCTGCCCCTCATAGCCTAGGGCGGTCGGGCGGGCTCTCCCAGCTGGCTTCCGTGATGGGCAGAGGCAGCATTCCTGCTTGTCTGCCGTAGCCTGACTTTATAAGGGAGAAAATGGGAGCCCAGGGCTGTCGGGCAGTCGTGCCTGCTGCCCAGCTGAGTGCAGGGTGTGCGAACATGGGGGTGACGCCCAGTGCTGCTGCTGCAAGAGATGGACAAGACAGACAGGGGACCAATCTTCACTGATCATTAGTCCATCCATCCACACACTCGGTCACGCACAAGCATACATGCATATATATGTTCCCTAAAGCAGCAACTAGAACTAGCCTGGGAGAAAGACATTGAAAACGAGGCATAGTGACCCCTCTTCACAGGGACAGAACTCAAGGGACACAGCCTAGAGTTAGGAAAGGAGACAAGGAAGCCCAGAGAGACAGAGAAGGCAGGACCGACTGCTGTGGTCTGGGATGAGGGGTGTTCAGAGAGTTGGGGGGAAGAGGACCATGCCTTCGGGAAGCTGGATTTCTCTACTGTACCCTTTGGGGTTTGGCATCAGGGCCGCTATATCCTGGTTCCAGGTCTGAGAAGGCAGGGTGAGGCTGGAGTTTTCAAAGGAGTCTGAGAGGTGATGGGATAGATTCGTGGGAGGGCCAAGGCAGGGTTGAAGGGCTCTCTGTCTATACTTATTGGTGTGGGGGCCCACCTGAATACAGCCTTTGTAAGAGCAATGGGCCAAGTGCCCTGCCTGAGCCACTGTATTCTCTCTGAGGTCACCCAGCCCTCAGGCCAGCTTGCCTTCCCGTGTACCTCCAAGGACTCCTCTTCTTTTCTCCATCACAGTTCTGACTTCAAGCCAAGGAAACTGGAAGGAGGTTCCCCTAGGGCTGGGCACTGACTTTCTCTGCTCTGGGCTTGGGGAACAGAACAACAGGCTGACCAAAGCAGCCTGTGAAGTCCCCACAGACCTGAGTAGCCAGTGTGTGTGTGCCTGTGTGTGTGTGCGCCCGCACAAGCTTGTATGCTCATGCATGTCCGTGTGTGTTTGTGTGTGTGTCCGAGCATGTGTGTATGTGTGCATGTGCGTGCGTGTGTGTGTATGCACAAGCTTGTGTGTGCATGCACGTGCGTGAGCATTTGTGTATATGTGTGAGTGTTTGTGTGCATATGTGTTTATGCGTGTGTTGGGAGTGTCGGCATATCTGGATAGTATGTGTAGGTGGGTATCCACCGGGGATGCTGGATACTGGGTATGAAGACTGATAGAACTGTGTTTGAGATCCTGGTTGACCAGGATTGAAGGATAATGTACCAGCTCTGCCCATGCCTAAGACCACTTGGCAAGAGAAAATCTGTCTGGTGGGCCTAGTTGGGGGGCCATCTCCTCCCAAATCTGCTCTCCACATACCCCCACCGAAAGGTCAAGCCCTCATCCCGAGGCAGGCTCTCATCTTTCCTCACCTTTGCTACTCTGAAGGTATTCAGGGAAGGCGAAGTGGAGCAGATTCAGGTCAGACCACAGGGACAACGGCCTTCATAGGCACGACACTGGGTTACCGTCAAGTCTATAGCTCTCACTGCTAAGAGCTGCCCACCGCTGGAAGGCTGCACTGGCACAGTCTTCCAGCTGTGTGAACGACAGCAGGCTAGTTCACAATCACACAGGATTGGAATTTAGAGCTCTCAGGAGACAAGACCTCATCCCAGGGCAGTGCTGGACTGACCACCAAGTGCTGTGAGACCAGGCAAACGACCACCATGAATGAGCATCAAAAGACTTCTGCTGGGCTCACGATAGTCTCCTTCCCCTCATCCCAAGAACTCACAAGAATCACGATTGGACTCTGACTCTCTCATTAACTTTTTCGTTCCCTGAAAATCGAAAGAGGCCAGAACAGAACAATTTCCTCCATTATTGCCTGAGCCCTGGCTCTGACACTGGCCCTCTAGACAACCACCCTCAATCAGCCATGCTGAGGGGTTTGTACTAAGGATGATGTCCAAAATAGTGAGGCCCATATGGAGGATGAACGCTCCTAGAGAAGAGGAGGAGAGATCCCTCTGTAGGGGTAGGCTTAGTGTCCTGGGCTTCTAACCACATATGCCAAGCCCGGGGCCATGCTGGGCACAAGAGGAAGTAGGAGGGAAAATGAGAGGTTTTGATGGAACCAATCGCTCAGAGTCCACCCAGGCTGGAGGCTGGGACAGGGAGGAAGAGGGCCTCAATGAAGTCTTTGTGGAGATCCACTGCTCCCCTGCCTCAGGCAAAGAGGGTGTGGCTAGTGTGGTGGGGACCAATTCCAAGAGGCTTTTCTCTGCCTTATAATTTTCCTCCTTGTTCAGATGGGTGGATTTCCAGGGCCTTTTCCACTTTCCCTATCCCTGGCTGGCCAGGCCCTAGTGAGTGTGAGATTTCCATCTCAGTGGGTCCAGCCTGGGATAAGGTTACTGGCATGCAAGAGAAAAAGAAGGGGCGCTCCTCAGCTCCAGAAGGGTCTCTGTGAGACAATTCCCATTCTACAAGAGAAGACACTGAGGTCTAGAGAGGTTCACAGGGACAGAGGCCAGGCTGGGACTGAAGGCCCTGTGGGTGTGGCTCCAGAGCTGGGTGCTGGAGAGGAGGTGTGTGCACACAGAAGTGGTAGCGGGAGCACGTGAGTCGGAAGGAGAGCATCTGCACCGGCTGGGGCGGGAGGGGGTGTGAGGGCTGGCTGGCAGCTTGCCTGGGGAAGACACACTTTTTCCCTTCTTGTCCCCCTGAGGCTCCCTCTGTCAGGGTCGGGTGGAAGTGGGAGGAGTGGAGGGCCGGAGGGAACGCATCTGCTTTGGCTGGCAGGGTGAGGCGGCCTGGCTTCTCCTGGAGCAGCTGCGGGTGGGCTCAGGGAGCTGCAGGGAGAGGGAAGGGCTGGCAGGAGGTGGCCCAGTCTTCTCAGAAGCCAGTGATGAAGTGACAGTGCTGCCCACTGGGGACTTGGGGCCAGGGGGGGTGGGAAGTAGAGGGTCTAGAGACCAAGCAAGGGTGGAAGCTACTCTGAGTGTGTGTTGGGCCTGGCCCTCTCACAGTCAGGACTCATATGTCAGTGTCCCCTTAGTGTCACAGACCAGTCATGACAGGGTGCTGTGACAGGGCTGTTGGGAAGGTGTCTTAGGCTTCCTTGCCTAGAAGGCTGGGATTGGAGATGGTGAGCATGTGAGCCTGGGTGGGGAGCGATGACTAGGGGTCTGGATAGGGCTGAACTTAAGGCTTGGTGGCATTGTGTGTGCAGAACAGGCCGTGTTCCTGGGAATATCATTTTCTAACATTTAGGGAAGGAGACAGGGAGACCTGGATGTAGATTAAGGTTCATCACTCTTCTAAAACACACACAGAGAAGCAGGCAGGCAGGTGGACAGACAGACAGACAGACAGACACATACACACCTCAACTCAGAGACCGGATCTGCTACATTCTCTCTGGCCTCAGTCTTTCCATCTGTGAAAGGGGACTTAGACGAGGAGGAATTATCCATGCCTGTATTCAGGTCAGCCCAGACATGAGTGGCTGATAGGAAGCTGTGGTCACCAAAGTGTGTCCAGAGAACCAGCTTTGGTCCTCTAGTTGGAAGCCCGTGTGTGTGCTAGATCAAACCAGGGCCTTGCTTATGATAAGCATGTGCTTGACTGAGCAGTACCTCCACGCCTTAGAAGTCCTTCAGCGTAGGACCCAGGCTTGTGTCCCTGCCTAAGGCACCTCCATATCCGCAGGGTCCGTGAGAGTGTAGACAGAGGAAGCATCCACATAGGTAGAGGAGTAAAATCAGAAGGAGGTGACATTTGGTCCCTGTGAGAATTTTCTTCTTAAAAAATTTTATTTTTCTATGTGTATGGGTATTTGCCTGCACGTAAGTCTGGGCACCATAGGCATGCAGTCCCTGTGGAGGCCAGAAGAGGGCGTCAGATTCCCTGAAACTGGAGTTATGGCCCGTTGTGATCTACATGTGGGTGCTGGAAATCAAAGTCAAGTCCTCCTGAAGAGCAGCCAGTGCTCCTAACGTCTGAGCCGTCTCTCCAGTCCTGAGAGTTTTCTATCAAGGAATCTTTGTCATGCAGCAGAGTAGCAAAATATCACACTGGTCAGTGCCCTGCCCTCGAAGTCCGTGGATACAAGGTTTGACCCAGAAACCACAGGGTCTCTACTAACATCCTGAAGGCTAGTCAGGTCTTCCATGTCTGCCAGGCTTATGTTAGGATCCAAATAAAATGAAATGTTTCCCACTGAGCTTTCCTGCCACCTGTAGCTCCCAGGAGCTAAATCCTACCTCTGACATAATGTACCCATTTTTTCTTCTCCAGCCTCAGGCATGGACTGTCTCTTTCACTGGGCCCTCAGGCCCTTGGACATCTGGGCCAGAAACCCCCATGTCCAACCCCACTCATAGCAAACAAGGTCATATTGCCCCAAGCTGCTCACTGGCCCAGTAAAGGTGCCACTACCCAGCTACTTGTAGACAGAAACTAAGTTCTTCTGGACCCACCCTTTCCTCCCTGTTACAGTCAAGGGATATCCATTGTCCATCTGTCCTGCCTCTAAATTCTCCCTCATGTTAATCTCCCTTCCCACTGTGTCATCCTACAAGGCAGATCACCACCATCCTGTGACTGTCTTAGTTAACTTCCTCTTTTCTCCAGCAAGCAGTAGAGTTAAACCGATTTGTCCAGCATCCTCCCTGGCCTGGAAGCTTTGGGTGGCTCTCCATCCCATGATCAGGCTCTAAACCCCGAGGGTGATGTGGAGAGTCCTGGGTGACCTTGCTCCTACCCACAGCGTTCCCTCTCATCACCCATGATTGTTTCAGGTACCAGCCTCTCCGGACCTCGGGCTTGTCTGCCCAAATCTAGCTGATACCTACGCCCTGTTTTGGATCCAGTTCTTTTCTTCCTTCTCTCTGAGGACAGGTCTCATGCTTCCCTCACTCTTTCATAGCCAAGGCACCTTCATTTTATTTGGGGTGCAGACACTCAACAGTGGCTTGGGGGGCTGTACCTCCTCTCTTTGTTGACACTGTGAGTCTCAGGCACGAGACTGACCTTGTGTGATGGGGGGTTGTATAAAGGGCCAGCCCCTATCCAGTCCAGGTAGCACCTTGGAGACTGCCTTGTCTTTGTTTCATGCTCAGCCTCCATTCTAGCCCTGCTAACCATCTAAGGCTCCTGGACACAGTGACTGAGGAGGGGTGGGAGCCTGCTGCAGCCAGGGGTTGCTTTTCTGGCCATGGTCACCCAGTCTGATGCTTATTTTTAAAGAAAATAGACTGTGAGCCCCTATTTATAGCTGGAGGCATAACCACAGACAAGGGATGGGGTTTGAAGTTGTGCAGGCTTCTGCTCCAGCAGGACTCAAGGGGGGGGGGCATTCCCAGGCCCCCTCCCCACCCTCAGGCTCTAAGGAAGTGCCTGTGGGATCCTGACATTCCCTGGGACAGGATGTAGCCTATGCTTTGGGGTAGGGGATGGGGAATGGGTGAGGGGGATGGAAAATTTCTCTCGGGATTATTGGTCCCTGGGGCCCAGACTCCCATGTTGGGATGGGTGGTTGTAGGTCTATTTTGTCTACTGAGAAGACAGATGAGGGCCTTGGGGGTGCCAGCTTCGGAGTGAGCACTTCAGACTGTCACCCAAACTGGGTAAAGGATGACACAGAGAAAGAACAGGACCAGAGTTGGGAAAAGCAAAGATAAAGAGCCAGCACTGAGAAGGGAGGAGATGGAGAGACAGAGGAACCACAGATATGGAGAATTGAAGCTGGTCAGCGAGGGACAGGGATGGTCAAGGTGGAGAGACAGAGATGGGACAGAAAAGAGTCTGGGAGAGAGATGGGAAGCCTGCAGCCCCCTGGATCTGTAAGCAGAGTTAGGCAGGAGCAACAGGGGAAGCCAGAAGTGGGCGTCCCTGCCAACAAGGAGTCTTCAGAACACTTGGGGCACAGTGTGGGGCCTGAGCTGGAACCAAATAGGCAAGGGCAATAATAGGTGTCTCTGTGGCCTTCCCATTTATCCCTAGACACTGGGTTGGAGATCCCTCTCGTTCTGGTACTCCTGCAGTATAAGCTTAGTTCTGGTGGGGTGCAATAAAATGCTACAGGCAAGGCAAGGCCTTTGAGGTCAGCTCCATCTTGGGCTTACTAGGGAGTAAGCTTCCTAGTCCTGATAGGTTACAAGGTAAATCCACCTGCTGCTACACGCTACGCGGATGCTGCTACTGTTGTGCTTTTAGGGGCGACGGGCGACTTATAGCCTGGGCATGTGTGGTGTCATAGAGCCATAGCCACAACCGGTGACTCAGACAGTTAAAAAAGGAGCAGTCCCAAGCAGTGACTCAACTGGCTCTGGAAGGGCTGGGTGGGTCTGGCTGGGACAAAATGGGGTGGTCTGAGTTTATTTTTGGCAGGGTGGGGCCTAGCTAGGGGGTGGAAGATGGGAACTGGGGGCGGGTGGTGGGGGGACTCTCATCCAGGGAGAGCCCCAGGGTCAGGGCCAAGTTTGAAAAGTGATTTCCCAATGCCCAGGAACACTGGCTAACCAGTGCCCTTAAGCCCCGAGGAAGGTCTACTCCAGCCTACTGTGTGGCTCAGGACAAGCAGCTAGTTAGAAGCTGAGCCCCCTTGTCCTATTCTTAAGAGCTTGGACTCAGAGTTTTAGAGATGACTTGGGAGATTAAAGTTCCCATACAGAGGCACAGAGAGGGGCAGAGGTCTGTTGAAGGCCACACAGAAAGGTCAGATAGCTCAACCTGTCATGTAGAAAACATGGACCCAAGTTCCCTCCCCATTGATTGTTACTAAGTGGAGGAAGAAGCCTCCATCTCAGCCCCTACTTCTAGAAGGGCTCAGCTGGGCTACAGATGGGAGGCCTGAAGCACACGAACCCCAGATGCCTGGAGACAGAAACAGCCAGGGGCAGGCGCCTGGATTCTATTAGAACATCCGGGGAGCTGTCTGGGCCCTTCCCAGAAAGCTCTAGGGTGAAGGCAAAGGTGTCCACACAGAGAGGCTTAGGCTCTGGAGAGTCCTTCATCCCAAGGATTCCTCTAGAGTTATAAGGACGGGCTTCTCACCCTGTAGTCATCTCTAGAAAGTCACCTCTTACACGTCCTCACTGAACTCACATGGGCACTGCCATCACCAGCTTCCCAGAGACATCTTCTCTGCTTCTCTCAGCCTGAATTTCCACCCCTTGTTATGCTGCCACTACTGCTGATTACAGTGTTGACAGTGGCCTATAGTACTCTGAATCACTTTATGTCAATATCACTGGGCCCTGGTCAGAATTGGAGAGGGGACCAAGAGAAGGCCCTGTGGAGTCAGCAGAAGGCAAGAAAAAGACAGGTATCTGGGTTCCCTTAATAAACCATACCGGGGCCCATTTTTTCCTTGCTGGTCACTTGCTTTGGGAACAGAGTCTAACTACCTTTTGGCTACTCACTTGGCATCCTCTGACTGGGTTTGAGCTGCATATCGGCTCGTGTGCCTTGTGCAGGGCTGTCTGCTATTGGGAAGTAGGTTTTGGGTACCCAGGAGGGACCTACTGCTCTGTCAGTGAGGTCCCAACAAGGTGAGACCTCAGCCCTCAAGTGGTTCAGATGCAGAACCCTGCCTCCACTTTGTAAAGGGTCCTGGCTGGGGGTGAGGTGGGTGGCTGACAGCCCTCCCAGAGTCCTTGCCTTGGAATCTTTCTTAAAGAGGATCACCCCCCACAGCTAAGCCACCCACCCCGGAAAGACAGTAGCGACAGAATAACTCAAACCTCGGGCGCAGATGCCTGGCCGAGCTTTTATTCCAGGTCACGATCTGGCTTTGTTGTCTTCAACACCTACGAGAGGTAGGAGTTATTCTTTCCTGTTTTATAAAGGGCTAACTGGAGGCTCAGAGTGAACCAAGCCAAGGTCCTCGCACACGGGCTGGGATCTAATCCCAGTGAACGCTCGCTCTAACACCATGTTTGTAACTGCTGTGCCTAGCCTCCTAACTCCCCATAGAAGGTCTCTGAGGAACCCAGGCTGAGCACAGGAAAGGTGGGGGCTGAGTTCAAATGAGCATTGGAAAGACGCTTAGCCATAGCCCAGAGACTCCCCAAAATGGTGATTTGTTCTCCCTCTGCCAGGAAGTGGGGGGGGCACAAGCCTGCCTTGCCCCAGCTGCAGCAGAGCTTCTTGGCCCCAGTGCCTGTGCATGAGAGAAGGGGGCAGGGAGGAGCTGATGTCGTGGGAATCAGCATCCTGGGCCCATTGATATTTATAGCTGCCCCTCCTGAAATGTGGGCGGGAAAGGGTTTGCTCTTAGGTGGGAACGGAAGTTGGGCTCCTCTCCCCAGTCTCCTCTGCTCCCCAGAGAGCAGATTGGCCAAGACTTAACCAGAGGGCCTTTCCTGGCCAGGATATAGTGTCTTGAATTGGGGGCTTCCCCTAAGGCTGCTGGCTTGCAGGCTGGACATAGTCTTGGTCAGAGCCCACTGAACAATGAATGTACTGTGCGTGTATGTGTACATGTGGGCACACACATATTCATGCATACACACCTGCTGAGTGTCTAACTGTACTCTGGAGACAGAGGGGAGATGAAAGTTGGGTGTTTTACACAGAGCCCCAAGAGAAAGGCTGAGTACATTGGACGTTAACTAATTGGACGTTAGGACATGACTCATCTTGACCATTGGGGGAGAGAAGGGCACGGCATAGTAACGGCGTGGTGGTGAGTGCAGCCACGAGACAAGGCTTCTGCTCATTTGGATGTTCAGGAATGTTCTATTTGATGGTAGGAGTAGCTGAGTGGGAGTCTGGGCAGAAGAAACCTCAGAGTCTGGATGTGTGGAGGTTGTGTTTAGGGGCTGCTCTCTGCCTTCAGGCTCCTTGCTGAACAGTCTGGAGAAGAACCCTTTCCAGGAAACCCTGCAGTCAGCCTTGAGTGGGATTCTTTGAAAACTAGGAAGCAATCTTAATCAATCCACCAATCTCATTCTTTCTCTCTTTCTCTGCTACAAAGTCCTCTTTTAAAACTCCGTTTTGTTTTGTTTGACACAGGGCCTCACGATTGAGCCAAGAACGTCTAAGGGTCTTAGACTCACTATTTAGCCAAGAATGGCTTTGAACTCCAAATCCTCCGGCTTCTGCGTCCCAGTCCTGGGATAACAGGTGCATGCTCTCACGCTCAGTTTATGCAGTGGGGCTGGGGCCTACACTCAGCTTTCATGCATGTTAGACAAGCACTCTAACAGTTAAGCTACATTCTCACCCAACAGTGTTTTTAATAATCACCACCACCACAACCACCATCATCATCACTATTTTGAGACAGGGTCTAGCTATGTAGCCTAGGCTGGCCGTCAACTTTCAACCTTCCTTCTTCCTCTTAAGTACAGGGTTTATAGGAATGTACCATCACCCCTGGCAAAAAGCAGATAAAACTCAACCTATAAACATTTGCACAGGAAGCTACTGCATGTGCACTGGTGAGACAAGCATCCCATAGTCTCAGGAGCATATATATATATATACCTCCAGGTGGGCTGGTGTGTGATCCCCGGAAGCAAAATCCCCGGTCAGCCCCCAGTGGACAAACCCTGTGCTCAGCTATGTGGTGGAGAGCCATGAGAAAGGAGGTGAGACACCAGGGGCTGCTGGTCCTATGGGTGAGATCACCAACGCCTATGCCAGGAAGAAGGACAAAGGACAAGGGAGGCCTAGCCCCCCAATCCTCTAAAGAAGCACTATGTGACCCCAGGCTAGCAATGTCTTCAGCCCTGCTGTGCTGGGAGTGGGGCTGGTCTGGAGTCAGGGTTTCTGCTGTGAGGTCTGTGGAGGCAGAGGGGGAGGGGACAGACCGAAACACTTAAGTAAGCATGAGCTATGGCTGGCAGCCTAGCTAATGCACACCAGAGTTGGCAGAGCTGGCTCCTCCACAGGCTTCGAGTCGGCGGACGTGGGTAGGCACTGAGTGCGAAGAACTGGTCAACAAGACAGGCACTGCTCCTGGCCAGGCCCGCCCACACTCCCTCCAGAACGAGGAGGAGCCATACCAACAAGCCACCTTGACAACAGCCGCAGGCGACAACCGTATCAGAGACAAATGTGTGGCTTTAAAAAAAAAAAAAAAAACTCTAGCTGGAAGTAGGTGGAGGTTTTTTTAAATGGGAGATTTGCTTCTGCTATGAGGTAGGAGGACTTGGAATAATGGAGACCGTTACTGGAGGGACCGCGACAGAGACCTGGACTTCTCTAGAGATATCTCTCTTCGAGGGTGTGAGGTCACTTGTGTGTGTCCCTACTCCGATGGCCTGGTCTGGAATGACCACTCTCTTGGGTTGATTAAGAATGCCTGGAGTGATTGGTGAGGGTGATGTGGGGGGTGATGCATTCTCTGAGCTCAGTTTCCTTCTCTGTAAAATGGGACTGTTTCCTCCCTTGTACCCCAACACCCACCGTGGCTAGCCCTGGAGGCAAATTCTCAGACTGGGTCATGCACTGGCTTGACCCTCTTCCTGCTAGGAGGTTTGGATTCTCCTGGAGGCCAGAGAGCTACAGAACCCTGCCCTAGAAAGGATCTAAGCACTTAATATTAATCCAGTTAATTCCAAGATTCCTTGCAGATTCAGCAATGAAGTAATACTTTGCACCCAGACCCACTCCATCTTCACTTAGAACAAGAAAGATTTTTATCTCTAGAAAGCTTTGCAGAATTGACGTAGGCTGGGGCAGAGGGCATGCTGGAGGGGCGCTGGACCTGGCTGCCAGTTGTAGGGGAGTCGGTAAAACAGCAGAACAGTTAAACTCCAGCCCACAGGCCCCTAGTTCGTCTGTTCCTAGTCCTGACCAGGAAGTACAGCTCTGGCCAGCACCCCCATAGACCCCAAGGCACCACCTAAGCCCAAGTTTGTCAGGTAGGGGGCTGGAGATGAGGCAGCAGCTACTTCTGCCCTTACTGCCTCTGTCAGGGTCTGTGAGAACAGCTGTATACCACCATGGCCTGAGCCTGTGAGTCCGCATGTGTGAGCCCCATCTGTGTGTACCAGCGAACAAGCAAGCATGAACGTCAGGGATATCCAAGTTCCCCCTCCCCTACCCCATCCCGGGCAGCACGCCCAGTTCCCAGACAGCCTATACACTTCCTGCGTGAGCGCCACACATGCCCAATCCCTTCCCTGTGGCCCTCTCCCCTCCTAGTTCCAGCCAACAGCAGCCTAGCCCACCTGGCATGGCTCGCCCTCCCCCCACAGCCCCTGCCCAGGCAGGCACTGCTAAAAGGCCCTTCTTGTCCTGCCTGGGCATGTGGACTTTGGGGGGGGGGAGCTCAGTTATCTTTGGTTCTGGGGAAGCTTTTCTAGAGTCTGGGTGGGCTGGGCTAAGGCCCTGGCCTCTGCCCTGCCTCAGAGTTCCGGGGCAGCTCGCACAGGGTTCGTCTGTCTCCACACCAGTGATGCCCCTGGGAGTCACTCTCAGAGCCAACACGATCTACTCTGATTCTTTCTTGTATGTCAGGCCCTGAAGCCTGGCTGCCTTAAATACCCCATTGCTTCTGATCCCTGTTCAGATGACCCTGAGAACTCCTCGGGGAGGCATGTATGCAGGTCCCACCTCAGTCTCTCATATCCCACTTTTTAGCCTGTGAGGCCAGGTCAGAGAAGAGGCATGGCAGTCACTGTCCCCAGTGCCACACTCTGACACACCCCAGGATCTGGGGTTATAGTCAAGCCTTCTTGTACTGAGATGCTACCTTCTTTCTCCTCAGCCTGTTCCTCTGGCCACACTCTCCCAGCTCTGTCCTCTGCGGGGGTCCCCACAGAGCTCAGGAGTGGACCCCCTTTCTTCCCTGGGAATTTTCTTTTCTTGGGCAGCTGGGTTTCCACAGAGGCCTAAGACTTTTGCTTCCTCCCTGGGGGCTCATTTCTCCCGTCTGTACAGTTGAGATGTTGGTCCAGGTGGTTGCCAAGAAAACTTGCCTCCCAGACCCCATGACCTGGGTACTGTGGAATGCGGAGAGGTGTAGGGAGCCACCCAAGTGTGCCTCAGCTGGGACAAGAGAGCCCAAGGGCCTCCAGGAGACGTGGGCATGCTGCTTTCTTCAGGCAGAACTCAGGAGGGGTCTGGGCAGTTTGACGCCATGGGTCATAAAAGCCAGACAACCTGAGACAACTGGAGACCTTACACACAGAAATCAGGCCCCTGGACTCCTGTGTTGAGCTGTGAGTTCAGCCCCACATAGATCCCCTAGACTGGGTTGGGAGTGACAGAGTTGTTATGCAGAAGTTCTCTGGCGTAGGGGATAACAAGCAACTTCATTCCTTCTCTATGCCCAAGTCCTTCCTGAAGTCCAGGGTGGGTTTAACGTCACCAAACAGGCAACATCACAAAACAGGCACACGGCTGCACCTTCTTACCGTGGGTACCCAGGCTCTGGGCTTCATTTTGCCATTTAAGGTTTCTGTGTCCCAGCCCAATGGCTCTTCCTGTCCTGAGCTCAAAATATGCCTTCCAGTCAGGCTGCTGGTCTTTCTATTTCAACACCCTGTTACACCCACCTCCCGCTCTCGTCCGGGCTGAGGACCGCAGACGGGACGCAGACTCTCTTCCCACCCTTCAAGGCTTGACTCAAGGACGACGGCTGGCCCTGGCCCAACCATCTCGTTTCTGATTTCCTGCAATTTTCACCTGGAGCTTTCCAGACACAATTAGAAACCGCTCTTTGAATTTTACCTTACTTTTCTATCTCTCAAATTAACACATATTCTCTCCCCTCTCCACCTTATTCCCCCTCCTCTTCTTTCTTCCTTCCTCCTTTTCTCCTCCCCCTCCCCTCTTTCTCCTTCCCCTCTCTTCTTCTTTCTTCCCCTGCCCTTTTCTTTTTCTACTTGTTTTGGAGGCAGGGTGTCACTCTAGCTGAGTTGATCTGAGACTCCTTCTGCAGCCCAGGCTGGCCTTGAACCCACAGTGCAGTCAATCTCCTTCCTCCTACCTCCTCAACACTGACATTACAGGCATGCATTGCCACACCCTGACTCAGCCCGCCCATCTTTGTGTAGCTCTAGCATCCCGTCTCAAGTTGCCAGAGCTAAGATGGTGTCTAAGAACTGTTCTCGTTTGAAGCCTGAACAGGTAGGGGCTGCAGGGAAACGATCTCTTGGCTGTGAATGCTCAGCTACCTCAGTGTTCCCTTCTCACCTCCCTCATGTCTGTTCATCTCTGGGGCTGTGAGATTTTAGGAAAGGCAGTCTGTGCATCGGAGATGAGACGCCTGGATCTACCCGAGTCTCCTTAGGGTAGGGTCCCTCCCTAACTCACTTCCCTTCAGGGTGCCTCGTGATATTCTTCTTTAGAGCTGTCTCCTCCATCCGACAACTCGGAGAAGGGTGTGGTCTGGGCCCCTGGAAGGGAGACTCAAGTTCCTTCTCTGCTCTTAGTTGCTCTTGGAAACGGTCCTGAAAGATGTAGGCTGACTGCCTGATTCATACATTGGTAGTAATGACTGATGGGGCCCCGAGGCCACAGATCTTATGGCCTAACCAGACCTCGTCTCCTTGAAAGGAAGAATATGCTGTAGTGCTAGGTTTCCTGGGATTGTGACAATCATAGAGTAGATGCCCACTGGCACCTCTCAGAAGGTGCTCTTCCCTCAGTCTCTGCTGGTCGGACACCAGAGCTAGAGACAGGGGGTGTGGCCTGGGTTGTCCCATGGCTATCAGAGAGAGATCTGAGAGGAGGCAGGCTTGCCTCTGGAACCCTGGAGAGTGGGTGGCTTGTCTATCATTAGCCGGGTCCTCTCGTGAGGAGAGCGGGGATGAGGGAAAAAAAGGTATAAGGAAGGATGGAGGTAGGGGCAGAAGCCAGCTAGTCAGCCCTGAGAACAAAAAGTGGGGTGCAGAGCTCTGAGAGGGTGGGGCACAATGCCTCCTCTCCACTTCTCACTTCACAGCACCCCCACTTCTGGCTCAGAGTGTCTGTGGCCAGGATGCACACTCACTGGGTATCCTTTGATACCCGCTGTGGTCATTCAAACCTGTCTGGTAAAGAGAATGGACAGCACCGAGGTGGCCACATGTCCTGGGCAATCTGGGTGGGCAGAGCCACACCCTTGGCAATCTGACTCCAGGGGCCCTTTTCAGAGTCTGACATTCTAGGGTCAGGAAAGCCAGACAATCTTGGATACCGGAGTTCCCTTAAACAGAGATCAGAGCTTTCCTTCCAGACCCTCAGCCTGGGGAAGAAGTGCAGCCCCTTGAACTCTTATCAGAGACCACGAATGCAGCCCCCATATAGATTTTTTAGGTTAGGTCAGGCTTTCAGCCCCTCACTCACCAGGAGCTGTAGATCTGACCAACAAGGCCAAGGTAAAAGCCAAGGCCAGGGCTGGAGCTGACAGCGGGTGTCCCGGGCCGAGAAGCATCGCGGCGGGCCTGGGCGCCTGGACTTGTAAGGCGAGGGAACAGAGCGTGCTGCGTCTGGACAGCAGCGAGTCGCAAGTCCGCAAGTCCAAGTCGCCAAGTCAACGAGGGAGCAGGGCTCCTCGCGGGCTGGGGCGCAAGGGTTGTCCGGTACTTAACTCCAGGGGCGGGGCTGGCGGGGACCCGCGCTTGGATTTCGGGCGGGGGCTCCCTCTGTCTGCTCCCACCTCCAACCTTCTTAAAGGGGCCGTGCTGGGCTCTTGCTGCTGGTTAGGGTTGAAGGACCTTTCCTGCCAAGGCAGACCCATGTCCCATTTTAAGGAGTTGGGACAATGTTTCTAAGTCTTTAGAGCCCCAGAACACTGGGAGGATCTCTTGAGAATGGGAAATAAAAGTGAGAACTAATAGTCCTCTTCTGCCCTTGCGGGGATGTAGGAGTTTAGGTGCCTTCAAGGTCACAGGTCCCTGAGGGCTCCGCTGGAGCAGACCGCTAGGCAGGTCTCTGGGTTTGCCCTTCTCTTTCCACAGACTGTACATTCTCTGCTTGCAAAGACGAGAGGTCTGGATCTTGTGGGGCAGCAGCTGAGCCCTGTGGTAACATATGCTTCAAAACGACCCTGCAAGGTGAGGGTGAGCACTCTTCCTTTCATTTTGTGGAAGAGCCGCCCAGCTCAGAATCCAAGGTCAAAGGTAGGCGCCTGGCCATCCTGCCAGGATCCCAGGCCTCCTGACCCCAAATTCTTGGTGTTTGCACTTGTCCCACCACCTCCTGGAAATCTGGCCCTGGATTTACCTCCTACCTAACAGCTTTAGGCTGGGGCCTTCTCCTCCTGGCTCCTTCCCAGGCAAGAGCCTGCCTAGTCCCAACCAGGAGCTGGAAAAATCAGAGTGAGTTATTGTGGCCTTTCCCAGTGCCTGTGTTTGGCCAGCCCCAGCTGCAATGGGACCTGGTCTGGGTTTTTCTTGGGGATGGATAGAGAACACCGTTTCCCTTCTTCAGTCATACATATCCTGACTGGAGCTCCCTCTTCCTTACACCCTCCTTCCATCCTCGTCCCGAGCAGCAACTCATACCACAATACAAGTTTCATGACTTTGATAGAACTGAGCCCATTGCAAGAACAGAGGTTTAAGGATCAGGGGACGAGTCAGAGTTGATCCAGGCGGGGGGGCAGCCAAGATCCACCAGGCTTGTGCTCTGTCCCAGCTGGTCCAATGGGTTTCTTGATCCTAATTCTCTACTTGACTGTCGGCTTATCCCTCTCCTGTGTTCCAGGAGAATGCCTAAAATTAACTTATTAAGTGTTTCAATAGCTCAAATGCCCTGCCCCAGGCCTGGCATACAGTAGGTGCTCAAAGTATTGTCTTTTCTTCCTCTTATCTGTTACACCCCAGCACTTCACAGTTGTATACAATGACCTCCATCCTCCCAGAACTTCGAATCCCTCATACAATCACATAAACACACACAAAATTAAATTCAATTACAATGAATCTTTTTTTTAAAAAAGATGTATTTATTTATGTATATGAGTACACTGTCTTCATGCACACCAGAAGAGGGCATCAGATCCCATTACAGATGGTGGTTGTGAGCCACCGTGTGGAAATTGAACTCAGGACCTCTGGAAGAGCAGCCAGTGCTTTTAACTGCTGGACCATCTCTCCAGCCCCACTGAAATGAATCTTAAACAAATAAACAAACAAGCAAGGACAAAAAAGTGGACAAAGCTCCGCAAGCTTTTAATCCTAACACTCAGGAGGCAAGAGAACAGAAATTCAAGGTCATTTTCAACTATTAAGTTACTTCCAGACTAGCCTGAGGTGAGGGAAGACAGGAGAGAGAGAGAAAAAGAGAGAGAGAGAGAGAGAGAGAGAGAGAGAGAGGGAGAGGAGAGGAGAGGGAGAGGGAGGGAGAGAGAGACTAAAATGAAGAATCATTCACCTGGGAAATAAACATGTTTCCAGACAAAAGAGAAAACCGAGGCTCTCAGACCTGCAGACCCGACCACTGGGGCTCTGGATACACATGCTTGCCTCTGTTAGTCTGCAGCGTGATGACTTGAACCCTGGGCGGGAGCTCAGCAGAGACATGAGGATTGAGGCCCCGTGTTAGCTTTAGAATGACTGGTCATCTCCCCTGACTCAGTGTGTGCTGTTGGGTGGGGTAGTGCCAGCTTCCCCAGTTGTCCTCACCCTAGCCTCTTGGGCATGCCTGTCTTGAGCAGAGCTGATCCAAACCTTCCTGGCATCCTCAGGGTTGACTCTTGCCTCCATTCTGCCTGCTAACCTTTGCCATGGTTTTCCTTGACTTAGGTTGACTAGACACACACACACACACAGTGACTACTCCAGTGCCCAATCTCCCTGGTTATGTCTTAACCTTCCCTCAGGAAGCCCTCGCTGCCTGCTTTCCTTGACAGGTACTTTTCTGTCTGAAGACTCTATGGCTCTTCTCCCTAGCTAGAACAGGGAGGTCTAACTCAGTGCTTTCCCCACCCTCTAGACTGACACCGCTCCACAGGACAGGACACCCGGTGAAGACAAGGAAAGATGAGAGCCAAACATTCCCACCTATAAATCAGAGGATTACAAATCCTCTGAAGCTTCAATGACTTATGTGAGGTCTCAGTTTCCCCAAATAGGAATGAGACAACAGATAGTCTAACAATTTCTACTTCCCCAACAATGTGTAGCTCTGCAGGTTGGCTAGGTCTTCTGGTCACTTTTACTGGCCCCCATCCTCAGTGCATCTGGGATTAAGCATGCCCACTTTGACAGTGGCAGCCACACCCTGCCCTCAGCCTGGGTGTTTTGCACTCTGACCGACTGGCTCCACCCAGGGAGCCTGTGGCCAAAGCCAGCCTGCTGGTAAATGGCGTGGGCTTCTGCCCTCAAAGGGGTGGTGTCTGGGCAGCGTTGTTCTTCAACTGCTTGGAACCTGCCCTTAGGGAGTTGGCCCTTTGCCGCAAAAGAGCAGAACGCAGACTACCCTGTGCAAGGGGACATATGCTTTAGGCTTTGGTTCCTCAGCTCTACAGTCTCGGAATCAGAAACTCCTCTGCAGCAGCCTCAGGCTAAGCTACTGCTAGGAGTGGTCTCGCTCAGGCTTTTTGGCCCAGGAGCTGGTGGGGCTCCTCCAAGTACAGGCAGCCAGGCTCAGGCGGGCAGGAGCGGCTAGTCCCAACAATTACACAATTCAGAAGCTGAAAAGTTGTCTTTGCTGGTTTGGGAGCAAGGCTGTGAATCAGAGGCCTGTGGGGAACTTTGCGTATCTAGCTTGGGTGGGCTCTAGGCCATGTCTGTGCCATACTGGGGCAATAGCATGGTGGCAGGGGTGGGTTTCCCTCTCTAGGCTTCTCAGACTCCCCAGAATAGGCTCTCCTCTTCCACACCATGTCCACAAAGGCTTGTGGCTTCAGTGGCTGTGACCAGCTGGCCACAGCTGACTCCCTTTGGGATGTGCTATTTCTAAATATTAGTTCATGCTGTTAACCCTTGCCATGCTGTCCTAATGGATATTGGATGCCTGCAGAGACAGGCTTTGGAATGAGTCTGAATGGGCTCCAGCTAGGTAGAAAATCTGTGAGTGTAGTCACTCAGGGTCTGGCATGGGTTGGGCACCTTTGAGGGGCTCTTTTGGGTTCCTGGAAGGAGAGAAATACCTGCTTGGGCCCGGGACCAAGGCTCGCAATGGCCTTTAGATGTGGATCCGAGCTGGCGATCTGGGAAATGGAAAGAATGTGGGACGAGGAGCCAGGAGTTGGGTCTTGCCAAGCCTCTCTGTGTGCCTCAGATGAGTCATGTCACCTATCTGTGCTTTCCCTCATCTGTCCAGAGCCACCATGGTACGGGATGGTGACCATCAACAGAGACACGAGGCTTTATAAACTGAAGGGCAGAGCCTGGAGGTTCTGCCAGGGTCTCACTTTTTGTTTAGGACTCGGAGCAAGCTGGCGGGGCTATTATCAGCCTGTCTAGAGCTTGTGGATTCGATCTATACAGGCCTGCACAGATTTGGCTGCAGCCATCTCCGTCTATTGACCACTTGCCCTTGTAGAGTGAAACACTTCACAATGGAGCCGAGACGATTGATTACAAGTGTGAGGGTCTGATTTTTGTATCCCCAGTACCCGAGTCAGAAGCTAAGCATGGCCTTAGCTGTGATCCCAGTTCTGATAACCAGAGATAGGTAGATTTTTGGAAGTTTGGGTGGTTAGCCAGTTTGTCTTAAAACTATGAGCTCTAGACCCTGTCTCAAAAATATATATAAGGTGGAGTGGGATTGGAGAGATGGCTCAGTGGGAGAGAATGTGCATTGCTCTTCCAGAGGACCTGAGTTCAATCCCCAGCACCCACATCTGGCAGCTTTAAAACTGCCTGGACCTTCAGCTCCAGGACTCCTGGGGTATTCCAGCATACACGACATGAGAGCCCCAAAGACAAACATATACACACATTAAAAGTAAGATAAATCTTTAAAAAGAATAAGTTCAAAAGTGATAGAAGAAGATACCTTATGTTTACCTCTGTCCTCCATGGGCACAAGCAAACACACCCACACATACATGCATACAATGCACACACACAATCTCACAGTAGCCACTGTCTAAGTTGCTCATAGCTGTCCCTGCCTTGGACAAATAGAGCTGGCCTGTGTAGCTAAGAAGGCAGGGCAGAAAGGATACTGACACCTCCAGGCCAGGGCATAGTGGCACTGTGGCTTTGGTTTTGCTCCTTTGCTATGAGAGGCCATCCCATGAGTAAGGACAGGCAGGCTGTGGAAGGCCCATGTGGGGCGGAGCTGAGGCCTCTCCCTAATAGCCAGCACCAACTCACCTCTTAGGAGAATGAGCCATCTTTGGGTGTGTCTGCCAGCTCCAAACATTCTTTCTGATGACTGCAGGCCCTGTCGCCGTCCTGACTGCCGCCTCCCAAGAACGCTAGAACTTGAACCTCCAGCCAGATCTCTCCCAAACTCCTCAACCCCAGGCACTGTGTGAGACAGGAGATTGCTGTAGTAAATTTTGTGTCACTAGGTAATGGGTGTAATACTGTGCAGCTGCCTGCCAAGGATAGACCAGTGAGTGAGATAGACTTGTGTTTGCAGGAAAGGTTGCTCTACTCCTGCCGACCGAGCCGCGTTCCTCTGATCAACCAGTGGGCCAATTAATTAACTCAAACAGTATTCCTCTATTCTCTCTGCTGAGAGTTAAACTCAGGTCTTACCCAAGCTAGATATGTGTCCTACCACTCCTGAGCTGTACTCTCAGCCTCCCAAGATATTTTTTCTCTTGGTATATGTGTATATGTTGTTTACTCATGTGTTCATGCGAGTGCACATGTGGGAACATGTGTGCGTGTGCCTCTGTGCACATGCATGATGAGGTAAGAGTTCAACATCAGGTATCTTCCTTAATTGCTGTCCACCTTTTTTGTTTGTTGGTTGGTTTTGTTTTCTGAGACAGGGTTTCTCTGACAGCTTAGGCTGTCCTGGAACTCACTCTGTAGACCAGGTTAGCCTTGAACTCACAGAGATCCACCTGCCTTTGCCTTCCAAATGCTGGGATTAAAGGCATGTGCTACCACCGCCCAGATGTCCATCTTATTTTTAATGTGTGTGTGTGATGTGTTCACGAATACATGTTACAGCACACGAGTGGAGGTCAGAGGACCACTTTCAGGAATAACGGTTTCTCTCCTACCGCTTGCTTGGGTCTTGGGTCCCACCCAGGGTTTACATCTGTGGCAAGAGTCTTTACCCACTGAGCTGTCTAGGCAGTCCTTCAGCTTAGGTTTGGTTTATTTCTCATTATTTATGTATCTGTGTGAATGTCTGCCACATGTGTGGAGGTGTTGACAGAGGTCAGATGAGGATGTCAGATCTGCTGCAGCTGGAGTTACAGGCAGCTGTGAGCCAATGACATGGGTGTTACCAACAGAACTCAGGTCTTTGGAAGAGTTTAACTCCTGAGCCAGTTCTCCAATCACTCCACCCTAGCTTTTTAACACAGGGTCTGTCACTGAACTTGATTTGGATAGAATGAGTTCCTGCCTTTCTCTGTCCTCAGCCCCTGCCTCTCAGCACTAAAGTTACACAGGCTCGCAACTGCTCCTGGCTTTTACCAGGTGCTGGGGATCTGAACTCAGGTAATCATGACTGCATGGCAGGTAGTTTATTAACAGGTTTATCCCCCACCTCCTGAGAAATATTTCTTAAATGTGGACCAGGTACCAGGCACTATGCCAGAGCGGGGCATTGGGGATACTGGGGTGACTAACTAAATTATAGGAGTCAGAATTTTGGGATTTATAAGCTCCCCAAAGTGAGTTGGTAATTGGTTGGGCAGAAAGGACAGAAAGGTGTGCTGGACAAGCACAAGGCTCAGGCTAAAATGGATGGGGGCAGGGTGGGGGGAATGACACACTGAGATGGATTGGGGGTGGGGACATCTCACAAGAAGTTCTTTGGAGGCTAGGAGTGTAGCTCAGTTGGTAGAAGGCTTGTTTAGCATGTATGACGTCCTAGGTTTGATCAGATGATCCGAATAAAACCAGACATAGTGGTGCTCATGCTTTTAATTTGAGCACTTGGGAGGGAGAGACAGGAGGATCAGAAGTTCAAGGTTATCCTCAACTATAAAGTGAGCTGGGCATGTTGATTTTGCAGAGCACGTGAATTCCAAGCGACATGGTGTAGGCAGGGAGCCTGGTGCCGCTGGGAATATAGGAAGAATGGAGACATGTTGAGGAATGAAATTAAAGCCACAAGAGAGAGGGATTGCCTTTTGCTCGTTCTCTCTCTCTCTCTCTCTCTCTCTCTCTCTCTCCTCTCTCTCTCTCTGTGTGTGTGTGTGTATTTGTGGTGTGTTTTTGCTGCTCTATATGTCAGGCAAGTTGGCTGCCAGCTTCTCGGGATTCTCCTGCCTCGTCCTCTCATCGTGCTGTGGGAATCAAGGATTGTAGACACATGCTACCGAGCCTGGCTTTATGTGGGTTCTGAAGATTCCAACTTGGGTCCAAAGTTCTTTACTTGCTGAGCCATCTCCCCAGCTTGATACTTTTTCTTTTGATTTTTGCTTTTTTTAATTTTTACTGCACACAGTTTTAGACTTGCATAGAAGTGACAAGATTATTGCAAATAGTTCTCATATAGCCTTCACCTAGATTTCCCAAGTGTTAATATTTTACCACACCTTTGTTTGTTTTGAGACAGGGTCTCTATGTAGCCCTGATTATTCTGGTCTACTCTGTACATTAATTTACTCTAGTCTGGTTTCAAACTCAAAATTCTGCCTGCCTCTGCCTCCTAAGTGTTGGGAGTAAAGACAGATGCTTTTTATTTTTATCTATATATGTGCGCATCTATGTATCTATGTATTATCTATGTATCTATGTATCTATCTATGTATCTATTTATGTATCTATATCTATTATCTATCTATGTATCTATGTATCTATCTATGTATCTATGTATCTATCTATCTATTATCTATCTATCTATACTATCTAATCTATATTTGTTTCCTGAACCATTTGAGAAATATTTTTTCTTTAAACAAGTCATGTTTTCTAAGAACAAAGACCTTCCCTTTTAGGAATGCAATGATTAGCCAAGAAATAAACATGGCTACATTTTGAAATAAGCCATAGATTTATTTCTGCTTTGGCCAATTTTTGTAACAACATCAAAACAATCCCTGCCAGGGCTGGAGTGATGGCTCAGTGGTTAAGAGCACCGGCTGCTTTTCCAGAGGTCTCCAGTTCAATTCCCAGCACCTACCTATAAATCCAGTTCCAGAGGATCTGATACCCTCACATGCAAGTGAAACACCAATCATATGAAATAAAAATTAATTAAGAAAAAAA
This sequence comes from Mastomys natalensis, assembly GCA_021653895.1. Lineage (NCBI taxonomy): Eukaryota > Metazoa > Chordata > Mammalia > Rodentia > Muridae > Mastomys > Mastomys natalensis. The sequence goes on along the minus strand of JAJTUV010002383.1, from coordinate 91,074 downwards.
AAAAAAAAAGCAAGCCCTTCCATGTTGCATTGAACTCTCTGGGTTTTTTGAGTTTTTACAAATCTGGCACAGTTTTTCAGAATTTCTTTGTTTTCTGTGACATTGGCAGTTTTTGGGTTTGGTTTTTGACTCCAGGCCAGTTACCTTGTGGATGGGTCTTGACCTCAGTTTGTCTGTTATTCTTGTGGTCAGATTTTTATCTTTGGGAAACACAACAGAGTGGTGTCGTGGCCTCCTGGTGTATCCTTCCAGGAGGTACCAGTGTCTTCCTTGGTGGGATTTTGTTTTGTTTGCCTTTGTTTTGGTTTTTAATAAATATTGTGGAATGAATGGTGGTGCATGACTTTAGACCCAGCACTCAGGAGGCAGAGGCAAGCAATATCTATGAGTTCGAGGCCAGCTTGGTCTACATGGCAAGTTCCAGGACAGCCGGGGCTAAAGGGTGAGACTTGTACCCCACCTCCCTCAGCAAGCCAAGATAGTGTAGTGGGTAGAAGTATTCACTAATGTGACCTGAGTTCAATCCCCGGATCCCACAGTGGAAGCAGCAGTGCATGCACACACACCCATACAACAACAATAATAAAATAACAGCTTCCATGTTCAGTGTAAATGTATCTACTTCATACCTGTGTAGAAGCCAGAGGTCAGTCACCAGTGGGTAGCTTTCAATATTGCTCCTCACCTTCTCTTTTGAGGCAAAGTCTCTCGTGGTACCTGAAGCTCACTGACTAGATAAGCTGAAGGGCCAGGCTGCCTCCCCAGTGCTGGGGTTACAGGAACACACTGCTTCACCCAGCTTTCTATGAGGATCCTGGAACCCAAGGTCAGCTTCTCACGCTTGTATCGTAAGTGCTTTACCCACTGAGTTTCGTCACGTGGGTCACCTGGTTGAGGCCGAGACTGCCAGACTGCTTCCAAGTAAAGTTTCTGTTTTCTATTTTTTGTGATTTTTAAGCTTTTGCCAATACTGAAAGGTTAGGGTGAGGAAGAAGACCCAGAAGCAAGCCTGTAAAGGGACAGCCAAAACCGGGAAGGAAAATCAGGAGAACATCCTGGAGCTAGGAGGTAGTCAGCAGTGTTGGTCCAGTGCTACCAAGAGGCCAAACCAGAAGAGGTTGCTAAGAGTCCACTGTGTTCAGCATCTGCGTGCAGGTCTGTGGGCATCTAGTCCAGCTTAGCTTGGGTGGAGCAAAGGGCCTAAAGCCAGCTTTCAGTGAGTCAAGGAGAGAGAGAGGCAGACTGGCTACCACAGAGAAAACACCCTTTGAGTAAATGTCTGTGAAATGGTAGAGACAGACAAGTAGGTACAGAGAGACATGTGTGGGCTCAAGGGCAGGGTTGTTTTTATTTTTAAAGAGATTATTTATTCATTTTATGAGTATGTGTGTATGTTTGAATGTATGCATATGTACCACATGCATGCAGGGGCTACATGGTAGAAGAGGGTATTGGACCCCCTGGAATTGTAGTTATGGGTGACCGTGAGCTACCCGATGTGGGTTCTGGGAGCTGAACCCCAGTCCTCTGGAAGAACTGCAAGTGATCTTAGCCAGTGAGCCATCTTTTTAGGCCCCAGAGGCAGAGTTTTTAAGAGATGGTAGGGACCTTGGATATCAGAGGAGATAAGAGGTGCTAGATGGCTCGGAAATCGGAAGAGCTGCTGTAACTTCCAGCGGGAAATGGGCAGGCCTCGCTGAGAGGGCTGCAGCCACAGCACTTCACAGTCTCTGTTTTCGCTTGTGCAGGTGGGTAGGACCTGCATGGAGGTCCAGTCTTGTGGATGGGAGTGAGGCATGCTGGGACAATATCTGGGGACAGATGAGTAAACTGCCTAGAGGTGAGGCTCACTGAGGTTGCCAAATCCAAGGTTGAGCACTCTGAAGGCAGAAAGGGCCTGAGGGGGAGGAGGAGGAGGAGGAGGAAGTGGAAGAAGAGAAGGAAGAAGAGGAGGAATAGGAGGAAGAAGAGGAAGAGGAGGAGGAAGAGGAGGAAGAGGAAGGAGAGGAAGAGGAAGAAGAGAAGGAAGAAGAGGAATAGGAGAAGAACAGGAAAAGGAGGAGGAAGGAGAGGAGGAGGAAGAAGAGGAAGAGGAGGAAGAGGAGGAAGAGGAGGAGGAGAGAGGAAGAGGAGGAAGAGAGAAGAGGAAAGGGAGGAAGAGGAGGAAGAGAAAGAGGAGGAAAGAAGAGAAGAAGAGGAGGAAGAAGAGAGAGGAGGAGGAGGAAGAGAGGAAGAGGAGAGAAGGAAGAAGAGGAAGAGGAAGAGGGGAAGAGGAAGAGGAGCTTGATCATCTGGTACATAAGACTGCTAGGGAGTAGGAAACAGAGGGTGCTGTCTAGAGGGAGGTGGCAGTTGTGGTTGTGGGAGGAAATGAAAAGCCCAGGACCACTGCTGGGCCACGGGCTTGTGAGGGACATTGGCTGAAGTCTTTGCGCATGAGGAGGGCTGGGCATTGATTGAGAAGGGGCTTAGGCAGGTCAAAGTTACCGGGTCATGGTAGGAGTTAGGAGAAACGGCAAAGGTAGCCATCAACCAGGGCCACCGGTTGTGAGGAAAGTAGCCCAGAGAAGCTGAGCAAGTTCCTTCTGGTCACTGGAACCCTGTGAACAAAGAGGGAATTTAAAGAGACCATGAATGGAAGATCTATCAGCGGGGGGCCTGCAGCAACCACAGGCCTGCTTCAGGGGATCCCAGACTCCATCAGAGGTGGAGTGCAGGGACAGGAGAGAGAGCAACTTGGGCCAGCGGAAGGTGTGGGAATCCATTTCCTCAAGAAAGTTGTGTATGAGGGCATGTGACAGGAACAGAACAGACCCCTGGGAAGAAAGCACTTGGAGAACTCCACCAGGCAGGGGAGGGGGCAGCCTGGAGTGCTTACAGGGTGAGCGAGTAGCATCTAGATGTGGTCCCCAGCAGAGGGGCTGCTGCTGCTGGCTGGGAGCCTGCTCTGTTGTGAGTCTTTCTGTCCCCAAGACTCTTGATTTCCCAGCATGCCTGGTGATGGTTGCACTTGGCGACACCTTGGGTTCAGAGCACCACCACAATGGCAACTCTGTGAACAGTGAGAATGACCTGAAGAGATTCCTGCATTGTGTGTCCTGGCTCCCCCTCCTGTCACTGATGAGGCTGGGGGCTCAGGATAAGTCCTTGCTCCCTGCTGTGGTCTCTGTGTCATACTGGGGTGACAGACCCCATCTAAAGGCCCCTGCCACTCATCCTTTAGTTCCCATGATGGAGACCTTCCTTAACCCTGGCTCAGATCTAATCCCAGTGGTGGATGTAAGGCTGGGTCCTGCATCCCCGAGCTCTTAGGGGTGAAGACATCTCTGGGATCTTCCTAGACCTGGGTTCATCTCCTCCACCACATGGAGGCTGCATAGCCTCCAACACTCAGTATTTCCTAACGTGCTCCCTCAGAGGTGTACTCTCCACCAAGTCTTGGGAACCTGCTGCTGTGGATCCCCAGTGTGAGCCCTTTATCTTCCTCTGTTTGCTCCTCACACTGTGTCTGAAATGCCACCATTAGATAAATATTCCTTTAGCTAGATGTGGGTCTTTGAAGAGATCATGCTTTGCAAAGCAGTGTGGGAAGGGGCTGTGAGACACCTTAGTGGGAAATAGGTTAGCTTAACCAAGTAGACTCTGATAGAAGAGAGGACTTAGCCAGAGTCTAGAGGAGACAGGTGGAAAGGATAGGGGTGGGATGGGGTGGGGGTGGGAGATGGGGGATGGGGGGTAGAAGGTCCCAGGGGCTGCAGGGGTGGGCAGGAACTGTTCACCCAGGACCTACCCAACCTTTCCTTTCTACCCCTGTCCCCAATTATAAAATACCTATGGTAGTGCGTAGCTGGCTCGGGATCCATGTCACTCACTATTCCCTTCTCAGACCAGGAGTATTGGGGAACGCCCAGGGCATTCAGCCTGGTTGGATATATGAGATGACATGGAGCTGAGTTTTCCTGTATCTGGGTTCTCAGCAGAGAGCTGCCATGCCACAGTTCAGGCACCACGGCAACGGGGGAAATAAACACTCTGGGCCTCACAGTGCAGTTTTTACTGTGATGTGATGTCATCCTCCACCCCAGCCACTGGCCCCCACCCCACCCCCCGTGCTGGCTACACTTCTGTGGTGGCTTCAGCTGCTGAGCCCAGGCATCTTTCCACACAGCACTCCCCCACACCCAGCTGTTTTGGTGTCTCTGAAGTGGGGTGGGTAGTGGATAGAGGGGGCCTGGGCAGAGGTACTGGCTCCTGGCTTCTCAGGCACTGCTTGTAACTGCTACTCTTTCCTCTCAGCTTCGCTATGAAGCAGTCCAAGGGGGCCAGGAACTATGTGTTCTACGCACAGCACCCAGAGAAGGAGGAAGAGGTGCCCTCATGGTTTGAAATCAAGCAGACCCCTGTCGTCATGGCCACGATCAAAGGTGAGAGCGGCCCTATCTTAGGGCCCCCTCTGCTAGACTGCTTGCCTTGCCTCCAGCAAAACCCCAGCAAACACTCCTTGAGACCTTAAAGCAACCTGAACCTCCAAGCTAAGGCCACCCACCAGCTCCGTGAGATGTCAAAAGAAGCGCAGGACATAGGGGCATACAGCATGTATGGGGGAAAAGGATTAGGGACTTTTAGCTTAGTTTTTTTTTTCTTTCAGGGTGCTAGGGATTGAACCCTGCGACCCAGACGTTATAGGTGAGGGCTCGACCACTCAGTTACTTCCCCAGCCCTGCCTTTAGTGATTTCTAGTTCCTTCAAGTGGAGACCAGGCGAATGAATTCTCACTAAGTTGTCCTGACTGACTGTTATTTGGGAAAGTCTTGGAGTGGTGAATGATGAAATGTTTGGGTTCTCTTGAGTCTCACATCGACAGTTAGTGTGACTAGATAGAGTGACTATCTCTTAGCCTCAGTATTGTTATCTATGAGATGGAAAAGATGAGAGAATCTGTCTTAATGAGGTTGTCTAGGGGCTCAACTGAAATAACCATATCAAGGGGTTAGCATGAGTCTTCATACAGACCAAGTCCCCCATTGACTATGACTGTTGCCTTTCTACAAGCGAGCCGTGGATCCACAGGAAATAGCCTTTTATCTCTGCATACTACCTTGTAGGGAAACAGTGGTTGTCCAGCTCTGTGGCAGTATTCCTTTAGTCAGAGCAAAGCCTCCTGTGTTCTCATGGTGGACTGGGGGCTGAGGTTAAAGGTTGTCTTGTCTGTCCTCACAGGTCCAGGGCCTGCCAAGTACCTCCGGCCATCCTGTACTGGTTATATAGCCCATGACATCTCCATGTTCCAGGCGCCAGCTTACAGTCTGCACAGACGGCATACTAAAAAACGTGAGCAGTCCCCACTGTCTGTCCCTTAAGGGTCAGGTCTACTGTCCAAGATTGCTGCCACAGGTCACTGGGGGCTTTGACTGGTGAAGATGGAGACAGAAGGAACCCCCAACATCTGAAGGTAGATCAGGCAGATGTCCCCAGGGAGCTGAGGGGCTTAGACCTGCACTGGCAGAGCAGGGCTCTCTTTCCCTGGGCCTCTTTGACTCTGGTATCACATATTCTGCTGGGAAGTTTGCAGTAGTCAGCAGTGACCTGATGACCCATGGCTGACAGCCAAGCCCAGTCAGATGAGAGGTTGGGCAGGAATATATGGTCGTGTGTTTAGGGCCCTGGATCTAGGATGACTGCCTCTCCAAACCTCCCCCACTTAACATCCCTTTGGCAGAGGTTTCTTGGCTGGGGCTTAGCCCTTTCTCAATACTCACAGTAGCTGCAGTGGTTGTCACTGCCCTTGGCACCAATCCGGATGTCCTGTCAGCAGCCTCCAGCAGTCTTGCACAAAAGGTCCATTTTACAGATAAGGAAATCAAAGTCCACAAACCCCTAAGAGCTAGAGGAGTTGAAGAAAGCCCTTGCTGGGGTGGCACTGTGGCAAGCAAGTCTTTTTTTGTCCCTTGCAGGGATCCTAGACATAAACAGCCCCGGACCTTGCTATTTCTTGGATCCCAAAGAACCCGTTTTGGAATATCTACCTGCCCCCAGGTCCCCATGGAGGAGCGCATCTCCAACCTATGTAAGATGGGCCAAGAAAGGGGCCACTGGGAGGATGGGGGTGTGCGGGGGGGGTGGTGTGTCTGTCCTTAGCAACTGGAAAGAGACAAAGCAAGGGGTATACCTGAGAGTGCTGGCATCTCAACATACATTAAGACACAAATGTCAAAGCATTTGGAAAGCAGAGATAGGATAGCCTGATCTACACAGCCTGTCCTAGGCCAGTCAGGGTTACATAGTAACTTTGTCTTTAAAAAGAGAAAATGGACACAATGTTGCCATTACCATACATGTGTCACTGTTTCTATTCATGGAAGCCAGTGATAATATACACTGTGTCGTGATGTCACAGAGCTCTTGTCAAAGTAGTAATGTTGTCATGCTAATGTGCTCACATATCTAGTGACCTAAAGAAAATTTCCTGGTGCTGTCATGGAGCACAGGGCAGTGTCATCATGTTGACTGGCAAGGAATTATTGCTACAATGACAGTGATGGCTTTTGTTTTATGACAACAATGTTACCATCCTGGGGACTGTCTTGGTATCCTTTCCCTGCCCACAGCCCCATGTAATCCAAATGACCAGGTTCTGCTGCTGTACTGTTTGAAGCCCCTACAGCTGGGAAAGAACTCAGCTCTCTTTATGACCCAGCAGCTGGTATCAGGAGCTGTGAGGCTCTCTCTATTTTCCTTACTTTCAGGCATAAATAGCATGCCAGCCTCCTGCCAGTACAACCTTGAGAAGACTCGACCCTCTGGGGAACGTAGGCCTCCCTTGTACACCTTTGGCTACCGGTGTCCATATAGAGTGATGGACCCCAACCCAGCTTCTAACCAGTACCAGCTGCCACTCACGCTGGGGCCCACCACCCCTGTCTTCCGAGCTGCCCCTTGCTACAGTCTGGCTTCCACAAACAAGAATTGGTTCCACAAGGAGAATATAGCAGGAGGACCTGGACCTGCTATGCATACCCGACCTGAGCCATCCGTCTACCAGAACCGCAGCCCTGTGTTTAGCATGGCCAAGCGCTTTGGCTATCCTCTGGACCACACACTTCGACCTGGCCCTGGTTCCCACAACGTCCAGCCGGTCACTGTGCACAAGCCCCGCATACCTGCGTTCACCATGGGTATCAAACACTCACCCCACTTGTGCCCGCTGATTGTGGACATTCATGACTGAGGCCCCTGCTGGTGCATGCCCCTCCTGCCTCACAGATGCTATTTTCCTAGATCACATGGAGCAACTTGACCACGGATTCCTGTAGCAGAGATGGTGCCTGCTGAGTGGCCAGAACACAGAGGCATTGGATAAATATTTTTGTTTATTCATTCCTTTGTTTTGCAAACACTCTCAGCTGCTTCCTCCGGGCCTTGCAATGGGTGAGGGGCCGGGGATCCTTGGTACATGGATCTGGAATACATGGGTTTTCATGCTGGTCACTAGGTGAAGCCACTGTGTGACCTTGGGGACTCCTGGGCAGGCCCACCGGAGAGTGGCCACCGACAAGCTGTGTGGCCTTTCCCTGCTCGTCTCTGGGTCTCATAGTCCCTTTCCAACAGCACGGGTGATGGCCCTGTATGAAGTCTAAATTCCCCCAGTTCTAGGTCCCTGGTTAGATGCAGACTAACCAGTCCCCAAGGTAGGAGCAGAGGAGCCAGGACATGATGGAAATGGGAGGGGTCATCTAGTTTGGGAAAAAAACCCAAATGGACTCGAGGAGACTGTTGGGGGAAGGTAGAGGTAGAGAGACAGCACACAGGGAGACCAAAGGGTGCATGCAAGCTGAGGTGTTGCTCAAGTATGGAGCTCTGAAGGCTTTAGCTAGATGGGACAGTGGTTTTGTTTGTTTGTCTTGTAGCATAAGCTCTCCTTAGCCTTCCAAGTGTGGGATTAGTGCATAGCACTACACCCAGTGAAGACACTGTATTCCTGCAGACTTTGGGCTGTTAGAGAAAGCCAGCCAGTAAGGGCAGTTCTGGAGGCTGTGGTCACCCTGTGGGTTCCTGGGAGGGGGTCTGAGTGTCACATGCTATCTTTAAAGAGTCCTAGTGCTATCTTTAAAGTACCTCTAGTCTCAGTAGCTCAGCCTGGCAGTGTGGCCAGAGGAGGGCAGCACTACCTCAGTCTTCAAGGCCAGGCCTGGCTCCACGGGCTTTTGAATGATAGGTACCTCTAGGCTGGAGCCTTCCAAGCAGACACTTGTCAGTTCTTGACTCTTGAGTCTTCCCTTTCAGATCCCCAGTTCACCTCAATCCTCAGAGTGGTTTTCTCCCACTCCCTACATATAGGAAGGTGTTGCCAGCCCCTGATCTGCAGTTTACTAGGGCTCAGATCCCCGGCTGCTGGGAACCTGGAAAGGAGAAAAGAAGGATGATGACCACAGACCTCCCTGGCTCAGGCAGAGGGGGACATTCAGAACCAGAACCAGCATCTGATGGCTTGTCCCCTCTATATTTTATTTTACTTTATCTTGAGACAAGGTCTTTCTTTGTAATCTTGGCTGTTCTGGAACTCACTATGTAGACCAGGCAGGCCTGTGTGTGTTAGGTGTTCATGTGTGCACACACGTGTGTGTATGGGTACACATGCATATATATATACATGTGGAGACCACAGTCAATACTTGGAGTCTGCTCCAATTCCTCTCCACTTTAGTTCTTGAGAGTGAACTAGAAGCTCTTCAGTTTGGCTGTACTGGTTAGCCAGGGAATCTCCAGCAGTCCTCCTGTTTCCTGCTCAGTGCTGGGTGGGTTGCCATACCTGATAGGTACTGGGATTAAATGCAAGACCTCATGCTTACATGACAGGCAGTTTACTGACTGAGTCATCTTTCCAGGTCTAGGATTTTGTTTTCTTTTAAAAGGCAGGGTTTTGCTGTGTAGTCTATGCTGGTTTTGACCTTGTGCTCCCCGCCCCCGCCCCAGTCTCCTGAATGCTAGAATTTCAGGTGTGTGCCACTACACCTGGGTTAACATTGTGATTTTGGCTGAAATGAAAACTGAATTGAATAGCCCTAAGTATGAATGGCAAGGAACCGAGATCACTGTTGGAATATTAAAAGAGACACAGTGATGTTTAGGAAAGAGGCTTCTAGCAGCCACCTGGGTTCATACCTTGGCTCAGAGCCCTGAAGTCTCTTCCTCCCAGGCTTGTCCCATTATCCCCAAACCTCAGCAAAGCTAGCCTGGCCAGGAGAGAGAGAGAGAGAGAGAGAGAGAGAGAGAGAGAGAGAGAGAGAGAGAGAGAGAGAGCCTGCGCAGGGACCCATCTGTCTTGCAGCAGATTAGAAAGATGTCATTTTGCCGACAATGCCATTTATCATACTGGCTGCAAAAATTAGTGACGCCTGGACTGAAAATGGTGGATGGGGGTGGGGGTGGCGGCTGTGGGTTTCCTGTGTCATCAGGTCAGGTGAGCCTCAAACCGGTATCTGAGCAGTCCTTTTGTCTCTTTTGCGGGGGTGGGTGATGGGTGGGGTGGGGTTCGAGACAGGATTTCTCTGTGTAACAGAACACTGGCTGTCTTGGACTTGATTTGTAGACCAGGATGGCCTCAAACTCAGAGATCCACCTGCCTCTGCCTCCTGAGTGCTGGAAGTAAAGGCATGTGCCAGTCAATATGCCTGGCCTAAGCAGGCCTTTTCAGATGGAGTGCCTAACATAGGCCACTGTTAGAAAGACAGAACTAAATCCCTGGGTGAAGAAAAAAATCCTGACTACATAATAAATGAGTCGCCAGATTAGTGTTGGTGTGTGACCAGGACTGGGGTTAGTGTGGGATGAGAGCTTTTACTCACCCTGGGACTGAGCCCACTCTCATTTCACTAGACGCATCAGCTGGACCCCTGGGCTTACCAGATAAGAGCAGGGTTAGAGGATGTGAGAGCGAGTGGGGACTCTTGGAAATGGATTTGGGGTTCTGAGGGATGGACAAAAGGAAGATAGAGTCAGAATGCATCACTTGTGGACTTATTCCCTTACTTACAGGTGCACTGAACCAAGATGTATCTCAGAGAAATGGAAAACCCACAGTTTACCTTCTACCAGCTACCCTCAAACATCCATCACTCTGTCCTCCCAGGGAGAAAGCAAGAACCTCCCCTAGAGTCCACAGCAGACACTTGCCTCACCTTGTAGCACCCCAGGTACTCCATGTACCTTCTCATCTCACCCTGGTTCACAGGTGCACCCCAACACCCCAGAAGCAAGGGATATAGACTATAAGAGTGGCAGAGAACATATATACATACACACACATACATATATACACATATACATATACACACACATACACACATGTATACATACATATACATACACACATACATACACCTACATACACACCTACATACATATACATACATACACACATACATACATATACATACATACACATATATATACATACATACACACATACACACATACACATACATACACACACAACATACACACATACATATACACATACATACACACATACACATATACACACAAACACACATACATACATACACACATTCATATATACATACATACACACATACACATATACACATACACACATACATATACACATACACACATACACATACACACATACATATATACATACATATACATACATACATATATACATATACATACATACACACATACATATATACATACATACATACACACACATACATACATATACACACACACACACACATGAAGATGTAGGGACTGGGGTAGGAAGAGAGTGCTCTGTGCTCATGAAACAGTTGGGGTGCTCTGGGTCAAAGGTGTCACATCCACCAGGTAAAGTCAGGAGGTCTCTGCCAGCCCCCAGCACACTGAAGGACCACCCAGAGTGAGGACAGCTCTTCTGTCCTCGTGTCTCAAGGGGCAGGGTGATGGCTGATTGGAGACTGTCTCCTTGAGCCCTAAGGGTGGGAAGATGCACGTCCCAGCTGTCCATGTGGGAAGAGAACTTCCCGCTCTTCCCCTCTGTGTCTAGCCTCCCATCTGGACTAGCTCTTCTCACTGGGTCTCCTTCCTGTGGTCCCAGCACTACTTTCCTTCTTGACTCCTGTGTCCCTCTGCCCTGTTTATACCCTAGAATAAAGATCGACATTTTCAATTACCCCAGAATAACACAGCTGCTCTTGGAGGCTCCAGCCAGTGTGTGTGTGTGTGTGTGTGTGCGCACGCACAAACCTGTACAAGCACATGAGAGTGCTCATGCATGCAAGCGTGCACAAGAGTACTTGTTTGTATATGGAACCCATGTGTGGGAGTGGGATGTCACCCATGGTCCCAGTGTCCTTTGTGTCCTTTCTGTCTACAGCCTTCATTTTTTCCTGGGAGATTGGAAGCACGTTTCCCTTCAGGGGAGGATGGGAGACAAAAGAGAGAAATAAAAAACTGTCATTGCTGTCTTGTAAACACAGTTGCAGTGCTCCACAGTAAGCAGAGACTCAGCAGGAGAAGGGGACACGGGAGAGGCAGGACTGAGGAGAGGAGAGGGGGATGGGAGTGGGGGTGGGCACTGGAGAGAGAGCAGTGGGATGCTGAGGAGAAGGGGTCCCTTAGTTCTTCCTCAAAGCTTGGGTGTGTGGGTGTGGGCAGAGGGAGGCTGCCGGAGAGGAGAGATATAAAAGGGTAGATCCAGGATTTTGAAAGGGATTCAAGCAGGAAGACCCTGGTGACTGGTGCCAGGTAAGTAAGATAGACATGCTTTTGTGAAACGTGACATCTACCAGAAGCAAAGCAGGAGCCTCATGCACGGTCCTTGCTATGTTCCAGGGACTGACATAAACAAAGGATCAGAGAGGGTAGATGAGTGGACCAGCAACACAGCTGGAGGTGAGAAGGGTGCATCTAGCCAGGGTCAGTCTGGCCGCAGCTCTCCTTTCATAGGGCCTGTCCCAGGAGGTGGCAGCTGAGAAAGAGGGTAGAGGAGTTGGCTCCTGCACAGTTGCTTGTGGGACTTTGCACAAATCCTCCCTTCTCTGGCTCATCAGTTTTCCCATCTGAAAAGTGAGGACGCTGGCTGCTCCTCGGGTTGTGGGGAGCGTCAAACATCTGGATGAGATGGTCTCCCAGCTCTGGTTCTCTGAAAAGCTGGCTGGAGGTGGAAAGGAACGACACCCATCAAGCACTGGGAGAGGGACTGGCCAGCAGCCAGACTGCAACCTCCGCAGCTGAAAGGAGGCTGAGCTCCAGGTCCACTCCCTGCTGCCTCCAAGTGGTAAGAACTGGGTACTGCAGAAGGTGGATCTCACTGTTTCCCAAAATGGCTTTGTCTTGATGGCCAGAAACGGAAAGGGACTTGCTGTAAGGTTGTCCACAACAGAAACTTAACAGTGGCAAGGTACAAGGTGATAACCTCAGCTCTATTTTTATGGAAAGCTCTGGATCTTCCAGGGAGCTCTCTTACTCTTCTCCAGCAAGAAGTCATCTCATTCCCTGAGCTCTACCTGCAAGCCGGGCAGTGGATCCCTTGAGACCTCAGGTGCTCTGTCCTGGGGTTTGTTTTGTTGCATCTACTGGAATCTCACAGTGGTTGAGCTTATTTTGATCCCCATTTTCTTGGTAAGGAAGCAGGTATAAAGAGGTTGTGACTGTTTAAACACACACTGGTGGAGCAGAGATTCAAGCCCTCATTTGGGCTCTGGGCTCAGGGTCAGTCTTAACCACTGTACTGGTGTGTAACTGGGTAAGGTCCATTCCTTTGTTCATGAATGTATGTGGGTGTGCATGTCTGTGCATGTATATGTGTGTCTATGTGTGTGCATATATGTATATATATATATGTGTATGTGTCTATGTGTGCATGTGTGAGTGCATCTGTGTATGTATATGTGTATGTATGTGTATATATGTGTATGTGCACACATGTGTGCATGTTCATGCATGTGTAGGTATGTGTGTATATGTGTGCATTGTGGTGTGTGTGTATACATGTTCTGGGCGCCTCAGAGGTTTTTTTTCTGGCTCTGGACTCAACAGGTTCAGTTGAACAGCTTCCAAGGCTTGGGTCCGAGGGTGAGAAAGAGGAAGGCCTGACTTGCGTCACACTAGTCCTGTCTGGCGTGCATAGCAGTGTGTGAGAATGGGGGTGCGTGGGGAAGCTGGTGTGAGTGTGGGCACAGTCAGGCCTGGAGCAGGTGCAAGGTGAGAAGCCACCCCTTGTTCCCGGGAGTCTTTCCCTCACTGCCAACCTCAGAGGGGAGTTTTTCTTGGCAGGAAACAGCCTCATCAATCAGTGGCAATGGGGGGCTGACAGGCAGCCCCTCCTCAGGCCGGGGCTTCAGGCAGACTCATAAATCCCACTCTAGGCTGGCTGTAAATTCCTGTGATTCACACCAGCCTCTTGGAGGACAGAGGCATTTGGGGCTGTGGGGGAAGCTTTTCTCTCCTGGGCAGAATAGGTGAGCATGTGGAGGCGCCTAGGTCTGAGATAGCCTCCCAGGAGTGCGGAGTTTCCTCCCTCAGAGAAGACTTAGGCCATTCTGAGCCACCTCTGTCCAGATACAGGCTTCAGCTGAGTTCTTCAGTGTTCTGATCTGAACCAAACTGAGGCCATATGTGTGCACTTTGGGACCACGACTGTGCAATACCTGAGATTCTGTGGGATCTGTGGCCAGAGTGTATGTCTGTTTTATGTACCCCTCAGCAAATGGCTCTTACTTTTCACACAGTATTCTGTCCTGGTGACCACAAGGGCAAAAGGGCACAGGACCTTGTTTGCTTAATGTGAATTCCAGGGGTCAAAACTCCAACACTCCTCAGGCAGAAAAGGACCTCAGGGCGTAGCAGCGATTTGTTAACATCCGTCCAGTCAGGATTTCTGTAGCGCTCACACACCCTCAGAACTCTTGTTTGCATGTATTTTTTCTTTAAGCTGGCTTACAAATTTCAAACATGTGAGTTTGCCTTGTCTTCAACAAGATTTGTGAAACCAGGATGTAATGCTCTAGTTAATACACACAAATATATATGCACACACGTGTGTAACTCTGTTCCTACATACAAATCTATACAGTCATCACTCTTTTGTCATTATTTCACACACACACACACACACACACACACACACACACACACACAGAGGCAGATACAGGAGGGTTACTCTACAAACACACACACATACACACACACACACACACACACACACACACACACACACACACGAGGGTGTACTCAGGTTATAGCAAGTGCAAAACATTTCGCATGAGGCATACTTTCTAAATGGTTAGGCATCATAATGGAACACACACCACTCCATGAACATTAATTTCTAGTTTTCCCTCATTTTACAGACAAAGAAACCAAGGCCCAGAAGTGTAGGGACCTGCTCAAGTCACACAGCTGCAGGGTTAGCAGCCCAGCCCACCGGGCCCTAGGCTGGTGTTCGTTACTTAGGATTATATTCCTTGTCCGTGAAGGAACTGCAGTGGGTGTGCAGGTCTTCCCTCCTGCTGGAGCACACTGGGATTTCTGAAGGCTTCTTGGAGACTGTGCCCCAATACAGAGGAATACACGGGAAGTGGTTTCTGGAAGCAGGCTAATGGGATGGCATACAAGCATCTTGAGTCTCTTGGTGGGACCAAGCACTGACCTCTGATTAGCCCTCTGCTCTTTCCTCCCTTTGTGACGTCTGTGTATTTGGCTGCACTCAGGGTTAGCAGCGAGTAGAGAAAGAGGACTCAGGGGAGGGAGGGAGCAGGGCCCTTCAGCAGCCCTTCTCCAGGGAGCTGCTCACTGAGCAATAATTAGCAGTACCTGCTCCCAGGCTGGCAAGGAAGGTGGCCTCATTAGTGAGCCTTCCGCTACATTGCATAATCCTTACCTACAGGCCTAGCTTCCTGCTGCCCCTGCCACTACCACCACCCAGAGACGCGGCACAGTGGTTCTCTGGTAGGGGATGGGTGTCAGCTCCAGGGAGCCAGGATGACAATATATGCAGACAGCTAGAACGTGTGGACACCGCATAAAACACACGAACTGTCCATGCATGTGGACACATGGTGCACATGGCACACAGTGACATATGTGTTCCCCAGCCTTGCCACACAGGCACGTGTTTAACACACAGGCATTGCACACAGATGATTTGCTGTGCATGCATTGAGATCCACAAGGATTGTAAGAATCTCCTGCCAGCAGTGGCGTGTGCATTTACACAACACCCAGAATTCTTATCGCCCAGGCACTCGTGGGCTATTTAGAGACGCATACAGATCAGACTTGTGGATTTGTGCAGAAGCCCAGGGTATGAGTGACACCTTTTTTTGTGCAAGGACACCTATACATACACATATCTTCACAAAGAGCACAGACACGCATTTTTCTTGGACTCTAACAGGGCTCAAGGGTCTGGGATTTAATTCCCTGGGGGAAATGCAGAGACAGACACTGAGGACACCATTAATTCTTACTGTTCTGTTGAAGGGGAGAGGAAAAGCAGGAGAAAGTAGGCAGAGCAGAGGGGACACAGGCAGGAGCAGCTGGCGGATGACCTAAGGGACCCAGAGCAGTGGGGACTGAGAAGGTTGAGGGACCTCCAGGGCTTCAGAATGTTGATGATTCTACCGTGTGCAGGCTCAAGGGCTGTCCTTTTTACCCTTCGCCTAAAACCATCGAGTTATCAAGGTCAAGTGGCTGGACTGGGGCAGAAGCTTCTTTCTAGTGCTCTTGGCACACACAGGGGATGGAGACCCACATGGAGCTCACTGCTTTCACCCAGATGGAATCCTCCCTGGAACCTCCAACCCCAGTCCCACTTCTCCAGAGAGGGGAGTTACAGGGGCAGAGCATATCTCACAGGAGACACAACCGCTGTGAGATTCCTCCCAGAAACCAAGCTAGTTCTCTGCATCCCTGCTTGACAGTGCTTTGCACCTCAGCCTGAAGTAGAGTTGGGGAGACAGAGGCATGGACTCTGAGAGACAGAGCAGAAGCAGGAATGTGGGACTGGATGGGAGGAGGATGACAGAGACAGACAGGTATGAAAGAGTCAGACGGAGAGAGCTATCTAGAAGCTTCCAGAGACAGATAGATAGAGCAGGGCAGATAAAAGAGTTATACAGACCAGGAGATGGGACAGTTAACCAGTTTCAGACACCCTGTTCGTGCAGGAGCTGTGTCTCAGCCTCTACCAGTGTGGAAAGAACTCTGACCTTGAGAGACGCAGCATGACCTGCGTGAGACCACCTAACATCTGAGCTCTGGCTGTTGGGCTATATAGTGGGGTACCACTGCTGCCCCTGGCAGGGCTCTGAGGCTCCGTACAGGAGGCCAGCTGACCTTTCTTTCTCATGCCCTCCTCTGAGTTCCATGAGGCTGAAAGTTTGGCAATGGCTGGGAGGCGAGGCCACCTTTGAAAGTCCCCAAGACAGTAAGACATGTGGAGAGAGGGACGTCCCTGTGGGGCTAAGATATTGTGCTGGAGCCACGCATCACAGAGTGACAGAGCATTTGCCCTGAATAATGAAAACGCATAAATATCCATTTTCAGCCATTGAGGCAGATATAAATATGAGCGGGTGTGTGGCCCACAGCTCTAATTTACTGGCTATGCTCTCCGGTGGCATGGGTAGTTACACTTGGTTGTCAGGAGCCTTTTCAGGATGGCTTTATGACTGTTGGATGCTACCTAAGACCCTTCTCCTGGAGAAGTGGCACCCTAGAAACTGCTGAAAGGCAAAGGGTGACTAGTCCCAGGCCTGCCCTGCATTGTCAACCCCGCCAGTGGGAGCTTCCAGTTTGGGAAAGAGATACTACCCCAGGTCTTTCTTTCCTGATAACTGACGGGAAACTGAGGCTCAGGGAGAATCACATGCCAATTGTGTCCTGTAAGTATCCTGCCTTGTGGAGAACATTTCCAGACCCAGCCTGGGCGTGTAAACAGACTGAGGAGGAAGGCACAGCCTGCTAAAAAGACATCAGACTTTCCTCAGTCTCCAGACTCTTCCTTAGCCTGAGGAATTGTTCACTACGGTGGGGGACTCCCATCTCCCCACAAGTGGGGCATCTTGATTCCCACCAGCTGCATTTTCTGAGGTGGCTTTTTTCTTTGGGTTGAGCCAAGGGGTGGGGCCAGAACTTGCCCAGGGGCACGAAACCCTGATAAGAGGTAGAACACTTTTCTTTTCTTTACTTTTTTTTTTTTGAGACAGGGTTTCTCTGTGTAGCCTTGGCTGTCCTGGAACTCACTCTGTAGACCAGGCTGGCCTCGAACTCAGAAATCCGCTTGCCTCTACCTCCCAAGTGCCCAGGGACCCTAGATGATTGAGTAGGGCTCTCCTACCCTGAGTGTGAGCCTGCCACAGGAGAAGGGAACATGGCAGGTACCCATGGCCAGGGCTGTGGGGGTAAACCTGCTGATAGGGAAACATTGAGTCAAAAATGTCCCAGGCAGAGTAGCACAGAGCCTGGGCACAGGACAGGGCTGAGGCTGAGCCTGTACAGTAAAACCATTCCTTCAGTTCTTTGTTTATTCTTCCTTCTCTTTTTTCTTTTCTGCCAGTCCCAGTGAGGACATGCCCCCAGAGAGCCAGGTCCATGTCCTCTACATCTATCCTGCCTGAAACAAGGGCTCAGGACAGAGCAGCCTGATTAATGTGGACTTTGGCCGGCTACTTTGATTGGTGCGGAAGTGAGAGATCCACAAAGACCAACCTCTGCCGTGATCACGTTGGTCTGCACACATTGAACAGGGGTTGAGGGTGGGGTAGGGGAGGTGGAGCATCTGGCAGAGTAGGTGCTGCAGGTTTCTTCTGGGGATTTTTCAGTTGGCTTGAAGCCCAAACTTGCCCTTTTTGATGCTGTTCTGGGCAACCAGGGTAGAGTTCTCAGGATGGTGATCTAGATGTTCAGGTTGGCTGGCTCTGGGTACGGGCATCTCAGTAGGAGGCACTGGCAAGTCTCACATCTATAGGGCAGGCGCCTCTTCTGGAGTGTTCCAGTCTCTGCTACTGCAGTGTGGCACCTCTAGGGCACACACCTGAGTGTAGGTGAGTAAAGAACACCAAAGCCTTCACCCCTCACTTGGTCCCAGAGGAGAATCCTGTCTTGCCTAAGGATGACAGGACAAGGGTTTGCTCCTTGCTGGGAGGCAGGTCTATTGGTTGTTATCATTATTATTATTAATTTATTTATTTTTATTTCAATGTGATATAAGCTAAGCTCACCCGGTTGAGGAATTACATGGACCACACTACCTTATGGGAATGTCTGTGCAACTTTGTCTTAATTGCTGGCGGATGTGGGAGGGCCCAGGCCACTGTGAGTGGTACCATCCCTAGGCGGGTGGGACTATATAAAACAGCTAGTAGAGCTTGAACCACGGTGCAAGCAAGAGAGGAAGCCGCTAAGCGTTTCTCTATGACTCTTGTCTCTGTTCCTGTCTGAGTTTCCGCTCCTGTTATCCTGCGATGAACTGCTGTTACCTGGAAGTGTGAGGTGAAATAAACTCTCCTCAGGTTGCTTTGGTCTTTGTGTTTTACACCGCGACAGAGAGCATACTGGGACTGCCAGGCTAGTCTTTCCTGTTCCACGGGCTGGTTTCCTGAATGGGGTCTTTCTGGGCCATGTGGAGACATGTGGAGACAGCCGGCCTTCCAGGCCCAGGTACACCAGGAAGCTCTGAGGCTGGTCTTCAGGGTCTCTTCTGTTCTCCTCTCTCCTGGAGGGCTTTCCTGGAACAGTGAGCCCATTCTGTCGCCTATTCCATGTGCTGACTGAACTAGAAGGTGTGCTCTTGACTTCTGCATCTGGGAACTGAGTCTGTTTCCTTCTGGCTTCGTGTCTGTGAGGGCTTGGTGTAGATTACTAGTGAGGTCGTCTGGCTTAAGTCATTTTCTACTTGGCCAGAGGTGGGGGACGGGGGGCGCTGGGTTGTTTTCCCTGACTAGATATTTAAGCTCGTTGTAGTGGACAATGTTTCTTAGAAAAAGGAGGGAGGGGCCACTGGTGGCTTAGCTGGTAACTACAGCCACAACTTCCTGTTCCCTAACCTTCCTAGACTCCTGCAATGGCTACTCTATGACAAACCTTATGGGAAAACATGTGAAAAAGCAAGACAAAGACTCCTCTACCTGCAAGCCTGGTGGTGTGGGCCTACAATCCAGCATGTGGGGAGGCTGAGGCAAGAGGATCACAAAGACAAGGCCTCACTGGGCAAATTAGCTAGACCCTGTCACAGAATAAAATGTTAAAAGGAGCTGCTCAGTAAGATGGCTCGGGGGATGAAGGGACTTCTCACCAAGAGAAGATCTGAGTCAGACCCCTGGGGTCCACTGTGGAAGGAAAGAACTGACTGCTGAAAGGTGTCCTCCGATTTCCATGTGTAGGCAGACAGGCAGACAGCAGACAGGCAGACAGGCAGACAGCAGACAGCAGACAGAAGACATACGATGAGGGTGTAGAGGGAGTCAGAGGGAGAGAGAACAGGTAAACGTAACAAAAATTTCCTAAACAAAAACAGATCAGGGTATGGTGGTGCACTTCTTTGATTCCAGCACCTGGGGGCAGAGGTAGGCAGATCTCTGTGTTCAAGATCTGCCTGAACTACATAAAGAGATAGACAGACAGACAGACAGGAAAGGCTAGGTATATAGTATAGCTCAGGGTAGGGTGCTTTCCTAGCTGTTTGAGGCTGTTTGGTCCCCAATCCTAGCTGATGAGAAGCTTGGAGTTCTCGTGAAACATAGCAAACACACAAAGGCTGGATGTAAGGGAGGCACACAGCCCTGGTGCACACAGAAGGGAGAACTGAGCTGGTGTGGGGCAGACGGAAGGAAGGAGCTGGCTCGTTCCCCAGCCTGTCTGGGTTTGTGAGGGAGTCCGGAGTGGTTGGATTTAACTCTAATGGAAAGGGATGAGTAGAGTCTGGGGAGTGGCTCAGGGGTTAGGAGCCATCTGTTGCTCTTACAGAGGATCTGGGTTCAGTTCCCAGCACCCACGTGATGGCTCACAGTGGATTTATAACCCTGTTTCCATGGGATCCCCATGTTCTCTTCTGACCTCCGTGGGTCCTGGGCATGCATATGGTGCACACACATGCAGACAGCACTCATATTCATGAAATAAAGCTAACCATTTTTTTTTTTTAAGTTGTGATAGGGCTAGCTCTCAGGAGGAAGGGTGTGGCTATTTTTGGCTGGTGGTGGGATCGAGGCAGGGAGGGGCCCAAATGAAGGTTTCAGGGAAACATCAGGAGGGTCTACTGGCTGAGTTGCTTTGCTTGTCTCATGTAGGAAGAACCAGCTATCTGGGCCTCCCACTGAGCTCCCAGGGTTAGCATTTAGCACAGGGCAGGGCAGACACATAGCTTTCTCTAACCTAACACCCTTGTGGCAGCCTGATACTAGGAGCTAAAATTAGCCACCTGGTTTGCAGGGCGAGGTAGAGGCAGGAGATAGTTGGTTCGTCACCCACTCCTGTGACACACCCTTCCTCTCAGAAGTAGAGACAAAGGCTGCTGAATGCCAAAGGGACACAGGCCTGAAACTAAAGCAGGGACCAGTGTTCACTACAGCAGAATCTGACCACCGTCCTGAGTCTATTTCTCTCCGGCAACCCTTTGAGTCCTGCCAGATTCCCATGGGAAGGGGCAGCCAGATGTGGTCAGGCCATTAAAGGCCCCTCCCCTGACCCATTTCATTTCTCTGTGTCCTGCTTGCCCAGGTGCTTGGCTGCTTCTCTTTACTGTTGCCATGGGAACCCCAGGTGTCTGAAGTGTGTGCAAGCTGAACTCCCTGAGGAGCTGGTTGGTGTGAGGGTCAGGGGCTATCAGTGGGAGTAGTCCCAGCCTGGGCTATGAGCTCTTCTGCCTCATCTGGGCCCAGAGTCTCCATTGTGGCTCTTCTTGTGTATACCACACAGGTTTTGGTCTTACCAATTCCCCCATTCTAGTCCCTGCATTCCATTTGTCACCACATCCTGATTGCTTGTCCTCACTTGTCAGATGTTCCCGGGACCCATCTATTCCAACCAACTTCCCTGGGGCCTGATGACAGCAGGCCTTCCTCTTGTCTGCTTTCCTCAAGGTTATCTCTCAGTCTTTGATCCACTTACATTCCTCTTGGCTTAAGAGTTAATGGCTCCTGCTGCCTATGGACAAAGCCCTGCTCCTGACATCGAGGCCCCTTACCTCCCCCTTTGTCCCTCCTCAGGTGTTTCCCACTCTGGGTGGCCAGATCTGTGCAGTGAGTAGATCGCATATACCCCAGCTTCCTGTTCTATGGCATCTTTGAGACGTTAGCAGGCGCTCCTTCAAGGAGCTTTCCCTATCAGAGAAGCACAAACTGTTCCCTCTGCTGGGTGTTTGCTTAGTACCCCATTACATCTCAATCAAGGGCTGGAGTCAACAGCTTATTTGTTTTGACCACAAATAAGGAAGGTGTACAACCAGCCCTAGGAGCGTGCTGCCTCTGGTCTTCATCCTGAGCCTACATGCTACCCAGGACCTAAAGTATGGTACCCTGCCCTTTGGGATCCAGCATTCTGGACCTGCTCTTCTCCTCTGTTTGGGGTCTCCATGGGATACTTGTCAGCCTGGAGCAGAAGAGGCAATGAAAACCAGGCTCTCTCCGACAGACACTGTTAACACCGCTCGTCTCTGTCTCCTGTGCTTCTAGGATGTGTTTTGTCTAAACCTCAGAGCGTTCTTTTAAAAACTTGACCTGGTTGCCAACACTTAAAACCTGGGAGATTCCACAACAAATTCTGAATTTTAAACTTCTCCTAAGCATGAGAAGACCTATCAACACAGTACTGAATGTCCCTCTGTGGAATTGAAGACTGGCACAAACCATTTACATGCAAAGCACCAAGCCTGCAAGCAAGTAGGTGGCTCAGGGCACCCACTGAGCCTCCTGCAAGTACTGAGGTTCTGACCCCTGTTAAGTGGGGGGGGAGTGAGCTGCTCTTCTCAGTGAGCTCCTCTTTATGGGGGTGACTTAGACCTAGCCCATCCCTTTCCAGGGGACCCTTCCGCCATGACCTGTGGCAGTCATGAGGAGGGGTCTTGCTGGCTGTGGAGAATATTCTTATAGTCTATGAAACAGCAGGGATCATATGCAAATCAAGTCGATGAAGCCTACACGTTTGTCCCACCTCTGGTTCTGGGGATTGTTGCCCAAGTGGCTGGAGGTAGCAGGGCTGAGAGGAAAGGGAGGGCCTGCCTGCAGCTTTTTAGTCACTGCCTTGGGCTAAGCAGAGGAGAAAGGCTCTCAGCAGGTGCTGGTGTCACCCTGATAATCGGAGCAGAGCATGCTGGGTGAGAATCATTCCCTGCAAGATCCAAAAGCCAGGAACAGTGTGGGACCAGCCATGCTGGCTGCTGCAGAGCCTGCTGGCTGCTGCAGAGGTCCCTCTAAAAATAGCAAGCTTGGGGCTGGTGGCCGATGCTCCCCAGAGTCCAGAAAAAGCTGGCTCATGAGGGGTGACCTGGCACCTCTTTCTGTGTCCTGCTGCCTACAGGGGCTTGGAGAAAGGACGGGGACTGGTAAGGGTGGTGAGCACCACTATTGTGGTGAGGGGCGTATAGAGCCCTGACTTAAGGACCCCAGTCTGAGGTGGGGGACACCCATCCCTGCCTGCTCCCTTGTCAGCACAACTGAAGAATTGCCTGACGATGAAGCATGGTGCCCAGATGTGGTTTGCTCTGGATAGGTTAAGGGAGTTTGGGAGTGGACTTTTGACTCAGATAGGCTCTGGAGATCTCTGTCCCAGAATGCCTGCTGAGAGTACACTTCGGGAGGTGTGACTCCAGCTCCCTCAGGTGCTTTACCCTTGGCCCTCTCTTCTCATCCTATTCAACCCTCCAGGCTTTGAATATCCCTCTTGTGTCTCATGGGCTTGCTCAAGGAGATCCTCTCTAAGCCATCCAGGGGACTGGGATTACAGTAAGGGCAAGCCTGCCTTTTTTTGAGCTCCATGGGATCAAGGCCAACACACCCTGTTGTGATATACTGTAAGTGTCCCTATGTCCCTCATGGATTTCTGGGTAGATGAGCTCCCAGCTGACTGCTGGTCCAGGCACCTTTCCATAGGTCTTCTATGTCTTAGTCAGCACACTTGTAAAAAGAGGATGTGAAGAACCAACCTCCACCGTAGACTTAAAAGCTATCTTAGAGTAAATGCAAACTAGGCTCATTCTAGGCTATGATTAAACCTATATCTCAAGGATTGGGCTATGCCCCACCTGTAACCTTAACTCCAAATTGTTCTGTACATTGCAAGAATGACAATCATGTCGTTTATAATCAAACGTTGTTTATAACCATCTTGCGACCCTACCTTGTGTGAAAAGGTTAAATGACCACCTATGACTATCTGTTGTAAGGTCCACCTTGCAACCGTGTCTTTGTTCCTGGAGGCCATTAGGTCTAACTTGTTATGCCTATGTTCTGTTCCTGTAACACTTGCTATTTTGTCCGCCAAATCCCCCATTTGTAAACCTCCACCACTGAGATTTATAAAACCCTTTTCTTCCTCACAAACAATGCTGACTTCTTGAACCTTGCCTTAGGGAAGGCAGCCGGAGGACATGTATCCAAAAGCTTGCTTTAGTTAATTGTTTGCTTTGATTAATTTGGCCAGAGGATCTGGGTTGGTGGTCTTTCTCCTCCCAGCTTTGGGATTAGCGGATGATGATAACTTTCAAGGGAGAAGGATGTTTTCAAAGGTGGCTGATGATTAAGTCAATCTATACATCACACGTGCGCGGTTTATGTGACAGAATATGAAGCACAACATTACATAAATGTTAACTATTATTGTTATTACCAGGTCACAGATTTTTTTTTTTTTTTTTTTTGGAGATAGGTTTTTGCTGTGTAGCTCTGGCTGGCCTGGAATTTGCTATGTAGATCAGGCAGGGCTTGAACTGATCAGAGATCTGTCTGTCTATGCCTCCCCAGTTCTGGGATTAAAATCTTGAGTCACAATACCCAGATTATAGAGCCTTTTGAGGTGCCACTAAAATATATTTATCTTTGCTGAGGAAAGGCCTGCACCCACGTGCCCACTTCAGTGGTGTTTGAAGCGCTATGAACCCTCCCGTAGGTCACGTGTCATTCTGACTCTGATGTGCTTTTCAAAAGAACGGATCAAATATATGTGAATTGTTTAAAGGTCCAACGATAAATGGCTACTCATGCTGGTTCTCATGCTGACGCCTTCACGGACAGCCCTTCCCTCAGACACTTCTCTTCCTCTCTGTCATCAGACATCACCCTGCAGAGGAGTGCTAAACTGTGGCAGCCAGGCAGGAACACATCTCTTCCTTCTGGTGACAGTAGGGTAGCTCTGTGTCTAACTCTTTTGCCAAGCTCTGAGACTGCACTTTTGAGGCTCTCAGATCAGCTGGTATCTCCATTTCCTCTGCTGCCCCCTTCAGTCATTCTCAGGACCTTCCATGCTTGCCTCATCCCATCCCTGTGCCAACCACAGTGAACTCTGCCAGCACTATGCTCTCTCTTGCCTCAAACTCAATGGCTTCCCTGGAGATACAATAATGGCAGAGTTAAGGCAGAGGGAGAGAAACTTGAGTAAAAGAGAGAGAGAGAGAGAAAGAAAAAAGAAAGAAACAGAAACAGACAGAATTCTTCCAGTTAACAACATCATCAAAGGGGACCTGGGATTAGTTCAGGGGCATGTGAGGCCACTGTGTTGGAACTATGCCTGTAAGTGGCCCTGGGGTAGGGGTGGGGAGGAGTAGGCAGCTGAGATGAAACCTTCTTATGCAAATAAATTGAAATGAGGCAGTTTTGACAAGCTGCCAGGAACAAAGACTCTGTGATCCTCATCTCCCTTCTCTCTAAGCAGCTGGCTGGAGTGAGGTGTTCCTTGGGGACCCAGAGGAGGGGCTGAGGGGAACTGAATCACAGACTCTGCACGTTAGGGAATCAGGAGCAAGACCACCTATCTGAGTTCATTCCCAGCCTTCCCTTATGCCCTTTGATGGGTACCCACCTCTACAAGAAGAGATACAAGCTGGGTCTGCTGACACAGGCTTGTAATCCAGTCTACTCAGGAGGCTGATGGAGGGGGAGCATGTGTTCAGAGCTAGTCTTGAGAACTTAATGAGACCCTGACTCAAAATACCAAGTGAAAGGAGTCTGGGGATGGAGGGTAGTGAGAGATGCTTTGCCTAACCTGTGTGCACTTTATGTGCCTCATAAGAACAAAGCTCTGATCTGGCAGGTTAGTGATGGGACGGACTTCCAGCTGCTCTCTTTTTAACAATGTCTTCTTAATTTTAACTTTTTATCTTTTTCTTTTTTGAGACAGTGTCTTTCTGGGTAGCTTTGACTGTCCTGGAACTCACTCTATAGACCTGGCCTTGAACTCAGAGATCTGCAGGCCTCTACTTCCACAGGTGACCGTCACTGCCCAGCTGTTTTCTTAATTTTTTTTTTAAATTATCACATCTATTTGTTTGGTATGTGTGGAAGAGAGAGGGTATATGTTTCATAACACATGTGTGGAGATCAGAGGACAATGTTTTACCACGTGATCCTGTGGGATTGCATTCAGGGCTCTGGCTTGGTATAGGTACCTTTACTGGAACCATCTTCCTGGCCCTCTTTTCTTCCTTCCTTCCTTCCTTCCTTCCTTCCTTCCTTCCTTCCTTCTTCTTTCCTTTTTTATTTCTTTCACTGTGTGTACATACATGTGTGTGTGTGTGTGTGTGTGTGTGTGTGTGTGGTGAGTGATTACCACTGTGCCCATGTAGAGGTCAGAACACAACTTGCAGGAGTCAATTCTCTCTTACCATGTGGGCCCAAGTCTGAACTCACGTAGTCAGACTTACTGGCAAGTGGCTTTGCCCTCTGAGCCATCTTGCCAGCCTCTCTTCTTTTTAAGTGGACGCAGATACAGGGAATTGGACTAATAGCATCCTGGTTATGACACATTCTTGTTATTAGCCCATGCAGAGCCACTGTAATTACTTGATTAATCCGCTCACTCATAGCAACAAAATGAACGCCTCTGAATCAGGTCTTAACCCCAAATCTAGCCTCTTTAAGCTGTTTGTGTCTCTACGTTTGTGTTCCTCCCTCATCACATCCCAGCCTGCCTATCAGAGGTAACCTGGACACTCAATTTTGTGGCTATTACTTTCTGGCGCTTTAAAACATATTTTTATCACTGTCGAAGTCAGAATAAACGAGGCAGTACATAATAACGAAAACTCTCCAGTCTCACTGGCTTAACCTTACAAAGATTTATTTCTCTGTTGGGACAGCTTGGCAGAGGACTCTGTCCACTGCAGAGACTCAGGGGCCTAGGCATGCGGCACAGCCATGGCCTTGTGACTGTTTCTGATGAAAGTCCTCGGTTTTGAATTGGGAGTCTGGGTTGTGGGGAGGAGGAAGAGCTAATCTCAAGCTCTTAGATGTTTCTGCTACAATGTAACTCTGAATACTTTGACATTCTTTCTCCAGATCTTCACAAGCCCACCCTCAGTAGTGTAGTGGAACCAGGAAAACATCTCCCAGCCAATCTTTAGAGTGATTGGAGATGTTTTGTGAACTCTATAAAAAAAAAAAAAAAAGGTACCATGTGATATGTGGTCATCGGAGTGTTTTGCTTTGCTCTTATCATTATATGACGAGCATACATGTTGTGATGGGATATAGCCATGGTCTTAAAGATTTTTTTGAAATACAGTTCCCACACAATGATTCTACCCCCACATATCCATTTTCTTTTTTAAAGTACATTTGGATTCTTCTGGGTGGTTTTTTTTTTTTTTTTTTTTTTTCTCTTTTTTTCCCCTTTCCTTTATTCTAAATGGATCTGTCTGTTGTGAGTCTCTTTTTGGGAAACTTTGCTTTGATTTCATCATTCAAACTGTGGGTTTGGAGTTTCTCAGAGCTTCCCGAGAGCTTGGCACAGCCACTGCCTCAGGATTCAGGCTGCATACACAGGCAGCCGGGCCTCTTAGCAGCGGTGGCCATTACACATCCCCACTACTGCCCACAGTCAGCGAGCTAATGAGCAAAGACAGGACAGCGCTTCTGTGAGCAGCTGCTGCTTCTTGAACCTCTTGTCTTTCAACAGGAAGCAGG
Source organism: Mastomys natalensis (assembly GCA_021653895.1). NCBI lineage: Eukaryota > Metazoa > Chordata > Mammalia > Rodentia > Muridae > Mastomys > Mastomys natalensis. Next base: position 63,952 of record JAJTUV010002383.1, on the reverse strand, counting down.
GCCATTGTGCCGCTGAGGACAGCACATCACGCATCAAGCTTTGGTGATGGAACATACATTGTACTGGGTACTGCAGATAGGAAGAACAATGCATTCATTTGCAGAGCATGCATTCGCTTAGTTCCTTTTATGTGCCCAGCTCTGTTAGACCCTGACCACAAAGAGACGTTACCTGCCCTTGAGAAGCTCGCAGTCTAGTTAGGGACACAGCACATTACCAGACATGTCATGGTGCTGGCTAACTCTTGAGATGTGTGAATGTATAAACGTCACTGTGATTTAGGAAACAGAGATAGGTTTAGTTGCAGAGATGTCCAATTCCCTCTCTCCTTCCCTTTTTCCTTCCTTCCCTCCATCCTTTCTCTCTCTTGGATGTGATTTTACTTATATGGATTCAACATCCTCTGTACTGGAAAACAACAGAAGTTTAGACCTTGATTGGTGGATTTTCATTTTTACAGCTCATAAAGTTGCTAAGCTAACATCTATGCCTTAATTTCTTCTAGTTGGGTAATTTTAAAATGTCCTTAGAGATGAAGTGGCTACAGCTATCACAATTTCTGCGATTTCTTCCAACTTCTTTTAAAAAAATATTCATTGATTTTATGTATATAAGTACACTGTAGCTGTCTTCAGACACACCAGAAGAGGGCATCAGATCCCATTACAGATGGTTGTGAGCCACCATGTGGTTGCTGGAATTGAACTCAGGACCTCTGGAAGAGAGCAGTGTTTTAACTCTGAGCCATCTCTCCAGCCCTTCTTCCAACTTCTTATCTGCCCCGCCCTTTCTCTCTATGGTTGCTCATGGACCAGAATATCACTGTGTTCTCTTGGAGGTTAACAGCAAGCTTGACCCTAATGTTAGAGCCAGGCCCCTCCTGCTTTGGAGGCTTGGCTTGCCTTCAGATCTTAACCGCAGGGGATATCACCCAATTCTACTTCTGTTCAGCAATGCACTTGTTGCTGCTATTTGAATTAAAAATATAAGTATTCCTGTAGGCTGGGGATGACTGGAGAACCTTTATTTTGATGACTTAGCCTGCCCTGTCTGGCCCCCCTTCCACAGGCTTATTGTCTGAACCCATACATTGAGTAATTTGCTACAGGCTGCCCAGGAGACAGGGATGCACAGGGAGGGTGGCTCTAACTCGTGTGTTGAACATGGTTGAGTGGTATCCATAGAGAGAGTAGGGTCTTGGTGCAGGTTTATCTCAGCAGAATCTTGAAGAACCAGAGGTGTCAGACAGGACATGGTGCCGACAAGTGGCCAGGATAAGGGTCAGTGCAGAGGACAAGATGTAGTTGTGGGGACATTACTCATGTGTCTGCGACTTCTCATATCCCACAGACATGGCTTCCTGAAACCAGGGAGTGATGATCAGGTTTTGGGTGGCATGTAACAGGTTTTAAAAAGAAATTATACACATGCGCATATATGCATGTATATTTGATACGTATGTATGCATGTATCTGTGTCTAGTGGTTATCCCTTTTAAAAGATACAATCTGTTGACATTAAGGACATGATGTTACCCTTAAAGACTTACAGTTTAGCGTAGGACCCAGCGTATTATGAGCTATTTGATGGTATAGCCCAACACATAACTTGTGCAGGTGTCAAGCCTCTCCATATCTGAAATGTTCTCATCATTCCGAACGGAAAAGCTGCCCTCATTAAATTGCAAGTTCCCAGCTCCTTCCTCTAGCCCCTGGACACCTCTCTTCTGCTTTTTGTGAAATTTTCTATTGTACTGAATATGCAACCTATACTTGTGTGTGTGTGTCTGATTTATTTCATTTGGTATAATGATTTTGAGTTTCATCTATATTACATGAATCAGAATGTCCCTCTCTCTACAGAGATGAATAACATTATCGATAGAATTTTTACTTTTTTTCTAGAAGCACTGGGTTGCTGGGCAGAGTTTTCTGTGGAGAGCCACAGAGAGGCATCTGCTGTATAGGATGCCCTCCGTCTCTTCATGGGAGCATGGGGACAAGGTGGATTCCGCGAGAGTTGTGGTAATGATGTTGTCATACCTGGTGCAGTCTCCCCTCACCCTTTTCCGCTTCCTTCGAAGCCACCAAGGCAATTTCTGTTTTCTGCCCGTCTGCCATTGAAGACCAAGTCTGCTGTTTCTTAGGCTTTTGGCTACTATGTATGTGAGCCTTCTGGGATTGCTAGGCCTCCTAGCTCTTCTTTTCTCACCCTCTCCCCTGGAGGGTGGTGGCTGAGGCCTCAGAGGATGTTGGATTGGGGGATAGAGAGGAGACAAGGTTTCTCCCGCCCCTGCTGCTGCCTGCCAGACTGCCTCACCCCTTTGCTCCCCCCTGGCAAGTTTCATCTGTGAAGCTGGGGTTGAAGGAGACAGAACAAGCCCCAGGGGTGCCAATAACAGGGTTATAATCCAGCGGGATGAGACTGCGCTCTCTGGAGCCTCATAGCGTTTTTCCAGGCCCGGCCACTTTATTACCGTAGTGCTGAGTGATGGGGCTCTGGGGAGCTGTGGCTCCAGGAGCCGCACCCGCCACGCTCGCGGCTCCCGATTGATCAAGCTGCAATTGGGCAGAGCGAATTCATGCAGCGTCCTGCCACCCTCTGTTCTGTTCCCTACTTCTCTCTTCTCCTCCGCAGGCTTCCCCTTTGGGCAGTGGGGATTTGGTCTTCCTGACTCTATGAGTCTAGGGTGTGTATGTGTGAGGTGCTGTTACAGCTAACTGCAGGCTGCCCTCTCTCCCGCCCAAATACTGGGACCTCAGGCAGCAGGCTGGTCCTTTCTAAGCCTCCATTGCCTTTTCAGAGCAGATGGGTGTTGGACCAGTCGTATTCTGTCTCTTTGACTGCTTTATGGATTTTTTTTTGGCGGGGGACGGGGGGAGGGAGGTTTAAGATAGGGTTTTACAAATCCAGGATGTCTTTGAACTACTTGTGTAGCCAACGATGACCTTGTGTTATCTCTTGAATATTTACCTCCCCCTACCAAGTGACACACACACACACACGCACACCCACGCGTCCCGCGACTGCTTCAGAGTCAATTGTACTTTGCAGAACTTGGGTAAAGAGAGGCTTGGGTAGCATGCAACTCTTCACCTCTCCACCAGAGGGAACCCTCCCTTTTTTCCTTTCTGGAGTAAGGGACTCACTCACTCTAAAGCTTAAGGTTACGTTTCTGGGCGAATCAAACGCCAAAATGTGGCTCAGTAAAAGAGTGCTGATCACCCAGTGACAGAGGAGATAATGCAGGCCTGTAAAGAACCCGGAGCCACATCTAGCTCTGCTCTTAAGGAGCTCACAGAAAACTGTCAGGCCTCGGTGTTTTTCTGCAAGCTCCCTGGGGAAGGACATTTCACAGATGAGGAAGTTTACCAGGCAAGGGGGGGTTTATAGGCTCAATATTGGTCCAAGTCACTCTCATGAGAAGTCTCAATGATTTACTTTCTTCCCAAAGCAGATGAAAATACTAACGAAAGGCCGTAAGGCCTGGCGCTAAGCAGCCACAAAGACAAACGGTGATTTGCTTAAAAAGACCCTCCCTCCCCTACCCCACATACCACCTTGAATATTTTCTGTCTGGTCCTATAAGAAAGCCCTCCTGCTATCAACCTCAGACAGCAGGTGCTGATGACGCAGGTTCTGGCTATCTCTGCTTCTCCTTCTCAGGGTAGGTAGGGGCTAGGCACTCTTCCCTGGGGCACTGTGAGTTACATGTACGAGATTGATCTGCATTGTCTGAGGGATGGTTGTTTCGGCAGTTCTCCTGGGGGTGGCAGGGAGATGTAGGAACCGCTGGAGTGCTGGGCTAAGAGCCTGCACATCGCTGACCCTCAGAGATGGCCCTGTCCTCTCCTCATGACATTGATGGTTGAGAGGATCACCCTGAGGTAGAAGTCTTAAGACATTTGACACAGATTGCTTTTCCCATACAGTGTTCAAACATTTATGCCAGGCTGACAAGATGGCCCCGTTGGTAAAGGCAGCAGCCACCAAGCCTGACGGCCTAAAGTTGATTCCTGGAATCCACATGGTGGAAGAAGAGAACTGGCTTACTTGGGTTGTCTTTGATCTCTACATGTGCACACAGCACCCACCTCTGCCCTCTCCTTTTTTCCCCTCCTTAACCCCCAAAATAAGTAAGTACACATAAAAAATATCATGCCTACATTTAAAGTCTATCACCAAACCAGGCACAGTAAGTGGTACATCCCAGAACTTGGAAGGTAGAAAGAGATAGGAGAATCAGTAGCTAGAGGCTAGCCTTGGCTACATAGTGAGTTCTAAGGCAACCTGAGCTACATGACACTTTGTCTTAAAAGAATCAACCAGTTAACCCTCAGTCAGAATTTATCACCAGACCTCCCAAGGAAAGATCAGACTGCTCAAACAAATAATAACTTTTCAGATAGACAAGGTCAAAATGAAAAATTTATAGTGTACAAAGAAATATCTTCTGCATGGCTGATGTGAGAAGCATAATCGGCCAATGTCTGCACCTCCATGTGTTTCCTGTTTCATATGAATAACATATTGGGTATTTTCTTTCTTCTTTATTACTTGGGCCTGTTACTTTGTTATTTATTTGTATTACTTGCTTGCCTGCGTGCGTGCGTGCGTGCGTGCGTGTGTAGGAGTGTGCCACAAGTTTTCTATGGAGGTCAGAGACAGCCTGAGGAGTTAGTTCTTTCCTTCCACTGTGTTGGTCCTGGGAATTGAACTCAGTTACTCAGGCTCCCTGGCTTTATTTGTTCTCTCTTTCCCCTTTTCAGTTAAATCACTCCACGTGCTTCTGTACTCTAAAAATCCACTCATTTCCAAATTGCTTTAGTCACGTATCACATGCTGCAGATTATATTCATAATCTTTAGTGGTTACTATATCCTTTTTTGCCAAAAATTTTATTGTTGTGAAATACACCTAATATAAAATTTATCCTTTGAATCGTTTTAGATGCACAGCTCAGTGGCATGTGAGCTCCAGGCTCTGAGCCGCTGCTCCTGTCTGTTCTAGGGTCTGTCTGCTTTTCTTCTTGTAAAACACAACTGTTTCCACTAAGCAGTGAGTCTCCACTTCTCATCTCCTTTTGATCTCGGCAATCATCATTCTATATACTTTAGAGAGAATTATTTTTAAAGTTTCATTTATTAATGTGGTGTGTGTGTGTGTGTGTGTGTACAGGTGTGTGCTTATGTGTGTCTCGTGGTGCACATGTGTGTTCCTGGGCTTGAACTCAGGCTGCCAATCTTACAAAGTAAGTAGTGTTGCTTGCTGATGATCTTACAGGCCCTACTCACTACCTTCAAGTACCTCACAGAGAAGCAGAATCTTATCATATCGATCTCTGTAAAGTGGCTTATATCACTTAGCGCATGTCCTCAGTATTCAGAATGCTGGACTCGGTGCCAGTTTTTTTTTTTTTTCCTGAGGGGCTAGAATCCATCCAAGGGCCTTGCACATGTTCTGTAAGCACTCTACATGGAGTTGTGCTCCAACTCTCAAACCCTTAAAGGTTCACTCCTCCCTCCTTCTTCCCTCCATCCCTTCTTCTTTCCCTCCCTTCTTCTCTCCCTCCCTCCTTCCCTTCTTCCCTCCCCCCTCCTTCCTTCCATCTCTCCCTCCCTGTCTTAGTCAAGGTTTCTATTCCTGCACAAACATATGACCAAGAAGCAAGTTGGGGACGAAAGGGTTTATTCAGCTTACACATTCACATTGCTGTTCATCACCAAAGGAAGTCAGGACTGGAACTCAAGCAGGTCAGGAAGCAGGAGCTGATGCAGAGGCCATGGAGGGATGTTACTTACTGGCTTGCTTCCCTGGCTTGCTCAGCTTGCTTTCTTATAAAACCCAGGACTACCAGCCCAGGGATGGCACCATCCACAATGGGCCCTCCACCCTGGATGACAAATTGAGAAAATGCCTTAGAGCTGGATCTCATGGAGGCATTTCCTCAAGGAGGTGCCTTTCTCTGAGATAACTCCAGCTTGTGTCAAGTTGACATAAAACCAGCCAGTAAATTTCTTTTCCTTTTCAGACAAATTCTTACTATGTAGTCTTGGTTGACCTGGAACTCACTGTTTAGATCAGGCTGGTCTTGAACTTAGGGATCTGTCTGTCTCTGTCTCCTGAGTGATGGGATTGAGGGTGTCCCATCATGCCAGGCTGTTTCCTTTCTCTTTAAAAATCTGTATAACAGTCTGCCATGTGACTTCATAGGCTTATCTATTCTGCTCATGGGTATTTGAGGGGCTCCCTTGTTTTATCTATTTTAGATAGTGTGGATGTGAACATAGGTACATAGATGTCTCTCAAGTCCTTATCTTACATTCTTTTGAGAATGCAGGATTGTTGGATCTCATTGTTACCCGAATTCTAACTTTTCCAGGAATTTCTGCCTGCTATGAATGACCCACTATAACTAGACTACTTCACAGTCTCTTCAGTAGGGGATTGTATTCAAGATGTAAAATATAGTCTCAATATAATTAAAAGGGTAGATAGCCCACGGTGCGTATTCTATGACCACAACAGCATGAAGTTAGAAGTCAATCACTAAAGGAAAATGGGAAATTTCACAAATTTGTAGACGTTTAAGCATGATCTGGAGCCACCAGTGGATCAAAGAAGAATTCACAGGGGAATTTGGAAAATATCTAGAGATAAATGGAGATGAAAGAGACTTACTAAAGCTTATGGGATTCACAAACAATGCTAAGGAGAAATTTACAGGAACAGACACCTAGTCCAATCATAAGATGGAGGGTCTGGGGATGAGGCTCAGTTAGTCCTTGCTTGCCTGCCATCAAAGAGGTTCTGGGTTGCAGTCCCCAACATTACATAGATTAGGTATCCTTGGGTATATCTGTAATCCTGCTACTTGAGAACTAGCGACAGGAGGATCAGAAGCTCAAGGTCATCCTTGGCTACATAGTGAGTTCAAGGCCAGCCTGGGCTACCTGAAACCCTGTCTTAAGAAAAGAAATAGAGATCTTAAATCAATGACTTAACTTTCAACTCCAGGAACTAGAAAAGGAACAAGCAAAACCCCAGGGGAACAGAGGAAGGACATGATAAGAATTAGAGCAGAGAGAAGTCAGAGAGCAGGGAAGCAGAGAAGAGCATCCCTGAGACCCAAAGCCAGATCTCGGAAATAGAATACAACCGACAAAACCTTAACTTAGTGCTTCTCAACCTTCCTAATGCTGCGACCCTTTACTACAGCTCCTCATGTTGTGGTGACCCCCAACCGTAATGTTATCTTTGTTAATACTTCATAACTGTAATTTTGCTAGTTATAAATCACAATGTAAATATCTGTGTTTTCTGAAGGTTTTAGGTGACCCTGTGAAAGGGTTGTTTGACTCCCAAAGCGGTCATGACCCACAAGTTGATAATTATTGCTTTAACTGGATGAGAGAAGGAGAGTCAAATTACTAAAAATCAGAAATAAAAGTGGATAGACCAGGCATGGAGGTGCCCGCCTTTAATCCCAGCACTTGGGAGGCAGAGGCAGATAGATCTCTGAGTTCCAGGCCAGCCTGGTCTACACAGTAAGTTCTAGGACAGCCAGGGCTTTGTAGAGATCCTGTCACAGAAAAAGACAAAATAAAAGAAAGGAAGGAAGGACAGAAGGAAGGAAGGAAGAATGGAAGGAAGGAGACCGAGACACCACCACTGGGTTCACAGGAAGCAGGTAAAAGAGTGTTATGAACACTTGGTGCCAATGTTGAGTCACACATGTGGTGGACAAATTACTAGAAACTCAAAATCTGCCAGTCATGAAAAATTAGAAAACCAGAGCAGGCTCATGATCAGCAAGGGAACGGAATCTCTGATAAAAATAAATCTCCCAATAAAGAAAAATCCCGAGCCTGATGACTTACCAGTGAACTGCAACATACACCTAGAGAAAAACTAACACCTGAATCTTTCTAAAACTTTTTTTTTTTTTTAATTTGAAACTCTTCATCATTCTATGAAGCCAGCATAGCTTCAAGCTAAAGCCTGACAAAACCATAATGGCACCAAGGAGGGAGAAGGAGGGATGTCCTTCAGTGGTCAGAGGTCGATTGGCATATGGGAGGTTCTAGGGTCAATTGCCAGTTGTGGAAAACAAAAACCCTACTATAACCATACGTCAAATCACTCGCTCGCCAATGGAAACCCCTTATGAGGGCCAGCAAGATGGCTCAGAGGGTTAAGGTGCTTGCTGCCACCTCTATGCAGGTCTTTAAGTCCCCCTCCCCATCCCCATTGTTTCTTTGAAGCGGAGTTTCATGTAACCCAGACTGACCTCAAACTCCCTAGTAGCTGAGAATGACCTTAAACTTCTGATCTTCCTGTGTCTGATTATCAAGTGCTGGGCTTATAGATACCCTGTTTATGTGGGGCTGGGGATTGAACCCAGGGTCTTTCATGACAGACAGACAAATACTGAGCTAGCTCCTACCACCCCAGCTCCTGGACCATTGATATGGATGCAGAAAAAGCATTTGACAAAACAACATCCTTCCAAGATAAAATATTAAAAAAAAAAGTTAAGAATCAATGGAAATTACCTCAATGTAATAAAAGCCATGCAAGCAAAACACACAGCAAACACCGTACTCAACAGCGGTAGGCTTTCCCGCTAAGATCAGGAACACCGCGTGAGTGACCAAAGCCTACAAGTTCTATTTCACATAGTACTGGGAAAATCTAACCAGAGCAATTAAGCGAGAAAAATGAAGACATGCAAACTAGAAAGGAAGAAATAAAAACTGTGTTTATGAACAGATGATATGATCTTAAGTGTAGAAAATCCTCAAGACTGAACACAAAAAGTTGTCGGGATGAATATATTCAGCAAAGTTGCCATCTGGAATGCAGCTGCAACCCCATACATGATGAGGACAAACTGGAAAAGACAACTACGAAAACAATTTCACTTATAGTAGCGTCAAGCAAACGAAAGGAGCCACCTAGTGTCACAGGCCTGCAATACCAACTACTAGAGAGACTGAGGCCTTTAGTTCAAGGTCCGCCATTGTCTAGATTGAGTTCAAGGCCAGCCTGGGTAACTTAGATGAAAAGGTAAAAGAGGGCTGAAGATACAGGTCAGTAGTGGCAGAGCATTTGCTTAACACGTTTGAGGTCTGTGGCTTACTGCATGGCACTGCAGACCCAAACAACCCAAAAATCCTTCAAAATTTACCATAGAGGAGAAAGACATGTACGATAAGAACCATAAATTTGTTGACCAAAATTAAAGAAGATAAAACACCAGCCAAATATATTTCACACCAATGAACTGAAAGACTTCATATTGTTTAGATGTCAAAATTACCAAGAGCGATTTACCAGCTGAAGGCAATCCTTATCCAAATCTCAATAATAGATTCTACAGAAATGAAAAAACTGAAAATCCCCATGTGGGTTCTCTAGGTGCCTCAGCTAGCCAAACCAGTCTTGGAAAGGAGCAAAGCTGAAGGGCTTACATATTTTAGCTTCAAAACTTTCTGCAAAGCTACACTAATCAGACCTGTGTGAGACTGGTGTGAAGACAGCTTCCTGGAGTGGGAAAGAGAGCTCAGGTACTGGGTAGACTGTTCTGTACGAGTCTGTCAGGTAGAGAGTTGATCTGTGTGGTCAGCTTCTGCTTACTCATGTCTGCCCAGCTTTGTATCTGCTCTTGAAGAGGAGCTATTGTAGGTGCTTACATGTGTACATGTGACTCTAGGTTAGTGCTACAGGCTCTTCTAAGTCCAAGAGGTATTCAAAATCATTTCTACCCTTCTGGAATTTTTTTTAAATGCCCATAATTTTAGTTAAACCCTTCTTCCAAACACGATTATAGCTATTATCATCATTGACATTGCATTATTGTCAATGATTATATATATAATATATATAATATGTAATATATATAATACATAATACATAATATATAATATACAATCAATAATCAATACTATATATATATATATATATACACACACACACACAATTTTTCATGTTTACTCTTGTTTTTCACATCTTTTTCTCCAGTTTCTTTTCTTTTTGTTGAAGTACCTTCTTTATGAAAAAGACCTTATTTTTCATTTAATATTGATTTGGTAACAAATTAAGTTTACTATCCATTAAAAAACAACAACAACAACCAAACTTCACACTTAAAAGGGTTTGTCCCACGGTTTTCTGGCCTTTTTCCTGTTTGTGAAAGGCTGGCTATTCATTTCCATTTCTTGGTAGACAGGTCTATTTCCTTGCTTAGCCTGGGGTTTGTGTCTTTAGTTTTATCTGCAGTTGTGCTGCAGAGATTGTTTGAGCTCTATGCATGAAGTTAGACACAGTGTTTACTGTACTTTCCATGTGGAAGCCGACTTATTCCAGGAAACATTATGTCATAGTTACCTTGAGCTGTTAACTTGAGATACTCAGAAAGAAGAGGGATTCTCCCCTAAAAAGCCACCTCCATCAGACTGGCCTCTGGGAAGTTTCCTCCATCAGACTGGCCTCTGGGTGTGTGAGGGATTCTTTCCTGAGAAGTCACCTCCATCAGACTGGCCTCTGGGTGTGTCTGGGAAGCATTTTCTAAATTGATACTTGAAGTAGGAGAGCCTAGCCCACTCTGGATGACGGCAGGTGGGTCTAGGCTGGATAAAATGGGCACCTGAGTAAGCCAGAGGAAGCAGGCTTGTAGTCAGAACTCCTCTGTGGTTTCTGCTCCAAGGTCCTGCCTTAGGATCCTTCTATGGCTTCCCTGGGTGAGGGATGTAAACTGTTAGATGAAGTGAGCCCTTATTCCCAGAGTTGCTTTTATATTTTGTCATTGTTCATATCTATTACTCTATTTTATGTGTGTGAGCACATGCGTATCTACATGTGTGTGCCTGGGGCCCTCAGAGGCTAGAACTGGAGTAACAGTTGTGAGCCATCATGTGGGTGCTGAGAACTGAACCCCAATCCTCTGGAAGAGCAGCCAGTGCCCTTGGTGGCAAACCATCTCTCCAGCCCCAGGAGTTGCTTTTGGCCAAGGTGTTTATCTCAGCAACGGGGAAGCAAACTAGGTCATGATTCTGATAGTCACTAATTTTTCCTTTTCCTCAGACATTCTCACTAGGCCCTTGACGGAACTTCTCAGTTTACTTCTGTTTTTTTTTTTTTTAAATGGATTTTTCATTTTTCAAGTTTTTTCTTTTTTTGTGTTCTATGTACATTCCTTAGTACCAAATTGCAAGTCACTGAATTTCTCGTTGGCTGTGTCTAATCTAGAATTTATCCATTTTTTTTGAGGTCTTTCTGATGCCTATATAGTCTCCAGCTCTGGGATTTTTAATTGAGTTTTTTTCATATTTATTTATTCTTGTTACATTTCTGCTCATTTTTGCTTCATATTATCTGTTCTTTTTCAGAGATGCCATTTTCCTTTGTGTTTTACACAGTTTCCAAACAGGTGTATAATAGGTCTTTTAAGATCAATAAATATGTCTTCTAAACCTTTGCTTTGGCATCAACGTTCTTTATGTTGAAACATTGCTGTGCCCGTTCGTCTTGAGGGGATTTCCTCTCTTCCTGTCCTGTAACTATTGGATAGTCGGCTGCTCCTTCTGCCTCTCCTCAAGATCCCAATGCAAAACCAGATCTTAAATTTTTTTGTTGTTGTTGTCTAAAATGTTGGGATTTACACCCTTCTTACTATACTACTGTTTTACTATGGGATCCTATAACAAAATGTCACAGACTGAATGGCTTAAAAATAGACATCAGTCCCTCACGGGTTCTGGAAGCTGGAGAGTTTAAGGTTATGGTCCTAGCAGATTCAATGTCCAAAGAGGACCCATCTCTTGTAATTTTTTTTTTAAAGATTTATTTATTTATTTTATGTATGTGAGTACACTGTAGCTATCAGACACACCAGAAGAGGGCGTCAGATCCCATTACAGATGGTTGTGAGCCACCATGTGGTTGCTGGGAATTGATCTCAGGACCTCAGGAAGAGTAGTCAGTGCTCTTAACTGCTGAGCCATCTCTCCAGCCCCCCATTTTAAAAAAATCTTTTCTTTTTTTCAGGAATTTCCTGGCTGGATCCAAGATGCAAAAGTGCTTCTAAGAGTCTGGTCTCTGACTTACCAGGTGACGGTCCTGAAATGGTGCCGGGCATGAGGGTCACAGCAAAATGGCTCATGATAATAATCTGTGAACATTTCTTTGAGTCTCTTGCTTTGTAATTTATCAGGCTGTTTTCAGTATCACAATCCTTGCAAACTAAGGGGCAAAGCAGATATCGCTATCCCCATTTCACAGAGGACTAGGTCGAGGCTCAGGACTTGGCAGTGGGCAGTGCTTCTTAAAGGGAGAACTGTAAGTGACTAGCAAGCTTGTGGAGGTGCAGACTATGGGTCTGGTCATGTGCAGTGGATACAAGAGGACATTTCTAACAGGTCCCAGGTGATGTGGCTGCTGGCTGAGGGGTTAACCTGAGCTAATGGTGCAAGCCTTCACTCAAGTCAAACATCCTGTCTCATTCCAAACCCTGTGCTCCTTGCGGGATCCCATTACATGTTATGTTACGTTACGTTACGTTACGTTACGTTACGTTACGTTACGTTATGTTATGGTGAAGAGTTAGCAGAGCGTCCAGGAAGAAGGAGTCTTTTCCAGGGAGGGGTGTTTCCTCAACCTCATCCCTACCCCCAGGTTTGATGAGGAAAAGTTGCTTGTGGGTTCATCTCCTGGGTAGGCAGCACCACAGCAGACAGTGGGTGTGTTAGAAAATTAATTTTTAATTAAACACATCTTTCCTCCTCTCTTCTTCCCCCTTTCTTTAACATCTCAGGCTGGAGTAACTATGAAATGTTCTGGGGAGACTGAACCCTAGAATGATTGTTAGTGCAACTGGTGAGGGGTTTGTCTGATTAACTGGATTCAGCTGTTGAAACTAGAAAGGGAAGCCTGGGGTTCTGATATTCTCTGCCCGGCATAGAACTTAGGTGCATCCTGGACCCAGGCAAGGGAGGTTGGAGAATCCCAGCTCAGCTCCTTGGCTTCCCATCCTCCTCTTAGCCCTTGCCTCTCCAGGCAGTCTCCTATCACTATGATGAGCCAACAAGGAGACTTAAGTCTCTTAAGTTGAGCTCCCGAGAAGCAAAGCCTGTAGGGTGGTAGCCAGGAACACCTGCAGCTTACTGGAGCAGGTGGGACAGCGGGAGGGCTAATGTCTGCTCGTTGCCCAAATTCTCTGGGGAACTCTGCAATGAGGAGCCCTGCAAACCCCTAGGAAGCTGGGCTTAGCCTCTTAGATCTGTCAGTGAATGGCTGTGGGCTGTTCTGGGAGAACTGGGATCCTCAGGCATCTCTGCTTGAGGTCTGTCTTTGTAGTTTGAGGCCTAAGTGCTAGTTACTAGCAGCAAACATCCTCGACAATTAGACCCTTGGCCTGGCAAAGGGTTTATGCAGGGTACCACTAGGACCTGACACAGGTTGAGGGGAGGGTGAGCCTAGTGAGCTGGGGGAAAATGGAGAGATAAAGAATAATGTAGAATGAAAACACACACAGACACACACTCACACACACACACACACACACCACACACTCACACACTCTCTCACACACACACACAACACACTCATACACTCACACACACACACTCTCACACACACTCACAACACACTCATACACTCACACACACACTCTCACACACACACTCACACACTCACACACACTCACACTCACACACACTCACACACACTCACACACTCACACATCCACACACACACACACACACTCACACATTCACATACATTCATACACACACTCACACTCACACATTCACACACACTCACACACACTCACTCACACCACTCACACATTCCACATCACACACTCACACACACACTCCCTCACACACTCACACTCACACACTCACACTCTCACACACACTCACTCACACTCACTCACACTCTCACACACACACTCACTCACACACTCACACTCACACTCACTCACACACTCACACTCACTCACACACTCACACATTCACACACTCATACACACACTCACACACTCACACATTCACATACACTCATACACACACTCACACTCACATATTCACACACACTCACACTCTCACACACACACTCACACACACACACACTGACATACACACACTCCCTCACACACTCACTCACACACACTCACACTCTCTCACACACTCACACACTCACACACACACTCACACTCACTCACACACACACACACACACACACAACGTAGGGGGAATGGTGGAGGAAGCAGAGTAGAGAGGGCTTTGTGTGTGGCCAAGTGAGGAGGTGAGAGAGGTGACTGGAAGTCATTCTAAGATGGGCATCCAAAGTAGTATAGCCGTGGGAGGGAGGGAGACCTGACATTTGGATGTGCTCAGTCCTTGGGTGGGGATGCCGGGCAGCAGCTGGGTGCTTGCAGTAGAGGTGTAGATACCATCTGTGTGGAGACAGGAGAGAGTGAGTAGGCTTAGGGGTGAGCAGAAGGGATAGAGGAAATGACCAGGTCCTGGGAGCTCCATATGATGGGGGTTGTCCGAGGATGGGCAACCAAGGGAAGCTTCAGAAGGGGCAGCACAAAGGCAGGAGAGAACCCACTGAGGGGATTCTGACACCAGCCCCCCTTCTCCATCCTCCCAAGCACACTGGCCTCAGTCAACCCTGTTCTCTGTCAGCGTGCCTTTGTGGATGAAGGATGGAGAGTCTGGAGAGCCTTCATAAACAAGGGATTCCTTGAGAGTGAAAATTGAGCCTAACAAGACCCAGCATCGTGACCCAGCCTCTCTTATGCTCCCAGCACAAAACAGGCTTTCAGCAAGTCTTTGCTAAAATGGACATCTGCTGACACTTGGCACCTACCAGGCCCTATGTATTAGCTCATTTAACTCTGGGAGGATCCAACACCTCCTATTGCCCAGACCCCAGAAGAGTTTCCACGGATCTTGACTGTCCCATAGGTTTTCCCATGAGACCCTGAAGCTGTCGTTGTTCACATGGACAGATGCAGACCGGAGGCACAGACAGATGAAGTTGTTTGTCCAGAGTCAAACAAATAAATGTCAGGGCATGACCTCAGGCAAGATGACTTCTAGGACCCATGATCTTAGCTCCTGTGTGGTTGAGGGAAACTCACTAGTCAGAACACACGACAGTTTCGTGTGGCACATATGTACACAGCTACATATATGCACCTTGCAGCAGGAAAGGAGGACCACAGGTCTTACTAGACAGGCTTCGTCTCATACAGGCTGCAGCTTGTTCAGATATGGATTCATTGCTGCCTTCATGCTCTCTGAGGACAGAGCTGCTGCGGGCAGCAGAGGGAAAATGGAAAACTCTGCTGTCATGCTGTCCCCAGTCCTAGCTCTGCAATGGCCGCATGGGTTGAATACCTCCTTGAACCTTTTCCTTTGGTTCAAAAATGGGGCTGTTCTTCCTTGCCAGGACTTTTGTGATGATTAGAAGTGACACATGGCATGTAGCACCCTGACGGTGACACACTGTGACAGTGATACCATTATGATAAGAAGCATCATTTTTTGATACACAGCCACCTCCTTGCCAGACGGTGGAAATATAGACGCTTCCCCCTAGCAAAGGGCATCCCGTGGTAAACCACTGCTTGGCTGCCGCCTGAGCTCACACACACACTCATACACACTCACATACACACCACACACAACTCATACACATTCATATACACACATTCTTTCTCTCACACACACTCTCACACACTCACACACACACTCATACACATACACACTACACTCACACACACACACTCACACACACACACACTCACACACACTCACATACACACTCATACACACTCACATACACACTCATACACATTCATATACACACATTCTCTCTCACACACACACACTCTCACACACTCTCACACACTCACACACACACACACACACTCACACACACACAGGTGGGGGGAGTCTAGTCTAGCTAGGTGGCCTCTGGCTGTCTCCAGCTTACTATGGGTGATGGCTGAGGGGAAGACAAGGGACAGGGGCTGCAGAAAGGGGTGAAGGGACATTTCTGGAGAGGGATATTTTATCTGGCAGCCTGTAAACAGCTCCTTTCCATGACTATTGACAGCAGAAGTAGGTGGGGTTAGGGGTTTCTATTTGGCTGCCCTGAGCCCCCAAGGGGTTCTATATCATCCAGTTATAGGGGGCTCCATTCATGTGGTGGTCTCTACAGTAGGGCTCCAGGAAATGGGGTAGATGAAAAAACCAATGTGACTAATGTCCCTGGAGTTGTGTGGCTGAGGCTGAGAGCTCTTGTGGGGCAGCATGTCACAGTTCAAGAGGTTAGGGAGATCCAGAGAAGTGGACAGTCCTCTCCCAGTGACCTGCCTGCTATATGGTCATGAGGCCAGTACATGAGCCCATCCTTGCCCTGGTTAGCATTATCCACCCCATCTGGAGCCCAGAGGAGTAAGCATACCTCTAAGCACACTGTGGCCAAACTCCTACTGAACATACCTCCCGTCCTGCCTCTGCACTGGGAACCAGGCTAGGCTGGGCCACTGTCCTTTCCTGACTCCCCTGGCAAGCATCAGGCTGGGCATACCAATACTGGAGGCAAACTAGGAGATTAATGTGCTAAGCTCTTCCAATCCTCTCTCGAAGACACACTTGGCAACCTTCAGCTGCACCTTGGGCTCTCCCACATGATGGACAGGTGATGATGGAGAAGATTGAACCTGTCCCTGAAGGTTAGCAAGTAGACAGTTAAGTCTCCAGAATGATCAGCTGCAGTAGAGGGTGTGTAGGGGCTGGGGCAGGGAGCAGAGAGGGCCAGGGGTGTCACCAAGAGGGCTGCTTACATGAAGAACTTCCCAAGGAAGAAAGCAAAGCTTGCCTAGAAGAGATAAAGGGAAAGGTGACCTAGGGACATAAAATAAGAGTCTGGAGTCGCCGGGCGGTGGTGGCGCACGCCTTTAATCCCAGCACTTGGGAGGCAGAGGCAGGCGAATTTCTAGTTCGAGGCCAGCCTGGTCTACAGAGTGAGTTCCAGGACAGCCAGGGCTATACAGAGAAACCTTGTCTCGAAAAAAGCATGCTGGGTACCCCAGAGGTCATAGACCTAGGACCCAGCTCTC
Source organism: Mastomys natalensis (assembly GCA_021653895.1). Classification (NCBI taxonomy): domain Eukaryota; kingdom Metazoa; phylum Chordata; class Mammalia; order Rodentia; family Muridae; genus Mastomys; species Mastomys natalensis. The sequence continues at coordinate 46,811 of JAJTUV010002383.1, read as the reverse complement.
TATCTGAATAACTGAATGATTAAAACAGATTGATGCCTTCTGGGCCCCGTTTCTTCATTCGTGTAATAGGAACTGCGTGACCTCCTTTCCCTAATCCTTCTAATGTGGAAGCTTTTGGGTTTTCTCAGATATGCCCAGACATAATATTCTGATCTCCGGTGCTCCCCTGGGCATGAGAGTGCTGAGACTCCCTGGACTGCTCTTATGATTGCTCTGGTTAAGCCCAACGTGGGACGCGAGTGCCAGAACCGAGAATGTGGGCCTGCCTTCCTGGAAATGCAGCCGGAACTGGGATCTCTTGTGGGAGTCCTCTCCTCTGGCTTTCTCTGTCCGAGAGGAGTTTTGAGCTGTGAACTGTCCTCTTTCCAACTTTAGTAGCTCCTGAGGACAAACCTCAGGATCTCTCTTTGCAGGACTTGCTTCTCCAAGTTTATCAGCATGCCAGCCAATCAGCTCATGACCTCACTCCTGTGAGGCAGAAGTGACCAATCATATTTGGTCTGTATTCTCTGTTGCTAGGTGCTGGAAGCTGCCTCTCCACGGCTGCTTGCCTTACATTTCAAAAGTCCAATCCTGGATCTGGAACTGATGTGGGAGTTGGGGACTTCAGGAAATGATGTTCTGAGTGAGATATGTAGTAGCTTCTGCCAACGTGTGTGTGTGTGTGTGTGTTCGTGTGCGTGCATGTGCGTGTGTTTGTGTTCAGGGGGAAGAGAAAGACAGAAGCCTGAGGAATCCTGGAGGATTTCCAGTAAAGAATATTGGAGAACGGTCTCTGGGTCCTGCCTGGGCCTTATTTCCATCCCCATAGAGACACTTCATTAGACAGCCTCATTGTTCTCATTAGGGAAGCCACTGCACGCCTCCTCATCTCTCTGCCACCCTGTCTCTGTCATTCCTTTACTTGCTCCTGCTATAAGACTCCTTCCCACACTGACCCAGCACTCACTCAGGGCAGGGTGCTAGATATCTACAGTACCTCTGGGCCTAGGTCCCCCAGATACCTCTTCTTCTTCTCCTTCTTCTCTTTTTCCTTCTCCTTCATCTTCCTTCTCCCCTTTCCCCTCCTCCTCTACTTCCTCCCCCTCCTCCTCCTCCTCCTCTCTTCTTCTTCAAAAAGATACATTTTATTTTATGTGTATGCATGAGTGTCTACATACAAGTATATGTACCACGTGTTTGCCTGAAATCCACAGAGACCAGAAGAGGTCACCAGATCCCCTGAAACTGGAGTTACAGGTGGTTGTGAACATCCTAATGTGGGTGCTTGGAACCCAACCTGGGTCTTCTGCAAGAGCAGTAAGTGCTCTTAGCCACTATGCCATCTTTCCATCCCTCAACTTTTTTTTTTTTTTGATTAAAGAATTTATTGTATCTATGTATGTTGTGTGGCAGGAGGAGAGGGGTGAGCATGCCACCGTGTGCACGTGGAGGTCAGAGGACAACTTGCTGGAGTCTGTTCTCTCCTACTGCCATGTGGGTCCCACGGATCAAACTCAGGTTATCAAGCTTCCTTTACTTGCTGAGCCGTCTCTCTGGCTCCCATGTAGCAATGTCATGAGAGGAAATATGAATGGTTTTGGCCTGTAGCTGAGCCACTGTTACTTCCAAATAGAATAGCCAACCTAGTCCACCACTGGTTTCCAGAACCAAGCCAAGAGAGGTTACCTGCCCACAGTTTAACATTTTCCAGAGTCTGGGCTCCTTCCAGGACAGAATGTCAAGTCAAAGACAAACTATCTCTCCAGTCCCAGGGCATCCTGGGACTTCAGTTGTGTTTAGGCTCTTTTTATTGGGTGGAGGCAGGGATCACCCTCCCCCACCCCAGGGTCATGATTTCCCTGGCCCACAAGGAGGGGTCAGATCAATGATCTTGGGAAGCAGGAAGAGACCTGACCTAGGTGAGGAGCTAGCTGTGGGGAACCTGCTTCTTCTTGAGCTGCAATTTCTTCCTCTGCTAGAAGGGAGACCATTACAACCCCACATGTGGGAGGGGAGGATGATATAGATTTCCTGGCCTCCTCAGTCTACCTAGCTTCCTCAGTGTGCCCAAACTTCAGCTAGCAGCGCTCTGTCTTGGATGTCCTGTTTCCTCTCCAAGAAAATCTAAGGCCTGGACCATTGCCCACATGGCATGTTCTTAGAAGGCCCAGTGAGTCAGTTGGGGCTGGTTTTCCCAGATCAGGTGTAACAGCTGGGCTGGGTATTCCTGTCGCTTGACTCCTCAGGGAGGCTTCATTTTTCTCAGATGGTCTGGTGTTGGGCCGTCCTGGCTCTTAGCCCTCGGTGAGGCTCCTCAGTTGTTTATTTTTTTTTTTCAGGCAATAGTTTGTGTTCCAGTGAATTCTGGGAGCGAAGCACTTGGGACAGGGCTGGGAGAACCGATCTTATCATCCTGTAAAAGAAGGTGTGGCATTCCAAGTCCTCTCTTCAGCTGGGTTGACAATGGGACAATAACTTCTCTGGGCTCCACTTTCCTCATCAGCAAATGCTCTGTCATTGAGTTGTCATGGAGATAAGCTGGTACTATCAGTGAGAAAAGGCCACAGCACAGGTCAGACGCATAATTGGCACACATGTTTGCTGAAAGGAGGAGGCAAGGAGTCCCAGACTCATTGTTGGGGCTGAAAAAGTTACTCTGCAATGGAGTCTTAATATCAAGATCGTGCCTCAGCTGTGGGGTACAGATGTGATGATTTAAAAAGTGTGGGAAGTCTTCTGTGGGCTCTTCCTGATCCAAGCTGGTCTAAGTGGGAGAGCATGGGATGAGGAAGCAAAGAGAAGTGAAGTCTTTCTCTGTCCTCACAACCTATTGTAAGAACACAGCTCTTCCTATGAGCTGGACCGTTTCCTTCACTGAAGAGGAGTCCTGCCTTCCTCAATAGCTAGATTCTGGGGGCCTGCTTTATCCCTGAGATGAAGAACCTGGGGCTCAGAAGAAGAGAGTATAGAAGACAACTATAGCATTACAAACAGTTTACCCCTGAGTCACCCATAGGACAGCCCCATCAAATGTTGGTGACAGTCACTGAACCACTGGGATGTGTACTTCCTACTGTATGTACTCCAGTTTGGGAGCTACAGGCAAGCCTATCTCAATGTGGTCCATCCTCCAGAGGCTCTCAAGAGAGAACACAGCCACTCCCAGGCAGGAAGGAAAGATGCATTCACTCATGACTCCTCAAAAGGGTTCTATTTATGGGAGAATCTAAAAGCTCGACATTCATATGTTAAGGGTAATAGAACATGTCCAAAATAGTGATTTTACCTGCTAGGCCTTATAAAATTTTCATTTTATTTTAAATTTATGTAGGTGTGTGTGTGTGTGTGTGTGTGTGTGTGTGTGTGTGTTTCTCTCTGTGTGTGAGACTGTTTGAGTTCAGGTACTTGCAGAGACCAGGAGTCAGATCTCCTGGAGCTAAAGTGACAGGTGATTGTGAACTGCCTAACATGGATACTGAGAACCAAACTCCAGTCCTCTGAAAGAGCACCAACCACTGTTAATGGCTGAGACATCCCTTTTGCTCTCACATAATTGATTTTTAAAGAGTCCAGTGTACCAGGCCAGCCTTGGGGTCTCTAGAAATCTTGCCCACACCGGGAAGTGTTTCAGGACCCTGGAAAGCGCCTCCCTTTTGGGGATGTGGAGGGATGGAAAGTCCAGCTTTGTAGGATATGGTAGAACTTGAGAGTATCCCATGAATGGAAGCCAGGATGAGGTGCCTCGAATAACCAGACTTTCCCATTCATTCTGGGCATCAGTGATCCATTTCTGTGTGGTCCAACTACCTGGTCTGTGTGTTACGGAGCAGGCAAAGCGGTAACGCAGCTTGTCTCTGTTGCTGAGTCTGAAAACAGATTTCTCCAGAGAAAATAGGAATACAGTCAGCTGCAGCCTGCCCTCATCTCCATCCCACAAACTCTTGGTATGTGGTAGTACTTAACCATTTGGATAGACAAGATGGTGACCATTCTGGCAGTGTCTTCTGTAACCTCACGGCCTGAAACCGAATCTGGGCCCTGTCACTCTCAGGTCATGCAATCTTGAGTGGATTACTTAACTTCTATGCCTTAATTTTCTCCTCTGTGATATAGGATTAACACATCGTTCATAGATTATTATCCGAAGTAAGCATAGTTACAGGAAGCATTTGAGGTACACGTGTTATTATTTTGCAATACAGCTCTGATGCATGGGAAAATTTTTTCATGGTGCTCCTGATCTAAGGACGAAGAGGCAGATGTTCCCTGGGCCTATAAACCACTGGAATACTGGCAAGGAATCTTTGTAGGAGTATGGGTTTGGGTTCTGGGAGGTGAACTACTCTGGGTCATAGATCTGAGACACAGAAGGGAAGCTAGATCCTGACCCTAGCTTTCTCCTCTGTGGTTTCCAAGTAGTGTTCAGAGCAAGAAAGTCCCAGACTTGAGCCTTGGCCCTGCAGCTTATAGGCAGTAACCTTACGCAAGTTTGTCTTTATTTATTGATACTACAACACCCTTGACCCATCTACTCTGAGATGAAAAAATGCACATAAAGGCTGATCACCTTTGGACCACAATCGGTGTGATGTTGGCTGTCACAGGCTGTTTTCCAAACGTTTCTGTCTTACGTGGCATCTCTAGCACTCTCCTCTGCCTCTGCCGAGTGACGCTCTTTCTCATTAAATCCAGGCTTGCTTGCATCCAGGAGACATGAGGCTTTTGTAGTTGGCCCATTCATATCTAAACCTCATGGAGAAAGCTTACAACCAGCAACAGGCCTGGCCTCTGGTGGCCTCTTCCCCCTCCCTGTCTTGTCTTAGCATTAGTGTTTTGAATTTCTAAACAAGTCTTTTGTCCCTAACCCCCACCTCACCCCTCTCCATCGCCCACCTCAGCCCAGCAGTAAGACAAGAAGAGCATTTACCTTATTAACAGCTTGGATTTGACAAGCATAAACTGAACGGGTTCCAGGCCTTATCACATGAGTTATCTCATCTATAATTAGCATTTGATTAGCATCTACTTTGTGTCTGCTAATGTAGGAAGCACTTTACACACCTTTTCTCATTTAATTACCCAACAGCCTCTAGAAACCGTTATTATTCCTAATTTTATTTTACAGAGGAGGAAACTGAGACCCAGAGGGGTTGATGATACTTGGGACTACTTGGAGGGGGCCCTTGGAGCCTCAGGGAGGGAGAACCAAGTTCAGGCTTGTGAAGTTCTTAGCACAGAGCCCAGCATGCAAAGAGATTTAACAAAGGTGCATTGCTCCTGAGAGCCTCGCCTAGATGGTTCTTCCTGCCTCTCCACCAGCCTGGTGCCAGCCTGCCATGGCCAGAGCATGCATTAAATTGCATCTGATGCGTCATCTGTGTTCCAGCCAGGTGCAGTGGTGGACTTCAGGCACTGTTAGATTTGGGAGATGGTCACAGTGAACAGTCACCCTCTGGTCATGGTTAAGGGTCCTCCTCACTTGCTCCCATGGTCACGTCCAATGGAGATAGTCGAGGGTCTGTGTGGTGGAATTGCCTAGACGTGATGTTTGAGTCTCATGAATTCTTACTAGTGGATTATTTATTCTGCCCAGAACTTGGAACACATCCTAGGCTGTCATTCCTTGCCAGCAACATCTCTGGGGGCCTGGATGTAGGAAGAAGAGGGCCAGAACTTCAAGACACCTGGGTGTCCTTGTTGAGATGGTCACAGGGCATTGCTTCTCTGTCTAGCACAGGGGCAGACTGTTTCCAGAGAGCTCGCCCAGTTCTGCAGTCAGTAGAGCATCTGTTTGCAGGCCCCATAAGAGAGATGCAGCTTAAGGTCCTAAGCCCAGGGCAGAGCAGGATGTAGGAATGAGGCAGAGAGAGTAGTTTTGGCAGCTCTCAGCTCTCTGGTTTGAGTAACTGGGGGACTGGGGAGTTGATCATTGATGAACCCTGCTTTGGATCCATTGGATTTGAGGTGTCTCAGGAGACAGGCCTACACAGCTAGCACGGAGCTGAACTAGGATTTGATCCAGGGATGTGTGCTTTGAAGATGCTCACCCAGGTAGCATGTGCAGCTTGCAGTAGGACTATTAAGGGTCAAGTGTGTGTGTATATGTTTGTGTGTGTGTGTGTTTGTATTGTGTGTGTGTGTGATGTGTGTGAGGATTTGGGTTTGAGATCACCCAGTAGAAAGGAGAAAAGGTATCATTATGAAGGGCTTCCTGGGGGAGGCCACTCTATATCCTATAGGTACTTCGAGCTGGGTCCAGAAAGCTAGCAGGAAACAACTCAATTGGAACTCTTGAAGGCCATGTTCAGCAAGATCGTGTGACTTGCCCAGGGCTGCCCAGCTAAGATGTGGCAGAGGCAGGAGTCTCACAAAATCTGTCTTATTTTAGAGCTTCTGTCTCATGACATTAATTTCAGTGTCTTGCCTGGCTTGGGGGAGAGGATCAGGAACTGCGGAACGGGAGAGAATTAGCTTCTTTGAGTCCGGGCCAGCTTTTGTTAGCCATTCATGGTAGGATCCCAAGTTAAGAAAAGAAAGAAAGAAAGGAACTGCTAGAACCCTGAGTCTCTGAGCTACAGGGGTGGTTCCAGTTTTAATGCAGACCTGCCTTGGTGTGGGGTTTTCTTGAACGCAGTAGCACTTGGGAACTGGGGCACATTCTCCCTGTCCCCCAAATTGGTCTATTGCCATCTCTGAGTCCATTGGCATACTCCAACTTTGGGACAGACGTTATCTGATGTGGCTTCCCCCTCCTCCTTTCCTAGAGGCAGATTACAGACATTTAACCTTAGGCAGACTGGGTAGACCCTGGAGGGGACCCTTTGTGCTGCACAGGCCAATGTGCTACAGAGAATAGCTTGGCTGACAGAAGGGCAGGGAGCCCTGGGCACACTGGCTGCGGTCGTGGCAGCCATGGTGAATGCCAGCAGCTCTCAGTGAGTACCCAGTGTCAAATGGGATGTGTTACTTTCCGTGCAAATTAAAAATTAAAATTAATCAAACATTCAAATTGATTTCCTTCCCGTCTGTTTGCTCTGCTGTGCCAGTCGGATGAATGTCTGTCCACCGGGTCCACTGCATCTTATCCCCACACCAGGCTGGGCAGCTTGCTTTGCTGAAAGGTCTCTTAGATGGTGTCTTACTCTAGCTTGGGAGGATTGGTGGCAGTCAACCCAACCAGGTACCTGACCCCCAGACCAAGCGTCAGACCCAGAAGAAAGAGGTACTGGAAAAGATCATTGAAGCTGAGCTAGGAGGTAGACCTAAAGACCCTTCAACCCCTGCCCCAGCCATTGTTAATAGACACGATGAGCCAGGGTGGGCTTACCCCTCTCTGCCCTCAGTTTCTGTGTCTGTAGGATGGGGAGAGTGGCAGATGTAAGAAGTTACTGCCAGCTCTAGTGCAGGTCTGGGGTTGAGCTAGTATTCTCAGGGACAACCCTGTCTACGGTCACTGGCAGCCAGTAGCCCCAGGCCCAGTCGTCTCTTCCTTTTCCAGGACACCACTTAGAAAGTAGGAACAATAAAGGCAGTCAGTGGCAGGCAGGCTTTCTGATGCTGGCTCTGGAGAGTGGCACATAGCAGATTTATTGGGACACATAGTAGGGAGAGGGAAACATGGGGCAGAGGGAGAGTGGGGCTGTGATGTCACCACACAGGCCGTGGGGCCACATCACTGAAGAATTGTCCTGAGTTGGGCATGAGGTTCAGGCCTCTAGCTGTTGACTGGCCAGTCCTCGGCTGCAGCTGCCACTGCAGGCTCAAGGTCCTAAGACCAGAGGCTTTCTCTGCCCAGGGGGAGGCACTCGTCTACAGTCTAGCCTCACCTCTCCCAGAAGCAAGGGGGTAAACTCTTTATCTAAGGGACCTTTTGAGCAGGGCCCTGGGTTGTCCCTGCACCCTTGGTGTAAGGGACTCTGGAACAAGGCCTCGAAGCTGAGTCGGGGTCAATTGGCAGTCAACAAAAACTGCCCTGCTGAAAGAAAGGGTCTAGAGATTCTCCTCTGGCTCCTCCTGCAGATGCTCCCGAGTCCTGCCCACTCTGCCTTCACAGATCTCTGTCTCTGATTCCATGTTTCTTTCTCTCTCACTAGGCCCTCCCAGCAGCCTCTTCTTCAAGTTCTCTATTTCATCCCTGTAGGATGCCATAGACAATTGTCACAAATTTGGATCTAGCCACATGCTTCCCATGACTAGAACATCCCTTCTTGCCGGGTGGTGGTGGCGCACACCTTTAATCCCAGCACTTGGGAGGCAGAGGCGGAGGATTTCTGAGTTTGAGACCAGCCTGGTCTACAGAGTGAGTTCCAGGACAGCCAGGGCTATACAGAGGAACCTTGTCTTGAAAAAAACAAAACAAAACAAAACAAAACAAAACAAAACAAAACAAAACAAAACAAAACAAACCTAAAACCAAAACAAAAACAAAAACAAAAAAGAAACATCCCTTCTTAATGACCAAGCCCTGGCCCTTGCCCTGATACCCTGACATGCAAAGTAAAGGAATTGTTCCTGACTAATGACACTGTGGCTACTTCCCATATTTTTTTTGTCTCTTTCCCTCAGTTCCTTTCCCCTTTGTTTGTTCTTCCTTCCTTTTCTCCCTCCTTTCTTCTTTGTGTTCTTTCTCCTCCTTTTCCCTCCTTCCTTCTCCTCCTCCACTTTCTTTCTTTGCATTCTTGAGGTAAGACAGCTCCCATGTGGTCAGAGCATGGTCTATGAACCCCCACAGCAGGCCAGGCCTGAGACGGTAGATGCCAAGTGTTCAGAGGAGTCCTGGCTGATAGCATTCTTTCTCCCAGGCTATTTCCTATCCCACCAAGGAAAACACTCCTGGTGAGCCAGACTCACATTGATCTAGATCTAGAACTAGGGCTGACAAGAGTGTGCCTGGTCGTCTTCTCCTTTTTTCTTAGGGACAGGCTCCTTAGACCTGGGATATGCTACTTCCTGTTCTCCCCACTCTCCTGCCATATGACCGAATCCAGAACTTGGGACCATAGCCTTCCTCCTTATGGCCATAACTGTCCATGTGTGTCTCTGCCCATGGCCCATGAGTCCCTCGAGTACTCATCCTTAGCAAGTAGTGACTGAATGGCAGACCTGTTCCCTGAGCCATGCCTTCTACAAGTCCCCAAATTCCCCCTTCTCCAGTGACCTGCCAAGTTGCAATTTCAACTCTTTGTTCAGTTGTGGACAGGGCTCCTTTTCTGCCTAGCTCCTGACACCCACCACCCTATAGCCCTGCAGTCATGGTAGTACACTTTCCTAGGCCCCTGGGTGGGTGTGATTAGCATGGGAGAAAGAGGTGTGACAGAGTCCTCCCAGCGAGATGCTCCATGAGCTCAAGGTCCCTGCAGGGCCATCTCCACCTCCTTAGGAAGAGAGATCAGGTTCCCTCTGACCAGGGACTTGCTGTGGCAAGTCAAGGAGCACAGGATAGCACATCCAAGAAGCAGACTGCTTTTGGGACCTGCGTGTGGCACTGTGGCAGATTCTCCTTCTGCACTGTTCCCAGGCTGGCCAGTAAGGATTCACAGGCTGGGAGGTGTTGGTTGTCTGATCGGAAAAAGCCAGTGAGCGCATAGAGAAATGCCTCTCAGGGAAGCAAACTGGAATGTCCCTCTGGGAAGAGTAGAGGGGGCTGGGGAGCACGAGCCAGTGGCAGGCTGGGAAACCCCTGGGACCCTGATGGGGCATTTTGCTTGTGTCTTTCCTTTTCCTTCCTGTAGTAGGCTATAGCCCAAGATGGAGCAGACAGGAGGCCAGGGAGGGCTGGGTCATGCCTAGGTATACTCAGGAGAAGCCAAGCTCTCCTGATCCCTTGAATTGCCAGCTCAGCTCAGCCCAAGCCCCTTGAGCATGCCCTGCCTTGTGCCAGGCCCTGTAGCTGGCTGCAGGGTGCCAAGTTGTGGTATAGTAAACAGTTGGAAAGTGGGTTCATCATCCCTTGCTTTGAACTTCCAGGGTTGCTCAGAGCCTCAAGGCTGAAAACCCAACTCCCAAACAGCCCACTAGAACCTATTGTCTTGGCCTCATGCTACATGTAGCTCCATCTCTAATTACTTTTCCTTGCTGTGCTCTGGTCACATGGCTTCTCTCTTTGTCTTCTTACCACAGGACCTTTGCACATGGGTGTTCTCTATGGGATTCACAACTTCTGTTCTACCCTTTGGTTCTAGGTCAAACACAAACCTAGATGTCCCTCCTGATTCTCCAAACCATACAACCCCAACTCCCCCACCCAAGTCCTCTTCATAATGCTTGCTTCAGTTCTATTTTTTTTTTTTTCTTGGATGATGGTTTACATCCCTTTCTTTCCACCATAGGGCTGCTGGATACATCCTCAACACATATTCCCAGAAAGAATGGGAAATGCAAGCTCTTAGTTAGAATCTTGGAGGTCCATGTTGAGCCTTGTTCTTTTCTTCTCTGAAGGGGAAGCCCCAGGGTTAGAGTGAGGATGTGAGGTGATGGGGGCTCCTGTGCATTGTGTGTTAAGCATAGATTAGAACGGAAGTGATGGAGGACGCTACTGAGAGACAGGAGGACTTGAAAGGTGGGCACACAGCAGAGAAGTCAAGAGGTGGTGGGGATAGTAAGTGGGTAAAGACTTGGGGATGGGGAAGTGCCATGCGTTTAAAGACACAAGGTAGACAGCCTAGCTTGAGATTTCTCCGAACTCTCTGAACTTCATTATTTACTTTGACCCAGGAAAGCGAGGCTTGTGGAGTGGGTGGGTGTAGAGGGCAGAAGCAGCCCTAAGTGAGTGAAGTGTTAGGTGACTGTGCCTTGTTGACATGGGTTTAGCCAAGTCATGGACCTTAATGTTTCAGCCTGGTGGGAGTGGCAAAGTCTTCCCTGGGTGAGGCTCAGAGGGATGGCAAAGGCTTCCTCCTGGTCCAAGTGAGAACAAGTGCCCAATGACTACAAAACAGCAACTGTCCTGGATATTGTAGCCCAAGCCTGCAGAGACCTTCTACTAAGACCAGCTAAGACTTGGCTCTGTCTGTGTGTAGGGAACACTTCTGCTCACTGCGGTTATGTGTGTGTCAGAGCACACACACCCCATTTGTCCTTAGCTTTCCTGTGTCCATCTACCTGTGGGTCTGTTCTTTTTTCATCCCCTTGCTGGCTGTAGTCAGGGTTCCAGACCCAGTCTTCATGGGTTGTAGCAGGTGGTACATATTCACTTCTTCCTGGGATTGCCTGCAGGTGTTGCCAGCCCAGGCTGGCCCTTATTTGATGACCGGGTCAGAAACACAGTCACGTTGTCCTTTCCTGGCCTTACTGGGGGGTGGATGGAAGCAGCGATTAAACCTTGGCAGAACTCCTGGAGGGAGGGGCGGGGCTAGACTTGGATATACCAAGGAAGAATAGAAGAACTAGACTTAGGAGCTTCGTTCCTGACGGGCCCCCTTGTTACCACATTTCAGGTGGAAGTGGAAGCTGGAGATGGTTGTGTTAGCTGTGGGAGTTGCTTTGCAAGGCAGGAAGCACTGACTTCTAAGATTACACGCCAACGTCGTGCGGCTTCCAGGACAGGAGAAAGGATAAACGGATGGGGACGCAAGCTGCTTCACTGTTTGGATTGCAGGGCCCCTGGGAAATGGCTGTTTGTCTCTGTTTGCTTCCCTAAGGCCACCTGGATGCCCTGGGTGACTCCTCAGGAGGTGTGTGGAGCCAGAGCCAACAGTCATGAGCTCATCTCCCTGGGGGCTCTAGGAAGTCTGATGGGAAGGAAGAGGAAAAGAGGCCAGGGAAGGAGAAAATGGAGACTTTAGGACGGGGCCACAGAGCCAGGCTTAGGGACAGGAAAGGAAAAGGACAGAAGGCAAATGCCACTGTGGTCTGAGTTACTTCTCTGTGTTATTCCCCGTAGGTCCCCACCTTCCCTCTTTGAGATAGGGTTTCTTTGTGTAGCCCTGGGTGTCCCAGAACTAGACCAGGCTAGCCTCAAACTCAAGAGTTCCTGCTGGGATTAAAGGCATGTGCTACTACTGCCTGGGTCACGGGGGGGGACAACTCCTTGATAATGAACTTGAGAGCATCCAGGTCACATCCTGGAAGAGCCCAGTGTGGGCTGCTCCCACTTCCAGCTCCTGTCAGCAGGGGGAGGCTGTGCTTCATTAGGCTGCAGATTCGGGAGCAGAGGTTGGACAGGGCTTAGGCAAGTGCTGGAGAAGAGCTCCTGCAAAGACAGTTTAGGGTGGGAGGTGAAAACCAGGCTCCTACCTTGATCTATCAAGTTGTCTTGCTGCTGCCCAGAATCAAGTTGAAACTCAATTCAAGGTTTCTCAAAAACATACACACCATTCCTTAGTTCCACTTCCTGGTGTTCGTCTATGTTTCTTTCTGAGATTTCTATTCCTCCACTTCCTGCCTGGCTACCTCCAGCTCGTGCTCTATTGGATCCATATCACCTCCTCCAGGAAGCTTTCTAGGCTCTCCCGCCCCCATCCCCCACCCCCACCCGACTTCCAACAGCTCTGTTATACCACCTGCTTGCTCGCTCGGTTTCTGTTCGATGGAAGTGTCAGATACTCCTGCACCTAGCACAAGTTGGGGACAAAAAATAGATGCCTAGTGAGTAGCTGGGTGAAATCAGCAGTGCTCTGCAGGATCCGGCAGCAGGAGCCGGGAACGTGAAAGTCCAGGGAGATGCTGGAGTAGAGGCTGTAGCTGTAGATTCCCGTTCTGCTCAACTTAGCCTTTCCCCGTTCTTCTGATGAGAAGAGTCAGAACAAGAGAGAGGACAACTAGGACCCGAAGAGGCTGGACTCCAGGACCCCGATGTCCTCAGAGCAGTTAATATATCAGAGCTAGACAGGGCGCTAGAGAGGATGGAAGCCCATGTCTCTCCTAGGTAAACCGAGGCTCAAAGAAGTGTAAGCATCTGCCCAAGGTCACATAGTAAGAGGGGGAGTCTACTTTGGGCCAGGAGCCCTGTCCTTCCTGCTTAACAGGTGTCTTCAGCTGGGGTGGGTTAATGTCCGGACAACTACCTCCCAAATTCTTCCTCCCAGGGCCCCATAGTCCTGGAAGTCCAGCCAACACTGCCCCCCAGATCCCAGTCGGCCCACAGGCTTAGAGCAAGAATCGCTGAGCGCCCCCTGGATGGTGTGGTCTGGGCAGCTCTCTATCGTCCTTCTCCTTGACTCACCTCCAGCCCCGGAGGGCTGGACTCAAGCTCGGCGGACACGGCCCCAACTGCACCGCAGCCCGGGCTTGCTCCTGCTCTGGGAGGCCGCTCTCTTCTGCGCCCCGGGTGGGCAGGTAGAGCCGTGTGCACTATGCCTTTAAGTCCCGGCGAGATGAGCGCTGTGAGTCGCAGCCGAGGCTAGCGCGGGACGTCGCCATCAGCCCAGCTCAGGCCAAGAGCAGAGGGACAGTGAGGACCCTCGCCGCCCACTGCGCGCCCGTAGCCGGGGCTCAGCGAGCGGCGGGCGGCGCTCGGTGTGATGCGGAAAATGTGAGAGGCAGCGCAGGGCAGTGGGGAGGTGGGCGCGGAAAAGGGCGGCGGCAGGGGAGAAGGAGAGGCAGCGGGAGAGGCCGGGGACTGGTCGGGGACAGGTGGAAAGACAAGAGCGGCGACCGAAAGGATCGAGAGCACACGGCTGTGGGCGGGAGTGCGGGGGAAGCCGCAGGAGCCGGGCAGCTGGGCCCGGGCTGGGGTTGCGAGCGCGGCCACGGCGGGGCAGGGCACATCGGAGGAACGGGGACGCCCGCGGGGTGTCCTCTGGGAGTGGCGGGGAATGTGAGGCGCGGTCGGCCCTGGCAGGGTCGCACCGCGAGGTCATTGTGGCAGAGGCCCCCCTTGATGAGCTCCCCGGGAGGGCGAGAACCCAAAGTGCAGAGTCGGGTGTGCAGCGGCGGGGGTGTGTGCGCGCCCGGGTGTGCGCGAGTGTGAGCGCTCGGGAGGGTGGGAGCGCGCGTTAGGGATTCTGCTGGCATCGCAGCGTGGAGAGCAGGAGCCGGGCGCGCAGGGGAGCGCGGGGGCTCCGCCGCGCACACGTCGTGCGCGCTCTCCGTGCACATACACTCCTCTCACACACACACTCACACACACACACACACACACACGCACACACACACACGCACGCACACACGCCCTTCCTGCTTCGCTGGTTGCCGCTGCCACCATCTCGGAGCTGAGCCCTGTGGAGCGAGAACCCAAGCTGGAGCTGGGATCAGAGGCGAGCCCAGCCTGGTGATGCTGGCCCAGAGCGGAGCCCGGCGCGGATGGCGGGCTCTGATGGTGAGTGTGGCTGGGTCTGGAGGCTGCGGCTGGGCTGGGGCCGCAGGGGTGCAGGCAGGGAGCTAGGGTGTCAGCCCGCCGGCAGCGCCGCGTGCGCAGCCTCTGATTGGGCTGGAACCTCGGGGGCAGCCGTGGGGGTGGGGTGTCGAGTGCGCGTCCGTGACGGGCGTGCACGCTCAGCACCCCCCGGCGTGACCGCGCTCCCCTCCTGCTGCGCAGCTCCGCCAAACCCTCACCTGGCTCAGAAATCACCCAGGCTTGGAGCAACTTTGCGGAGCATTACCGGGCGTGGTGGGCCTGGAGGCGGTGGGGGTGGAGGTGCTTTAATGGTACAACTTTGGCTTTTCTTTCATGAGGAGAAAACAAGAGGGGGAGTGGGGTGGAGGCTCTGTTGGGTTTCTGAGGGGTCGAGGGTTGCCCCTCTGACACCGCATCAGGTCAATCATGGGCTCTATGGGACGCCTATCAAGCCCAGCAGTGCCTGTGGAGTTGATCCCATACCAGATTCCTGTGACCCTGCCAGGGTCAGGCGGGACCGGGTACTGACAGCTCTACAAGGGCCAAGAGATACCTTTGCAACTAGCATGAAGGTGCGGGAGTGGGAAGCGTGCAGATTGTGACCGTGAGTGTGTCCCCGGGTGCACCCTGCTCAGTGGACTGGCTGCTGGAAGACAGGAACTACCTACCAATGGAAACAATTGTGTTTGAGTTGTGTTAATTGGGGAACTAGATGCCCAGCTCTCAGGAGGCTGGGGACAGATGGGAGGGGCATAACCAGGCCCACTAGCTGGCATCCCCATCCCAGCTTTTTGGTAATGTATATCAAACCTGTCTTACTTAGTCTATCTCCTTCCCAGCAAGTCTCTGCTGGTCCTGTACTGGCTGCTTCAGAAAACATTCTAGAGTTCCCTTGCTAAGTCTGTTTCTCCAGCACAGGTTTTTCCTCCTCCAGGAAGCAATTTTTTGGCTGCTGAATGATCTTGAATCCTTCCAGTTCTCTTCTGTACAGGTGGAGCCCATACACGATTTCCCCTGGGATTCAAAGTACAAGCCTTTTGGGCTTTGAAGCCTTGATCTTAGCTTGGATGTTGCTTAGAGGGGCCAGCCTATCTAGTTGGATTTTCTAGGAAGGCAACCTCTACTTGTGACTAGCTTTCAGATGTAGCACTTCCTTCCACCTCCATCATCTCCCTGGAGTCTGTCAGCCACCTCAGGAGAAGGCAGGATCCTCAGGGAGGCTTTCTGCCCACAGGAGGGTGCTGAAGCAGAAACTGAGCTAAGAGAACACCTCTCTCCTGTGTCAGGACATCCCTTGCCTCTCTGATGGGATGATCAGAGGATCCTGGTCCTGGAGAAGCAGGGAGAGACAGACAGGGTAATTGGATTTTGTTCATTGACCTGGAACTCTAGAGGCCTGTTGCTGGAGTCACCCCAGGACAGCTCTCTGCTGTCAGTCTCCAACATCTTTCCCGGATGGGACAGCTAGTCAGCCTGAAGCTGTTTAGCCAAGGCACTTTATCTCTCTGACTTGATCTATGAGACCTGCTCCAGTCTGGTTAAGCTTGTGCTGCCTAGATTTGGGACCAGAGCCTGTTTGTGCTCTGTGATGGTTTGTAGCCTGGTCCGCTTGCTATACTCAGCCCGGCTCTGGCATATCGGTATTATTTCAGGATCAGAGCTATGGTGAGCCTTGGCATTATCCATCTGTGTGGGCCCCTGGGCCAAAGAGTTCACCCTTTAGCAAGTAATTTTGCCATGGAGAGCTAAAAGCATCTGTTAAGGCGATGAGAGGGATCCTGATGGCTGCTGGGCCAGTTCCTCCCCAAGGGACTCAACTCAAACATAGGGGGCCAAAGCTGTAAGCCTGCAGGTCTCTGACTCCTCAGATCCACTCAGGCCTTTGGAAGTGCAGTTTGTGGCTCAGGAATGACCGGGCCTCACCTTGGGTGTGGTAGCTGTGCCTGCAGGATGGGTGCTGCACCAGCTCCCTCAGCCTCTGTTGGCTTCTCTTCCCAGGCAGCCTCTCCCCTCTCTTTTCTCCTGTGCTGGCTCTGGGTGATTCTCTGACTCTTGCTGACTTGATGCTCTCACCCAAGGCTTTTCTGTTTCCTCTTCCCTCCCATCTCCCTAAGCTGGGCTTCTGTTTTGTTCTGAGGTGCTGGAAATCCCACTGAGGGCTTACATGTTAGGCAGGGCTCTATCACAGAGCCCCGGGATTTTGTATC
Source organism: Mastomys natalensis (assembly GCA_021653895.1). Classification (NCBI taxonomy): domain Eukaryota; kingdom Metazoa; phylum Chordata; class Mammalia; order Rodentia; family Muridae; genus Mastomys; species Mastomys natalensis. The sequence continues at coordinate 30,347 of JAJTUV010002383.1, read as the reverse complement.
TTGGGTGTGGATCAATGTTCTAGGTGCCGGGAGAGTGGCCTAATGTCTGGCATGGCCCACCTTTTGTCATCCATCCCTTTTTGAATTCCTGTTGTAGTCTTCTGTTCTAGAGGTGGCCCTGCTCCACACCTCAAGCTAGTTCTGGTCAGAAGAGTCCTCTGTGTCTTCCTAAGCTGGGGAAAGGGCAAGTTGCCTCTTTGTGCCTTTGTGCTGCTGGGATAAGGATCCTCCTGAGTCGCACTGACTTCCTTGTAGGAAGACAGTCACTCCACTCCAACCCCAGGCTGTGGCCCCTGGACTCTCTCCTCTAAGGATCTGACCCATCCCCATTTTGTCTGGGGTTTAAGGTATTACCTAAGAAAGTTTCTGGGTAGACTGGATCATGGGGTGACTTCATGGCAAACATTGTCTCTGACCATTTTGGGGTACCTTTAAGAGGTAGAGGGTCACTCTGGCCAGCATAATCTTTTTCATGATTTCCCAGGGCTGAATACTTGCCCACCCCCAACCATATTTTGGACCTTGCTCTCTACTGCTTGGCTCTAGGGCTCACTGTATTTCTGGGATGTCTGGTTTGGAACCCGGGTGCTGTCTGTCCAGCTGCCCACATGGGATACTGATGGCAGTGCTAGTCCCCTTTGGACGAGCTGTCAAGGGGAGGATACTTGAACCTACAACCCTGGGTCTGAGCTGAGCAGGCTGAGTGAATACACAAGAACAGATTGGGGGACGTGAGGGGGCAGTGCAGAGAGCACTGAGGGCCAGGAGGGATTCGGGACTGCTGACATGTTTCTGGCACGTGGCGGATGCTCAATAAATCTTTGTTGAATCAATGAGTTGACTGGAGAATGTGGATGTGGGTGAGGGATTTCCAGGAGATGGCCCAGCAGTAGCAAAGGCAGGGGTGTGGGAAGCACCGGTGTGGGTAGGGTTTGCTATGGAGTAGCTCACTTGAGAGAATGACAGGCTATAAGCAAGACGACAGACATAAAGAGAGTCTCGGTGTCCAGAGAAGGGAGTGTATGCTGATGCCAGATACAGTCAGGGGTCAGGGATGAAATTCTCAAGGGACAAAATTAGATTTGTGATTTAAACCACGCCTGCTGCTGACAGTAGGGAGCTTTGGCCAAAGAGGCAGCAAGATGGTCCTGAGGCTGTGGGGAAATCCAGGCTGATGGCAGAGGCAGCATCAGGGGCAGAAGCCTGGTGTCTCTTCCTGGGAAGGGCAAATGTCAAAGAGAGATTTGCTTTCCCTGAGTTAGGACATGGGTGGATTGCAAGCCTAGACTGAGGGCTAGGGCTATCTTCAGTCTCACTTATGAGACATGCAGACTGGCAAGTGCCCTGAGTCACAGATGCCTGTGAGTGAGCCACTGAGCCCTTGGGCCTCAGTGTCTCTCTGTAAAATGGGCAAGATTGTCTCCCTGGATAACTGGATGAGTCTAGGTGATTTATAATCTTAGATGTGGGATGCAAAGGAAAGGAGTGGAGCCCAAGAGATGCAGATTGAGCTCCAGAGGGGCTGTGGCTGCTGAAGGGCATAAAGTTGGGAGTACGGCATTCCAGCCTAGGGTTTCCCTGGCTATTTCGAGGCCTGCTGGACAGAGGTGGTGGGGTGATGAGGCCTCGGGGGCTCGAAGGAGGCAGTTGCTTCTGCAGTCCAGCTGTCAGGGAGCATATGGGGCCATATGGCCACATCAGGGGAGACGCTGGCTGCTGGAAGAGAGATAGTGCCTGTCACCACGGCCTTCTGGGTCTACATGGGCACTTCCAGCCACCAGGGCGGGGCAGGCAGGGCCAAAATGGAACCTTGATGTCCAGGTTGGTTTGGACATGGAGGTTGGGTCTTGGCAGGTGGCCCGCTTGTGGCACCCATCTGCCAGGGCAGCTGGACAGGCAGCTTTGTGTCTGGGACTTATCCAGTTTGCTTAAGGCCAGCTGGGACAGCCACCTTGCTCTCATATGCCCCACCCAGCTCTGATGGCCCTGTGGCCCATGAGCCTTGGGGAGCCAGTCTCAGGCCTCAGGGAGTCCTTGTGTGTCTGTGTGTACTCCCACACACTGAGAACTGAGTCTGTCTCTGAGACTTTTGGTGTGGACCGGCTTTTTAAATCAACCAGGTGTGATCAAAATGGCCCGGGGTGTGGATATCAGATGGAACTGGGTTTTAATTTTTATTCAGCTGGCCAACCCTGGTGAATTTGGATAAATCACATTTTTTTCCCTCCTGAAATCCAGTTTCTTTACTTGTATCATGGAGAGATTGATATTAGCTTAGTAGAAATGTCATCACCACACTTTGAAAACATTCCATTCAGGCAATAATAGCTCATTTCGTGCCTTCTGCAGGGGGGAGGCAGAGGAGGAGTGTTGAGTCCCGTTGGCTTCAAGTCCCGACTGAAGCAAAGAGGAGTCTTAGTATTACTTCCCAGAACAAATTTTCTATATGATTTTCATATTTTTATACTTTTGGGAGTGGTAATAGGATCTCCTATGGCTCAGGCTGGCCTTAAACTCACTATCCAGCAGAGGCTGACCTTGAACTCCTGATCCTTCTGCCTCCACCTACAAAGTGCTGCGATCGCAAGCATGTGTCACCCCAATTGGCTTATGCATAGATACATATATTGTAAATTATTTATTTATTATTTTTAATTTTAGGTGTTTTAGCCTGCATTATTTAAGTGCCCAGATGCATACAGTTCCTAAACAGGTCAGCAGAGGCTATTGGATCCCCTGTAGCTGGAGTTAGAGATGGTTGTGAGCCACCAAAGGGAGCTGGGAACTGAACCTGGGTCCTCTGTAACCAGAGGTCTTAGCTGCAGAGCCATCTCTCCTGCTCCTTTCCTGCATTTTTATGCTCATGTTTAATCCCAATGGCTGTCCTATTCGGTGGGCAGAGCACTGCCTCATTCCACAGATGAGAAAACAGAAGCATCAGGGAAATGATAGTTGGGTTGGAACATATTTCTGGTCTCCCAGTCCAGTGTTTCTTGCTCCAGGATTAGCTTCTCCAGACTTCTGAGGGTAGAAACTGGGAGCGACTTTGTCTTCTGTCTGCTCCAAGCTTGGGGGGGACTCTGGAGACTCCTGTGCAGGACCGTTTCCATTAAAGCAGGAGTAAATGGTGACCAGCCCCAGCTGGTACCCGGGATGTTCAAAACCATTGCCTGTGCCTCTTTAATTTTTCCAAGTGGTCAAGGGCTAAGTGTGGGTAGCCTCCTGGCACAGCAGGGCAAGAAGCTGACAGGATCTGGGGGTAGCTTGCATATAGCTCTGGGCTACACCAAAATGAGTGTGGTTCAAGCTTTCAGGGGTGGGGCGGTAAGTGAAAGTCCTGGACTCTGCCGATGACCTCTGTGTGATCCTAGGGAAGTCACGACTAACCCAAGCTCTGTTTCTTTGTAGATTGACAATAGTGATCTCTTAGCCCGTGTCCCAAGGCTGTTTATGAGGCTCTAGTGCAAATGTGTGTTTGTAAGTTGGTGGAGAATAAAGACATAATATGCCATGATAGCGAGCCCAGGAGTCCTGCACCCTACAATTTAATGACCCTGCAAGCGTTTGGTGATTCACTTGCTGGGTGCTTCCTTTGAGCCCAGCTGTGGGGACAGAGATGACTAAGACCAACTGCCTGAAGCCTGTGGCCCAGGGGTGACTGTGGATAGTCCCTCTCAGCATATGGTAGTAGGGCACTGTCACTCAGCACCCTACAGGGAGTCCCTGTTCCCTTCAGGGCGGTGTTCCATCTCTCCGGTACTATGTATAGTCTGACTTCATGCTTCTAGCTGCTAGCCTCTTCCTGTTATTTCCCTGTGCTGTGGTTTTTTTCATCTTGGGTAGCTGGCATGCCTGGGGGACAGATAAACGGATTGAGACATGTGGTTCATCCCTCAGGGCCTCCATGGCCCCTGCCACTTCCTCCCTGGGTGGCCCAGGGCCCAGGATGTGGGCTGTATCCACTATATTGTTTGAGAAACGTAAAGTTATGGGCAGCTTTTCTGCTGCATTGCTTACCGCAGACATAGCCTGCTCTGTCCCGGGAGGCTCCATCAGACTGGTGCGGGGAGGGGGGGGGGGGGGGCGCCCGGTCACTGGCCACACATAACTCTTGCCGATGAATTGTATGGCATTCAGCAATTAGCGATTGATTATTTGGGGTACTGATAACTCTTCGTGATCGACCAGTGGGGCAAGCCTGGCCAGCGCTGGTACGGGTCATCTGGGCCAGGCTGGAGGATTTCCATCAAACTGTTCATCCCTGACCAGGAGGCTGGACAAATAGAAGCTGGAGAACAGAGGTTCAAGACCTCCCTCCGGTCCCAAGCCAGGGTTGAGATGGGGGAAGAGGATCTTTGCGGCACACAGAGAATTTTCGCTCACTTCTACTTTCCTCTGTGATTTAATCTTCCCTATTCTGTTTCCGATCTCGCCTATCTCTGGTCTCCTTTTTCCCTCCGCCTGTTAAATGGGACGTCAGTCACTCTATGGGGGGGGGCTTTGCCTTTGAATGATGGCAGCTTGTCCTCATTTCTACCTAACATGCTTTGAGAAGGAACATCTTGAGGTTCAGAGATGGATGGACGCAGGACTGTGGAGCACTGCTGTGTGGACGGGAGACACTAGTTACCTCAGCGAAGTGCTGGGTCTGGCTTCTAAACCCGGAGCTGAGTTACAGTGCAGTGTGTGAGAAAGAAGCAATTTCTAGGGAACCAATGGGAGGAGATGGCAGGGGGGATGTTTAACCTACATACGAGACCCAGTTGCCTTTCAGGTATGCCAGGGAGCTCAAGGCATTGTTTGTGGGCTTGGTCACGTGATCAGTGCTTTTTAACTTTCTGTTAAGAACATTTTCAGACACTTAGAAAGGGAAAGAACGCAGTGCAGGAAACTCCCAGACACCCTTGACGGGATTGAACAATCTTTTTTTTTTTTTTCCTAAATTATTTTGAAGTATATCATAGACATCGTGACATTTCATCCCTAAATAGTTCAACGTTCGTCTCTTAAAACAAGAGAAAATGTTTCTGTCTAATCTCAAAGGGTCATGTCTGCTCTCTCCATTTTATCCTTGTGGGATGAAGATGTTGACAATTGAGCAAGCCAAGGCCCCAGAGGTCGTCTGTCCTGTCCAAAGTCACATAGCAGAGAACAGAAAGGGGACCTAGGAGGTGGCCCAGGGTGATGGCCAGGCCTGGTACACACAGGAAGGGCAAAGAGACTGAGGAGCCCTGGGGTCTGGCAGGTGACTGGAATGGACCACCTCTGGGTGGATCTTTGGGCACGGATTGGAGGTTGGCTCCATGGGAGATAGGAAGTGACCTCTTTTGGATTATCTCCCTTCCCTTTGTTTGCAGTGAGATTTATAAGGAACTGCAATGTCAGGGAAAAAAAAAATCTAAAACAACTTCTTGTTTATTGTTTAATTTAGGAGAATGCTATCAGGTTCTGGCCATGCGGGTTCTAGGGAGCCTCTGTTGGCACCAGAGGTATATCTGTCCACACTAGCTGCCTTGAGGGGTGATGGGGAGAGAAGGAAATGGAGGCTGGCCTTACAGAGGGTTTAGGACTCTACTCTGGGCAACCAGGAGTGGGCGGGATGTGTATGTGTGACAGAGACAGAGGCAGAGAGAGACAGAGAGACAGACAGAGATAGAGAGACACACAGACACATGAGAGAGAGACAGAGAGCGAGAGAGACAGAGAGACAGAGACAGACAACAACACACACACACACACACACACACAGAGAGAGAGAGAGAGAGAGAGAGAGAGAGAGAGAGAGAGAATGAGAGAGAAATGAGAATACCTTTCTGGATATGACAGTGTATTTCCTTACCAGCTGGGGAACTCATTATCTCATTCAATCCTACCGGGCCCACGGACTGTGTTTTGTTGCTCTCCTGATTTAATAGTTGAGGAAAGTTGGCTCAGAGAGATGGAGGGCCTTGCAGATGTCACAGGGAGAGGAATGAAGGAGTACTTGCTCCTTTAGGAGGCTGTATCTGTCCTGGACAGGGACTGAGAGTGGAGCTAGGCAGAGGTGAGGTCACAGGAAGCGGCAGCTGCTCTGGGTTTGGCAAGAGGGTATCAATGGTCCTGTGAAGGTTTGGGGTGCAGGAGAGGCAGGGGTGGCCAAATGCAGAGATCTGGGGAGATCTGGACACATATGTAGGCCATCCCAAGGCCTGGAGAGTCATGCCTGAGGTTTATGCACCAATGAAGGCCAGACAGTTAGTCACAGTTGAGCAGCACCTGGAGTTGCTGGCTTTCCTCAGGATTGGAAGGTCTGAGGTTTTCAGAGATGGGCCTGTGGCTGTGGGCATGGTAGTGGGAAGCGGTTAAGAGCCAGAGCTCTAGGGGTGTCTCTCTCTTGGAAGCAGGCAGAAGGGTAGTTCTTCTCATCACCACATCAGACCCTTCGCCTCCCTCAATGTAGGTGTGAGAGGGAAGCAGGGGTCCTTGGCCCCTTCAGGACCTTCCCTCTGAGGCTGTAAATATTTTATCTTCACCATCTCTGCTGCTCAAAACTGTTGCCTTTAACACCTCCCCCCACCCCTTACTTGATTTGAAGGAATGCTGGAACTGGCCCGTGCCGGGCGCTCGCTTTGTCGCTTCTGCTCGTGCCCAGAGTCCCCTCCAAAAACTCTAATTGCTTTTAAGCTGCGATAGTTGGCAGAACAATTTTCTTTACATTATGGAGAAAGGGTGGGAGAACCATCATATTTTCTTCCCTTTTTGACTCTAATGTTTCATTTTGAGTTGCCCCCTCGCTGCTGTTACTACAGTCAGAATAGTAGAAAACTGAGTTTAAAGCAGGGGCATTGTAGACGAGCATTTTACCTTTCTGGGCCTTAGTTTCCCTGTTACAAAGTGGCCGTATGTCCGTCCTCCAATAGACATTTTCTGAGCATATACACTGGAGACAACTGGAAGGCAAGAACACCCTGGTCGTCAGCTGCTGCTTCCCCGTAGGAATGTGACACATAGTATGTGCTTAGTTAAGACTGATTGCCTGGAGGAATAGCCCTACTATGAGTCAGGTACTTTGCCTCACAGTGGGAGTGTACAGGATGAGCTGGATGAAGCTCCCGTGCTCAGAGCCCACTGGTTATAGAGGAAGCACCACATTAACAGAATTTTTGTGTTACCGAGTTCAGGGCAGGATGTGCCAGGGGAGTCAGAGAGAGTTACCTAGATAAGAAAGCTTGCATTGCATCATGAAGAGGGTTAGGGGTCTGACAGGCGAGCTAGAGACAAGGAGGAGGAGCTTTTACACCAGAAGTGCCATTGCAAAGGGAAGGGTGACCTCAGAGGATTTAGGTGTGACTAGACCTGGGTGGGTCTGAGAGTCTGGAGAAGGCTTTGTTGCAGTCCATGGGGAAGTGGAGAGACATAGAAAGGTTCTGAGAAGGAGGTAAGTTTTGACAGGATCCCTCTGGGTTTGCAGTGGAGCTGGTGGGGTAGGGACGTTAGCTGGGGTCTACTGAGGTAAGTCTGGGGGATAGGTTAGTTGATCACTTTGTGTTTAAGATGGGGGCTCACATCTTACTAATAATAGTCTACTGTCTATACTGTGATGAGAGGGGCTTAAGGTTTTACCCTGGACCCTGGCATGGGGTCCCCTAGTTTGGTGGGGCATCTAGGTCATAGTTCGTTTTCCTGTGTTCTTCAAGGCACACCCCTTTACAGTTGTAAAGCCTACTTACCTCAGATCTAAGCTGTCCTGGACCAATCTCTTGAGATAGCAGTGACAGAAGATCAGGACCAATGTCCTTGACAGACATGGCCCCACTAGGCTTTAACTCCAGGTCTCAGGGCTCCCAGCCTATTGCCCACACTACCTCTGTTGAGCCTCCAGTCTCCAGACCTCTCCTCCCCCTGCCCCCTGCTCCAGACAATGTTCCTTCCCTGTTTGCAGAGTACGTGGGGCTTTTCAAAACCATTAATGATAGAGAGTAAATTGGAATTGGAGAGGAATCATCGCTGGGCATTCTCGGAGGGCTGCCTCTGCCTTGCATCTCTCAGCCATATTGAAGTGGGCAGCCAGACTGGAATATGAATGAGTCTGGGGCTCTCGTTGGCCTTAATCTGCCAGGGAGCCCTGCCTGGCCAGACGGTACTCACCAGTGGCAAAGTTGTTTGCAATGAGGCCTATGCAGCCACTGGCCATCACTAGCCAGGACTGGTTTCTAGGGACTGAGTTGTGTATAGTTCATGGCTATACAGGAGAGGCGACAGGAGCCTGGAACTCAGCTCTGTCCCCAAATTCTTATGAATGTGTCACAGATCTGCACATAAATGTGCAAGTAGGGTCAGGCATATTTGGAGCCACAGTGGCTCCTAAGGGGCGGGGTCCTCATCTGGTTATTCTGAACCCTCTGTGTGAGCTTGGTTGTCACACCCATCTCCCTGATCATGGTTTCTCTCTTACTGGGTTCCCATTTTCAAGCTGCTTGTGGTCTTTGGTGCTTAAAGGGACCAGGTAAGTAATGAGAGGTTCTAGTAGGTGACGTAACAGGGAGTGGTGGAGTCTGTGGTGTTATAGATGCTCAGACATCTCCAGCGTGGAGTCTGGCTGTGACCCTTCCACATGGCTACCCTGCCTTTGCTGGCTGGACTGTGCTCATCTGTCTTCAGAGTTTGGGTTTGAAACCTGGTAGGCTCCCTAAAGCGTCACTCATGACAACCCTTAGGCTTCCATATGGGAAAGGTGAAGCCTAAAGGTGAAAGACAGACAGTTCCCTTACTCTGTTTGAAACAAGCTGTACCACTAGGCCTTTGTCAATCTCCAATCAGGATAGAGGGGAGTTCTTGTGCCCTAATTTTAGAGGGGAGGAAACCAAGGCCCAGGGCAGCTGGAATGGGGGCTTTTGCACACCTATGTTTGAGTCAGTCTGCTGGAGCCCAGGCCAGCTGCCGATCAGAGAGGCACTGAGGAACAGGGCATATGTGTATCAGAAGTGAACCAGTCAGGGCAGAGGGACCATGGTCCAGATCTGTCACCTGCTCCTAGTGTGACCAAGGCCAAGCTAAGGAAAGCCCTTGGAGGAAGGAGTCAGAGGACATTGAGGAAGGCACACAGGCCATGTGGCCTTGACTTGCTTGCTCAGCATTCTTGCCTGGTCCTCGGCTCCTATTTCCCGTTCATACGACGTCTCTTATTCCTTTTGTCCTTTTAACATGGGAGGTGGTGGCTGCAGTCTTTAGGAGGGACCTGGGGCTCAACAAGGCCACTAAACACTCTAGAGAAACCACTCTTACCCCAGTTAGGGCAACAGGAATCTAAGCAATGAGAGATGCAAGCCACATGCAAGTGGACAGTACAGATTAGGCCTGCGACCTGCTGTGGGGGGGCAGCCACACACCCCAAACACACACACACACACCACATCAGGACTCCCAAGGACCACCATATGTGACCAGGGACTTCAGTGGGGAAACCAAGGCCCAGCGAATTCAACTGAGATTTGAGGTTTCCAGTCCCTCCTGACCTCTGCCCCATGTAGCCAGTGCTGTTTCTTTTCCTTGAAGTGAGGCTCACTTCACACCAAAAGGCTCCTCCCTTCTTGGACAGCTCCTTTCCATGTCCGGCTGCACGCTCTCTCTCGTGACTCCCACACCACCTTGATGTAACTGGTGTCTGACAGGTAGGGGGACACTGCATCTTCAGCCTCCTCTGTAGTGGATCAGCCTTACTCGTTTCTGCCTGGCAGTTCTCAATCACTTTGGGGTATGGACACCCTATATCTGAAGGGTCCTGACATGTGTGTGCAGAAGTCCCCACCCCAGCGTATACTCATAGCCAACTCTGTGTTGTTTCAGTGTTCACAGGTTCCTGGGGTCCCTAGTGAGGAACTCATGTTTCCTTAGTGCCGCAGTGCCATGCTTAACACCTGTTGCCCATTGCGCTGACACAGGGCAGGGAAGTGGGCATCTGTGCCCAGGCCATGTCATTTCTGTTCCACTCTGCCACCTTATGAAGGCTCACAGTGTGCCTGGGACAGATAGCCCATTAATTTTTCCCACGATTGTCTATTCCTGGTGTCTTCTCTGTACAGGCCTGGGTTGGGCCCTGGGATGCAGAGAACAAGACCCACCCCTGCCCTGGGGAAGTCAGAGGAGTGAGAGAGGGACTTGGCAAAGGCAGGGACCAGGACCTGGCCTCCTGAGTCCATAGAAGCTTCTTGAAGGTATTGGGAACTGACCAGGGAGGGAGGGTGTTCCTGGCAGAGGGCACAGCAGGTGCAGGTCTGAGAAGCCTGGGTCTGTGGAGGACAGGACTCCCACACTGAGTGAGGCAGATCTGGGAGGCGCTGGGACATGACTTGAGGCTGAGGGTCAGCTGGGAATGGGTTCCAAAGGGCCTGATGGGGCCTAATGAGCGAAAGCCATCTCCCCATGTAGACAGTGTAGAGCAGGCCCTTCAGGTGGTTGGGTCCTTGTTGTGGGATGCAGCCCTTGGCCCCTGATGAGATAGAAGACCCTCAGAAGGGGCTGGAGAGATGGCTCAGGACTCAGGAGTGTGCACTGCTCTTATCCTAGTTCAGTTCCCAGCTCCCATGTTGGACAGCTCACAGCCATCTAGAATTCTAGCTTGAGGGCATCTGATGCCCTCTAATGGTCTCCATTGGCACATGTCTGGTCTCTCATGTGCACACACACCCCACACACACACACACACACACAGACACAGACACATATACACAGAGACAGAGACAAGACAGACAGACACAGACAGACAACACACACAACACACACACAACAGAAAAGAGAGAGAGAGAGAGAGAGAGAGAGAGAGAGAGAGAGAGGAGAGAATAATATTTTAAAGTCTTTAGAAAAATCCTCCTTAAGTGGGTGGGGAGGACTAAGATGTCGAGTGTCCTTTACCCTTTACCTTTACAAATTTGCAGGTCCTTTCTGACCTTGCTTCACATAACTCAACCTGAGTATGTTGGAAGTCCTGGGATATTAGTTCTGTAAATAAACGTTTAAGGGAAAGGAACCTTCTAGAGTTGCAGAGGCCTTGGTCTTCAAGGTGGTTTTCCTCTGCTTTTGTTGATGGGTCACAGTGAGAGAATCGTGGTGAGATCTATAGTGTAGGTGTTGGGGTTCACACCGCTCCTGGCCTCAGCAGACCTGCTGGAACTCAAACATTCTAACATTGTGTTCTCACACCCTGTGTCCCTGTAGGTAGGGGGGCCTCAGGGACAACACCGTCATACACACAGGGTCAGTAGGGGAAGAAGGCACATGCACACAGAGTCTCCTCACTGACGGGAACTCCTCTCTCACACCACAAGGCCTTGTGGGTTTCTTTCCTTTGAGACACACACACACCCTCTTTGCTGTCACCCAGGGAGTAACAGCAGATCCACGCTCTCACTGACAACATAGAGACAGACATGTTTCTGGGGGTGCACACACCCTCGAGGTTCACCCCACATGTACACCTCTCATGTGTGTACACTAGTCTCTGCCCAGCCGCACGGCTTTGCAACCTCCTCTGCAGGGTAAAGAAAAACACATCCATCTCCTCCCAACCCGGGGCTTTCTGCAAAGGGGCCCTCTGTGTTCACCTCACTCTGAGCCTCAGCCCAGAGTTCCCTGGGAAGGTGACTTTTCTTTTTCAACCAGAGATTTCCCCTACTCTCTTATCCAGCATGCATAGGCTAGAGTCCTGGGCCTGGGCCCCAGCCAGCCTGTGCACTTGGGGTGACCTTCTGCCCTTGTCCTTTTGGCCCTATGTTCTCCAGCCAAGGTCTCAAATAGGTCCCAGAGTTCCAGTAGGGGCCTAGGGGTCGGCGCCTGGGGCCCAGTGGGAGCGTGGACTCCTGCCTCTCAGCCGGAGAAGTGCTGCTTAGATCTGCATTTTATATTAGGGTCTGGGCAAGATTTAAAAAAACTCCATTAGCTCCGTATTGATTTTGTTTTTCTGATTACAAAAGAAAATCCAACTCTACATTTGTGGAATGCAGAAGCCACAGGAGCCCCCTTGCCCCACCTTGCCCCACCCCTCAGAGGTGATCACCTGGAGGCCTGGCATGTGGTTCTTCATCTACGGATAGATAGACTGTTATTTGTAAACACAGTTATTCTGAAGGAGCATCTCGGTCCCCCCTGTTGTCACGCAGCTGTGCCTCATGTTGTCAAATGGCTGCAGGATGTTCCGTAGCGTGGATGGGCTGTGTTTTACTTGAATATTTCCTTATTGATAAACGCTTAGGCCATTTCCAATTTCTTTCCTACTCTTACTGGCAACGCTGCTATGAACATCCTTGAGTATTTTTATGTGTGTACATGCACTGTTTTTTCGCCCCATGTAGACGATAGAAATGAGATCACTAGGTTGTAGGGTGTGTGGATTTAAAATGTTAATCAATACTGCCAAATTACCCTTGCAGTGGTTGAGCCAACGTCTCTCCCTTCAATGGTCTGTGAGGTTCGTTTCCCATCATCCTTGCCAGCATTGCTTGTTATAAATCATTTTAATTTTTCCCAATCTGATGGGCAAAAAATGGTTTCGTGTCGTTTTCATTTGCATTTGCCTGATTGCTAGTGAGACAGAGCATCTTTTCATGGGTTTATTGGCCAATTTACTTCTTCCTCTGCGGATTTCTAACTCACTCCCAATTTTTCTCTTTTGTCTTTTTTCTTATTGATTTGTAGGGGCTCTTTGCATATTAGTGGTATTTTCTTGCACTGCCTTACTTGTATTTTAACATTGTTTATGGTGTCTTCTGCTGTACAGATGTTTTTACATGTTTATGTAGTTGAATTTGTCAAATTTCCACTTTACAGCGTCTGGATTTAATGTTTGCCATAGGAAGGCTCCCCCCACTGCACAAAGTCTCATTTCAAATATGAGTTTTATTGCTGAAAATCTTCTCAAAGCTCCTTTCCAGCTGTCTGCTCCTCTCAGCAGCTGCAAAACTGTCTCTGGTGGAAGTGGGGTGCAGTGGCCCCATCTGTCCACCCTTCAGCTCTGTCCTTCTCTAAGTCCATCTAGGTCTGGGATAACTACAGCTGTCTTTGAACCTCCATCTCTTGGATGCTGTGCCCGCCCCTCTTCTTTCTCTCCTGGAATCTGCCTCAGCTATTTTCTCATTAGGCAACAGTGACTAGGACCGCCTTGGTGGGGTGGGGACAGGGTGGCAGCTGTCAGGGAATGTGCTCTCCTCTCCTTCTGTCTGCCAGTCTAGCTTCAAGTCATGTGGACTGACAAATAGGCTTTGTCCTTGTTTTCTGAAAAAAGTGTTCTTTCCGGAGGGCAGGCTCTGAGCCAGCTCTAGTCCTGCCTCCACCAGGAAGCCCTCAGGACCTCTTTCTTCTTTTCCAAAGTCTTGAACCAGGCCCCACCCTTCTCTCCCTGATGGTCTCTCCTGCTCTTGCCATCTGAGTTCAGCAAGGGTTCCTTCTAGACCAGCACAGAGGGTTCCTTCTAGACTTTTCAGACCTTGCTTTCCACCAGTGTAACAGAGTCCCAGGGAGACTATGTTTGCTACTGTTAGACAGAGCCCATGCAGGATACCGTGGAGCTGGCAGGTTGGCCAAGCTAGGAATCATGAGGAGAGTACCTTGTTATACACAAGGAGCTCAAAGCATGTGCTTAGCTCCTGTCACCCCCACCAAGATCACGTTCCTACAGAGTCCATTCCATTCCATCCTACCCACCTGGGTACCTTGAACTTGCCAGGCCTTGTATTGGGCCTGGGGTCTGAAGAGAGCATCGTCTAACTGGCTATCTACAGACAGAACTCAAACCCCCACTTCTTTCTTAGCAGCATGCAGATTCTCCCCACTCCCCACCTCTAGATAGTCACTGTACTCAGCAAAGCCTAGCTTACCATGACTATGACAAAATACCCGAAACAACCATCTTATATAGCAGTGGTTCACAACCTTCTTAATGCTGTGACCCTTTAATACATTTCCTCACCTTGTGCTGACCCCAAATCATACAATTATTTCATTGCTATTTCATAACTGTTATTTTGCTACTGTTAGGAACCATAATGTAAATATCTGATATGCAGGATATCTGATATGCAACCCCTGTGAAAGGGTCGTTTGATCCCGAAGGAGTCATGACCCATAGGCTTAGTTTAGCTCACAGTTTTGAAGATCCTGGGTGGGGCCTCAATCTCCAATGAAAACACATCTGGATTGGCCTAAGGACCCCCCACTAGGCCCTAGGCCTCCAAACTTCAGTCACCTTCTATAGTGCTTCCCTGGAGCATTTGCCTTTAATACACGAGCCTGTGGGAGACATGCACGCAAGTTCCAAACTATAGCAAGATGCTGGTGGAGACACTCCCCACAGTCTTCTGGAAACGAGGCCTCGGTGGGCTGTAGAGGACCAGAGTGAGAGCTTTGGAGGTGAATCAGGGAACTGGGAGGTCTCTGAAGCAGGGTCCAAGTGTATAACCTAAAACCCAAGGTCACCATCCTTGACACATGGGTGCTGCATTTCTGTCTGGGCGTCTTCTCTCCAGTCATGATAGGTCATCTCTGTCCATGTATCTTCTCTGCCCTGTGCATCTATCTCAGTTCCCAGGTTCATAGTGGATTCTTAACAGGAAGTGTGTAATGAGTGGGAGGCTGAGTGAATGGAAAACCATGTGTTGTCAAAGGGATTAGGTTGAGAGTAGAGGAGATGGGGGATCTGAGTTGGCTGTGGGTTGACTTGCAGAAGGATGTCAGCCTTTGCAGCTCTGTCTCCAAGGATCATCTCTGGATGATGGGAAACCTCTCAGACCCCACTTCTGTGTGGAGGAAGATAACTTCTATGACATGCTGTTTGTTTTTAGTCTTCTCTCCCCTTCCCCCAGGGCTGCACCCACTTTGGTAGCATCCTGTAGTTGCTGCCCAACAGACACTGGATTTTCAGGGCTCTGTATGTTCTGCTGAGGGGCAGGGATCCAGCAGGGCATGTTGGAAGGAAGCCCTGCCCCTGCTCTGGTCCCTCAGTTCTCCTTAGCTGAGCCCTCCCTAACCCTGGGACTCAGCACATGGGCAAGCCTCGTGTCCAGGGGAGCTCTGGCTCCTACTTCTGCTCCTCCCTGCCCCAAAGCATTGTCATGCTCTGCCTGTGGTCCCATTTCCATAGCAACTTCTTGTGATGCCTCTGAGGAGAGCAGGAGCTTCAAAAAGGGATGGAGGAAGGGAGCAGGAGACCCAGTCATTGTCTGGGAGCATGGCAGTAGGGGCTTGAGAAGCACTCACAGGGATGGCTTGGCCTGTCAGCTCAGGTAGAGCTGGGCTCAGGGCTGCCAGCCAGGTGGTCTGGAGGCCTGCCAGCGACATGACTGTCCTTGTTGGCCTGGGCCTGGCTGGCTCATGGCAGTCTACCGGGAGCCAGCTTGGACAGGCATTGAGGGTACTCCTGCCTGGCTGGACCTGGCTTGGGAGACCCAGGCCTGATGAATTGTTCAGGTTCTGGCTACTCTTGCCTGGGCCTGGCTGGCACTCCGGTGTCTTGTCTTGATTTCCAGGATCTTCAGTCCTTGAGAGACATCTTTAGGGCCATCTGAATCGGGGCACAGTTTAAGGCTGGAGGCTGTGCAGCTACTGTGTTATTTCTTGTCTGGTCCTTTTGCGATAATCCCGGGATATAGCCAAAGTCCTGCTATATTCTCTCTTTTCTAGGAGGAGGATTTGCAGCCTGGGAGGCAGGAAGAACCCACCTTCTAGACCTCAACCTCTCACTTGCCCTATGGACGAAAGTTGCACTCACTTACATTCTTGGCTTGCTAGAATATGAATTCTGGAGGGGCTATGAGCCTTTGCCATTTTCTGCCCTCATTGCATTCATTGTCTAGGGCCCCAGTCCTTCCATCCATCAGATCCTAAAAGTCTCTGAGAGGCTCTGGGGAATCCCACATGGAAACACCAGAGAGCTCAGGGAAACGCATTTGGAGGCTGCTGGGAGGGAGCTGGGTTTTCTAGGTATGTCTCCTCCTGTACTTTCCTCTCTGATCTTTGCCTTTTGTGGACTACTATCTGAAGAAGGATTACCACAGTGCTCCCTGAGTCACACACCCGTGAAATCACACCTGTGATGTGTCTGTCATGTTTTTCTCTAACACACAGAAAAAATAAACGCAAACCAATAAGAGTAAAAAATGTCTGCGTCCCACTTAAATCCCTTCATGCAACCCAGAAACGTGTGTCTCCAATATGAGTGACAAAGATCTGGGACCCCCCTCGGTAATAACTCAGAAAGGAATTCAAGACTTTGAGAGGGTAAAGAAACTGAGGTAAAGGGAAAAAAAAAAACTTTGCTTAGGGCCACAGGATCATAAAGCAGGAGAGATGGGCGTACCTGCCTTGTTTCTGGCCTTCTGGTAGTGTCATGTCAGAGACCCCAGGCTGGACACCTTAGCATCTTTCCTGCTCCTGTCTGGGGAACTTTTGGAGGATGTCTGAAGAGGGAGTAAGGCAGGGGAGGGGATGAGCTGCAGAGATCTTTGGGGTTCAGGCCCTGGGAGATGCATCCTAGACTCTGTCGACAGCATACTCTGAGGCTAGCCTGGAATCTGCCTTAGCATCTAGTGGCTGAGGAGCTGGCAAACAGTGGTATTGATGGACACCTACTGTCCTCTCCTATTCCCTTGCTGTCTTGGCAGAGGGAAGAAACCCTTGTTTCATGATTGAGGGAAGTGAGGCTTAGAGAGTTAACTGGTCCAAGATCACAGGGCCAGTTGTGAGGACAGACAGCCAGTCCCATCATCCTGATGCCAGATACCCATGTTCCCAGAGTCTCCCTGATCCAGCTGGTGGTACAAATGTGCAAGTACACATGTGCCATTGAGTAGAAGGTGTGTGTGTGTGTGTGTGTGTGTGTGTGTGTGCGCTCGCGCGTGCACGTGCCCAGCTGGGTGCCCTCAGACCCATTTGCATGTTTACCCTTCACAGCCTCCTGCTCCTCCTTTCTGACAGCCACCTCCTCCCCTTTCTTCCCACAGCCTCCTGTATCCACAGGTTCTGAGGTTCTGGTACCTATGGGCAAAAAGGCCAACTGAGCCGGGCCCAGGCTGATCCCAACCCAGCGGCACACAGCACTACCCAGTCACAGGTAAGAGGCCATTTGTGGGTTAGTGGGGCTTTCAGGGACGGCTGTCTCAGGGCCCCCTTTCTACATGCTTCCATCTGTCCCTGTCCTCTGCAATCAAACCCCAGTAGCCCTTGCTGTGCCCGGTCCTGGTCCACAGCCAGCTCTGAAGCCTAGGGCACTTGTCCCAGCCTCATGGTTTCACAGACAGCGCTGGCTAATAGGTACCCATTCGGCATGGGGGGAGGGTCTCTAAGGGCAAGCTGAAGCACTCTGCCCTTAGTCCTGTCACGTTGTTGACCAAATGTGTGCCTGACTCCGGGTCAGGAGGGAGTGGGAACGTATGGACAGAGATAGCCAACATCCAAGAAACTGTCAAGAGGCAGCCTTGGCTCTGCTGTGTGGAGTTAATGGGGCTCTGCTGTTGACATTTGGGTCCAGACATCTTCAGGGCAGGACAAGGCTCAGATCCTAGGTGTATGTATTTGTGATGAGCATGTCAGCTCGATGACCTTGGCTTTGTGTGAACATAGCAGCTTGCCTCTTGGTCTGTACCACAAGGAGCAAAGTAACCACAGTGTGGGAGGGGACCGGCTCTCCCACTCCATGTCCCAAGTGAGGCAATGTGTGGAAGCTACGCTCTAACAGATGAGATGGGAGGGGAGCAGGCAGGACAGGAAAGGGACCTGAGGTGCTACTTGGCTTGACTGTGGCTTGATTGTGACAGATAAGTCACCTTACTCCCATGTCCGAGCCAGTGGTAAGGCTACAATGGTACTTTGTTAAGTAAGAATGGTAGCGCAGGCTAGACCATGCTGTCCTCTGTTCTAGGATCAGTGGGAGTGTGGGCTCAGAAAGTCTCTTCCTGGGCCCTGGGGACAGCTGTGTGGCAAGCAGCACACCCAGTTTTTCTTTTCCTGACAATGGGTGTCACTCTGAAGTCCACTTACCCCACCCAAACAGCCCTGATAATTGGTTGGTCCTGGGTGATTGGTTACCTGTGGTAGTTACCAGGTGTTGGGCAGGAAGCCTGGATGGTGGGGTTCAGAGCGCTGGCTGGGTTCTGCCTCTCTCTGGTCAGGAGGCTGCTGCAGTTCTGCCTCTGCCCTGCGGGCGGCAGCACTGACAGGTACAAGATGGAATCACTCCAGGAAGTGCTGGGCAGAGGGAGCCTGGCTGAGCTGGGGGCTAGCCAGGCTGACTGAAGGAGATGACTCCAGGCCAAAGCTGGAAGCCTGTAGGGTCCTTTAAAAGCCATCTATTTTTTTGGTTATAAAATGTAATGTGTGTTCTCAATAGAAAAATGCAAGTGCTTGGTGTTTTGCCCGTCAGTCTTTTACAAAATATGTATTTATGACATAATTGGGATCAAGCTGTACTTACTGTTTTCTAACCTGCGTTTTGCACTTAATACTACACCAAGATCATTTTCCCGTCATTAAATACTCTTCTATAATGTGATTTTTAATGGCAGCATAATGTTCCAGCCTGTGTTGCCCTGTCCCATTTAACCAGTTCTCTGTTGTGTATTTTGATGGCTTCTAGTGTTTTGTCACTATAATAAAGCCTGGGTAAAGAAAGAGGCACACGCGGAGGGCGATGCTGGCAGGAGAGGACTGGGGTAGGGAGGGCAGCCTAGGCTGCACTGTGGAGGCTGGGCACTTGGATGGTGTTTTGGCTCAGGGAGCTGGGAAGAGGGCTGGTGCCGTCTGTGCTGAGGGGCAGGCACCTGTCATAGTGACCCCCTGAAATCCTGAAGAAGCCCATGGTTTTCCTTTCTCTCCCCTGCCTCCTCGGCTGGTACTTCTTGAAGTGCTCCTGTGTTTGGGAAGGAACAGGGTAGCAGACTGGAGGTAGTGCAGGCAAGGCTAGGTCTCAGGTGTTACTTCCTTACACCTTTTGGCACAAGGTGGGGTGAGGGTTTATGGTGTTTCCATGGGGCCCCTATGTAGTTGGAGAGCCCTTTCTAGTTCTCTTCCTTGCACTGTTTCCATGGAGGCTGGGATGGCACATGGGTAAGTGTCTGTGGGGATTCTCAGAGCAGACTGTCTCCTGAGTCATACGTTTATCCTTATATGGTGTGTACCACGTGCTCCGTGCGTGTTCCCTGGTGTCACCGTTGGCTCAGTGTGGCTCATTCCTTTCTCGGTCTCCTGACTGACTGAATACCCACTGTACATTAGGTGCGGCTCTTTGTGCCCAGCGTCGTCTGGAGAACCATGTGTCCCTATCAGAGACATGTCAGACAAATCCCTATCCTCGTAGAACTGACCTTCAAGCAGGACAGACAGGGACATCTAGAGCAGTTCCTAGATCAGACCAGGGAGTGGTATGTGCTATGGAGACTAGGAAGGCCAGAAAGAGGAATAATACAAGATGGGGGCATCCAATGCTGGATGACTGGGGCAAGACTCATGGGAGAGGTTCCTCTGAGCAAAGACAGGGAGAGAGAACAGAGGCTTGAGGTCCTGGACAAAGCAGACTCAGAGGTCACCATGGAGGGACTCAGTTCCCAGGCTCTGGATCCATGATAGAGACAAGGTGGGTGGGCCAGAGAAGCTGGGAGGCAAGTCTAAAAACCTCAGCCTCATTTTGCACCAGTGATGGTGTGGTTAACCTGCGGGGGGGTTGGAAGGGGGGCCTCTGCAGGATGGCTGTGGACTATGGGAGAACAGACTCTGGGGATTCGTGTGGTGGGCACAGCTTACTCAGGGATTGGGTAGGCTTGGAGGAGAAGATAGAAATAGGGGGTGTTTTAAAGCTGGGGTAGGCAGGGTGGACCTGTGACCTGCAGCTGGAAAGGGCCAAGGATGCAGAAGTAGACACATGGCTATTGTCAAGAGCCAGGTGGCTGGGACACCCTCAGATTCTAGGCTATAGCGGGTCCAGAGGGATCCAGGGCTCACCGCCCAACAGGAATCCCGCCATTCGGACTCCTTAGGGACAGCCTGGTCTTTACTGTGGCTCTGCAGATGAGGGATTTCAGTCCAGAGAAATTCCTGCCAGTTCACTTTCCCAGCTGTTCTTCTCCAGGACCTAATGCTTGGGACTTTCTATGACATTTGTCAGGGCAGGGAGGGGTGCTGATGGCTGGTGCTAGGCTCAATTCTGTTACCCTCTATTCTATTACTTCCTGAGAGAGGAGAGAGAGAGAGAGAGAGAGAGAGAGAGAGAGAGAGAGAGAGAGAGAGAGAGAGAGAGAGACACTACCTGGAGAGACTGCAGTAGCTGAAGTCCCTCTGAGCACCACCCTCGCCTTTCCTCAGGTCACCTCTTCCTCAGGAACCTGCAGTAGTTCTCTGTTTGCCAGAGGCTGAAGTCCCTGTCCTGTTAATTCTGCCGTGATCTGGCTAAGCCCCTCTTCTTCACGATAGGTGACTTGTTTCACCCCAGCTCACTCTCACTTCCCTCACCTCCTTCTGGAATGATTTTCTCACAACTAGCTCAGCCTCACGTCTCTAAGATGCTGTCTCTGACCCCACTACTTCTTGGCTCCTTTCACTAGCAGGCTGGTACTTTCTCCTGGTCCTCCCCAGGTCTGATGGCTTACGGTGAGCTGACCTAACCTGTTGTGTCGTGTCAGCTCCTCAATGCCGTTATCTTCAAATCTGTTTTCATCTTGCGGTCCTTGTTCCCTTGTCCTCTTGTCTCCTGTCTGTGTGCTGGTCCCACCTCATGCATCATTGTCAAAGCTCTTCCTAAACCACGGGGCTCTGGGGGTTGGGACGCCCAAACCGTGCTGGGTGCTAGGACACCGGACGAGTCTCTTTCCTATTGCTGTGATAAAACACCATAACCAAGGCAGCTTACAGGAGGAAAGATTTATAGGGCTTATGGTGCCAGAGGGAGAGGAGTCTCTAATGGCCAACCAGCGTCATGGTGCAGGATCAGGGGCTGAGCGCATGGTTCTGGAACCCTAAGCAGGAAGCAGACAGCTTGAACTCAAAATGACACGAGTCTTTTCACTCTCGAAGTTTGCTTCCAGTGACACACTTCTCTCAACAAGGCCTCGCTTCCTAAGCCTTCCCAAACAGCTCCATCTACTGGGGATCAAACCTTCAAATGCCTAAGATTACGGGGAACACTTCATTCAAACCACCGCAGTCACCCAGGGATGTTATTAGAGACAGGGGTCTTTTGAGGTCCACCCAGACCTCCTGATCTGGATTTGCTAGGGAGTTCCAAGAATGTAGATGGTGAGGAAGGACCAGTCACTTTGTGTCCGTGTGCGTGTGTGTAAATGAAGAGGGCAGAGGTCAACTTTGGGTGTTGTTATTTAGGCCACCCACCTTGGTTTTTGAGACAAGTTTCCTTATTATCCTGGAGCTTGTTAAGTAGGCTAGGCAGGCTAGACAGCAAGCCCTGTGGGTTGTTTGCTCTTCGGAACTTGTGTTATAAAGCACATTCCACCACTTTAGTTTTTAATTTAAACCATTTTGGTTCTGAGGTTGAACTCAGGTCTTTGTGCTTGAGATGCAAGCACTGTACCTACAGAATTATCTCTTTAGCCACCCCGGTCACCTCTCGATGATTGTTCCCCGGGGAGTGCAGGTGTCCATCTGCCCTTTGCTTACAGCTAGCTGCAAGGTGATAACATCACTCTGCGTAGACCCTGGAACAGCTCTGCTGAGGCTCTTTCCTCTGAGAGCTGACTCTGCCTACCTGAAGTTGGGTCCAGGCTCTGTGGGACAGAGAATGCACTAGGTACCCTGGACATCTCCTCTCCATGTCAGAGCCCAGTGGGAAGCCGTCCCTGAAGGGGCCTCAGCAGTGTCTTGGGTTTGATGGATATATTACTCCCTCCTTGAACCTGTGCCCACTTAGGGTCAGGGAGCAGCACAGGGTACCTGAGACAGGCATCTCTGGGGCTGTTTGTGGATTCAGTGTCACAGCTGGTGTCTCCAGAGCACAGCTCATCCCTCCCACCCCCCACACTACATCTGTGTCACAGGAACAGGGAAGAGGAATGCCATTGGCCTATTCATCCAGGCATTATGGAGAACCTTCTGGGTGCGGTGTTCTAGGAACGACAGGAGCAATCTTGGGGTTAGGGAAGGCAGTAACCTGTCAAAGCCACACAACCCACGAGGGGTCGAGTCAGCCCCCGAACCCTAGTGTGAGAATTAGTAGGCTACACAGCAGAGCTCTACACCTACCTAGCTCAAGGTGTAGTAATGTCTCACTGCTCTGGAGGCCGGCGGGCTGTGAGGGAAACCTGGCTTCTCCATGTCTCTCCACATAGTGTCTCCCTAGGTGCTATGTTGGCAAACTGTTGTACCAAAATATTTAGCTGATTTAGATGGGACCTTCATATTTTGCAAAATGTATGTGAATCAACAGTTTTAAAAAAAATTAGATTGTATTTATTTACTTTGTGTGCCTCAGAACACATGTGGAGGTCAGAGGACAACTTGTTGAAATAGATTCTCTCTTTCTTCTCTCCAGAGAGCAAATGAAGTTCATCAGTCTTAGTAGCAGCCATCTTTACCCACTGAGACATCTTATATCTTACTGGCACACACACACACACACACACACACACACACACACACACACATATATACACACACACACACACACACACACACACACACACACACACACACAATATATATATATATATATATACATGATTTTGTCAACCAGCTGTATTGAATTACAGGCCTACTTAATCCTATCATTCTACTCTTGTGTGATCTCATCTTAATTAACTAATTGCATTACAACATCCCACTTTCCAAATAAGGGCATGGCCATGTTTTGGCCTTACTTAGGGGTTACATTTTCAGCACGTATGTGTTTTTCGTGCTGGGAATGAAAATCAATGCTTTGTGCATGCTAGCTTGATCAACTACTGCCCTGTATCCCCAGCTCCCATGACAGGGTCTTGATATGTAGCTAAGGCTGCCTCCAAAATCCAGATCCTTGTGTGTACCACAATGCTTGGCCACCCATAGCAGCAAGGGACTGACATCCTGACTGACAGAGCAGCGAACAGTCCCAAGACGGAGCAGGCAGCCATGTTGTCTTGTGGTGTGGCGAGTGGAGATGACCCCAAGCTACCAGGAAGAGGATGAAATCCTACAGCAGGCGAGATAGCTCAGAGGCCCCTTTCAGCTTGGGAACGGAACTGTGCTCAGGATTTCTCACACGCTGTTCCTAGAGCAGCCTTGCTCTCTCAGGGTGAAGGGCAGCTAGGCACAGCCAGGTAGGCAAGTACAACTCCTTGGGGCTCTACCCTGAAGCTGGGTGCCCTGAGACAGCTGCACTTACCACTAAGTCCAGTCTACCTGCATGGGAATTAGTAATCACCTTGATTGTCTGGTTTTTAAAAAGACTTACTTGTTTTTTTATGTGTGTGTTTTTGCTTACATGTATGTAAGTATATCATATATAAGCTTGGTGACTGAGGAAGGCATCAGATCTCCTGGAACTGGAGTTACAGATGCTTGTGCTGCCACATGGGCTCTGGGAACCCATCCCCAGTCCCCTGCAAGAGACCCAAGTGCTCATAATTGCCGAGCCACTTCTTCAGCCCCAGCTGCCTGCCTGTTTTGGTCACAGACAAGGTTCAGATCCAATGTAGGTAGTAAATAGCAAAGTGTTTGTGGTTTTGTTCATCTTTCTGTTATTCACTCTGCAAACATTTATGAAACATGACTGTGGCCTAGGATGGGGCATACCTAAGGACACAGGGATGAAATGACTATGGTCCCCAAGGGTGAGACTCATAGCCATGGGTGAGGCAGGCAAATCATAGGTTGCAGTTAAAAAGTTGAATCTGCGCTCTCTTCTTAGCTCTGCTCCCCCCAGTGGTGTGAACTGAGGCAATTTTGTTTAGCTGGATGGACCTCAATCTTTTTACCAGCAAATTGGAACCAATGATGGAATCTCCCTTGTACAGATGAACTAGTCTGATGTATAGAAAGGGCTGGCATATGGTAAATATCCAGCAAATGTACCTGGAGGGGCTCAGCTCCAGGGGAGTGTGGTAGAGGACACGAAGGGCTGTGGGCTACTCCTGTGAGAGACCCAGCAGACATGGTGTGTCAAAGAAGGACAGGGCCCAACTGTCTTTGAGGCATGGAACAGGCAGGCTGCACCAGAAGTGGGGGTGGGGAGGGGAGAAAGCCTGCGAGTCAATAGGACCTGGCACTGTGCAAGTGGCCTGGGCAGCAGGCAGCCTGCCCTTAAGCTACACCAGGCAGAGCGAGGTTTAGGGAGGGTGTGTGTGTGTGTGTGTGTGTGTGTGTGTGTGTGTGTTGCTGGTGCTTGGGTTTGGCCAGCCTTCAGTTGAGCTGAATTAAAATTCCTCTCGGAGAAGTTAACAATTTCCCAATTAAGGGACACACAGCGGTGAGGCGCCTCAGAGGCCTTTCAGTCAAGAGGCTCCTCTGTGTGGTGAGAAGCCGCCTGGGCTTGGAGTGCCTTGGAGCTGCTAGGAGGAGCGCTGAAGAGGGCGCCTTGCCAAGGCCCAGGGCAGACTGTGCGGTGGGCTGGGGGACCACCTCTAGCTTCAAGCCTCCAGCCCACAGACCTGTGAGCTCTGCTAGGGTCCTGTCCCTCACAGCCAAGCCTAAGCTGGGCCAGCCCAAAGCTTTCCCCCCCATACTGCTCTTTCTTGTCCTTGCTTGTTCAGTTCCGCCCATGAATACATAGAGTCCCTGTGTCCTGACCACCTCCCGAGCCCTGGCTAAGTTTGGAGAAGCCTACAGAGCCTGGAGCCACTCCTGGGAGCCTCCCTTAGGGCATGATAGAGTTAGGAGAAGGCCTGGATCATTTTCTTGGCTTCTGGGGACCTATGGTCCCTGGTACTAAGACACACCTGCTTACCCTAGCTTTCCTGGTGACATGTGGGTGTGGTTTTGCTTGGTGTTACCCAGCTGGCTTTCTGGGAGAGTCAAGGATTCATCCAGCTTGAATCTATTTATTGTGTGCTCCAGAAAAGGCATAGCCTCACGTCTGTTGGGTCCCACTGAGCTCCTTCTGCCTCCCTGATGTCTGGAGAGGGGGCCATGGTGAGCGCCCCATTCATAGACGAGGAAACAGAAACTCAGAGGACTGAAGTGACTCTCAGCTCAGAGGGGTTCTTGCTAGAAGAGTCCTCTCATTCCATGTCTCCTGGGGTCCTCCAAGTCCTTAAGCAGTGAGGGGCTGTAGGAAAGATTGGCTATGTCCCCTCCTGTCAGTGGGCAATCTAGGCCTTTACCCAAAGTCCAAGGGCGCTGTGCCCAATGGTTGCCAAGGTCATCCGAGGAATCCTTTGCTTTGGTGGTTCCTCTGTCCAGGCAATGTGGAAGGAAGGTAGTGAAAGCATTTGCAGCCCACACTTGCCATCTCCCCCCACCCCCGTGTGTCCTACTTTCTTGAGCTGTCACAGCCAAGCCGACTGTGTAAACACTCAGAACTGTGAAAGCCTGGCCCTCCAAAAGGTCAACCAACCATGAGGTGCTCCTGGGAGTCCTGGGGGAGGGGAGGCCTGGAACCTCAGGGAAAGCAGGTCCTACAGATCCCCAACTGGATTGGGGTGTCCTGATCAGCTGTTGGAAGCTGAGGGAATTTGCATTCAAATCCCAGCCTGACCACTTACTGTATGGCTTTGAGTGAGTGACCCAGCAGCAGCCTCTGTGGACCTCTGTTCACAAGATGGACCTCACAGGGCTGGCTGAGTACTTGTTTGTAAAACAGAGACACATGGACAACACTCTAAGAGCTCTGATGGATGGAACTGGTTATATCCCCAGCTCGGTTCCTTGGGCAAGAGATTCAGTGTCCTCAGTTTTCCCATTTGCAGAATAGGCACAATTAACATCTCCTTCAGTGAAGTATTGTATTCCCTCCGTGGGGGTCTTCCATACGCTCCACTGGATCATCTAATGAACTTTTTCTTGAGTACCCAGTGGGCTTTGCCTGGACCCAGCTGCATGGGTGACAGTCTGTGAGGACTAAAGTTATGTTTTAAGTTTAAATTATTGTGCTTAAGAGATCTACAAAACAACGACAACAACAACAACAACAAATGCCTCTAACCGTTAAATCCCACTTGCCCGAGGGCACGACTTCCTGGAATGCTGGGGGCTGTTCATGTAAGTTTTTCACTTCAGTAAACAAGCTTGGTTGCCCCAACTGCATAGGATGTGCTTAATCAGACATAGGCGGGAGGTACATAAACAGGAAGTAGTTAAGGATGTATGCTGGTCCCCATTGGATGAAGACCGGAAGTACAAAGCTTTGTGAGATTTGCCTTTATGAGCACCTGACTAACTTAATTCAGCACCGTTCTCCGGGAAATCCTGGGAAGGGACCTGGCCAGTGTCTGTCATCCTGGCTGATATTTAATAAAGCTTTAGTTAGACAACCATGGATTTGATCTTTCTCCTCTCAACTTTCAGGTTTTAACAAGTCCCCACCTCCGTTAACAACCTAAGGTTCATAGGATCGAGGCTTTGAACCTCAGTGAAGGAGAGCAGATAGAGCTTGGGAAGTCAGGGAGCACTCCCCGGTGAAGTCTGATCCCTGGGATTCAAGAGGACTGTGGGAAGCTGGGGAGGAAGAGGGGAGGCAGAGAACCTGCCTGGGAGGGAGCAGTGTGAACAAAGACCTGGCTGCATGAGTAAGCCTGGGGCACAGTATGACTTGCCAAGGGCAGCAATGGTAGGGAGGACGGGTGGGGGGTGAGGGTGGGGAGGAAGTGGAGAGACAGACAGATCCAGTCTGTGGGATGGAGACATAGGAATCGAGGATATCTCTTAACATAGGACAGGGAGCAGGCACATAGCCTGGACCCAGCACCCAGTCAGCCTGAGGGAGGGTCAAGGGTTCGTGAAAGGTCAGTGAATAGCCAGACTTCAAGGCTTCAGGTAAGGGGTAGGAAGGCCTCATGCAAGGGCTGTGAGGAGAGCCATGTTAGCTTGCTCGTGGGGTTAGCCTGACGGCAGCCATTATCCAGAGCAAAGGAACCCAGGGCTCGGCTGTTTCAGGGTTACAAGAGAGTGAATTGGGGAGAGTCTGTGGTAGGCTAGGGACCCCAGGGTCTCACCTTTCTGAGTACCTCTGCACCGCAGCCAGGCCCTGGGCAGACCTCTCCAATTGACCTGTTGGGTTTGAACAGCAGTCTGGACAGTGCTGGACTCTCAGGTGTATTCTAAAGGGTTTGTAACAAGGCTTTGGGTGGCCAATGCCGTGTCTGCTCTGCGTCGTGCCTTTCTGTCTGAACCGGAACCATCATTTTTTTTACACTGGTCCCTGGTGATGGGGGCCCCTAGACTTCCCTGGACAAGCTCAGTGCATCAGTACCCCAATAATGCAGTCTTCCTTGGCTTCACTTATCCGAGAAGTTAAAGGTTGACCTGATGTCACACAGCACGGAAAGCTGAGTTCCTGGTCACTGGAGGGAGGGGCTATGCCATGTAACCTCCTCCCTGAAGTCTGATGGTCCCTGCCTGGCTTTAGGGACCCAGGAGGTCTTTTTGTGCCTCGAGTCACTGAGGGAGGCTGTAAAATCTCTGCACCAAATTAAAACCTATGAGCTCCTCAAAACAATGAAAAATTTGCCTAATAAAGAAGAGGCAATACTTAGGCATGGCCTAAATGAATGGAGTGACTTCCGGGATTAATCCAGGATGTATGGGGAGGGCGCCCAGCCGGGAAAGGAGCATGGTGGATATTGTAACAAATGGTTTGCTCCAGAGAGAAATAATTCCTAATGCTCACTGTAAGAGGGGGAGGGCACCTTGGCCCTGGGCAGCGTCATCCCTCATCATCTGGGCAAGCAGGGTCTCTGCTCGGGCAGCTTTACCTCCAGGCTTCAGTGACAGTTTCACCATCCTCCCTTGGGTGGACTGATTCTGAATCTGCCTCCTGCTGCTGCCTAGGAAGCTTGAATCCTTCCTCATTGGGCCTCCTAAAGTCCAGGCCCATGTACTATTCCAAGGAAGGACCCTCAGAGTCTAGTGGAATCCGTTTGCATTTAAGTGCAGGTGCTCGCTTCAAACCCAGCTCTCAGTCTGCTGTTCTAGCTCCTTACGTGTCTGTGTAGACATGAATAGAAAGGAAGAGAGTCAGCCCTGCTCAGAAGCACAGTGAGCACAGGGCAGCTCAACTCACCGCTTTCTACCCAAGCCTTGGAGGCTGTGGCCAGGGCTTTGAAGGGCCTGGAGACCATTTTCATGGCCTCCTCGTTTGGTTTGGGGCTGACCTGTTCTTCCATTCATTGTTCCACACACACTGATGTACTAGCTACTCCGTGTGGGTGCTGTTCTGGGCTCTGCTGGCACGCCTGCCCTCACACAGTTTGTGTTCCTATTGGAGAAATCCAACCCAATGACAAAGAATTCAGGTAACTTCCATCCTATGATAAACTTGGAAAGAAAATTAAAAAGACCACAAAACATGGGGTGAGTAAGAGGCTCTGAGGGGGTCCAGCTGCCTTTCTATATTGGGGACATTGAATAGAGGAGACAAGATGAGGGCCTGGAGACGGTGGGGTTGGGGGCGGGGCTGGAAGCATCTTGAGACCTGGAAGAAGCCAGGGTGACTGGATCAGAATGAGTAGAGGGGGAGAGGTGGTTCAGAGGGAAGCTGCTGAGCAAGGAAGACTGTGTTGGGAGCACGGTACTAGAGAGTGCTAAGCAGGAGAGAGGAAGATCTGATTTGTGTCTCTCTCTGTGGGAGAGAATGTACCCAGTGTGGCGGGTGGGGTGGGGAGCTGTAGTCTCAAAGTGTGCCAGGGGGTGACCTGAGTGTTGGGAAGGGGCCAGTGCTTGGGTGGGTGGGTGGTGGGTAGCTGAGAGTCTGGCTTGGGTGAGGTCAGTTTGATCAGGTTTAGGGAGTGAACCTGGTTAGAGACGTTAACTGTTTACTGAGCTGGGAGCTCTTGGGCAACAGAAACCGCAGAACCTTATGCTGGGCTTGCTCTATTTTCGGTTAATCCAGAGGCCCAAGTGCAAGCATCATCTGTTGGGCCGGTGTTGATGACTTGCTGTTTCTGCTGGTTAGGTTTTGCTAACTTGTCATAAACTTAGGCACATCTGGGAAGAGGGGCCCTTCATTGAGAAGACGCCTCTATAAAATTGGCCTATAGGGAAGAAAACGTTGGCCTGTTGGCAAGACCGTGGAGCATTTCTTAACCGATTGATGTGAGAGGGCCCAGCCCACCCTGGACAGTGCCGGCACTGTCCTGGGTTCTATAAGAAAGCAGGCTGAGTAAGTCATGGGAGACAAGCCAGTAAGCAGCACTCCTCCGTGGCCTCTGCATCATCTCCTCAGGTTCCTGCCTTGAGTCCCTGCCCTGCCCTTTCTCAGGGATCGGCTGTGACCTGGAGTGTAAGCTGAGAGAAAGCCTCTCCTCCTCAAGATGCTTTTGGTCATGGTGTTCGTCACAGCAACAGAAACCTTATCAGGACTCTGCTCTCTGCAGTCCTCACAGGAGCTCTCTCAGTCCACCCACGTTTCCAAGGTCAGAGGTGTTGCCCTAACCTATTGGCTCACCTCACAGCCAGTCCAGTTTCCAAGTACCCACAGCATCCTTCCAGATCCTTGGTGCTGAGGAGAGAGATGGAGAACCCAGTCAGTGCTGCTTGACAGGAAGATGGCGGGGAGACACAGGGAGCCTGTGCTGCCTCCTGCTGATGCTTCACTCGTTGTGTGTGTGTGTTGTGTGTGTGTGTGTGTGTCTTGTGTTCCTGAGCATGCGCGTGTGGCGAGCCCATTAACAAACAGTGAAATAAATTAACAAGTATTCAACCCACCAAATTTCCTTCTGTTCTGTATAATAGAGCAGGGAACATAATTTTCCCTGGAGCAAATCGCAACGTCTGAACCTGTTCCTCATTTTCCTCCAAAAACTGCTTAAAATTCTGGAACGCTTGTTGATTTCGGGTCCTCTCCCTTGCTGGCTCCTGTCCCCGATCCCCAGGCTGCTTCCCTCTGCCTTCCTCGTGCCAGGCCTTCGAAGGAGCCAGGTTGTCATAGTGAGAGGCCTTTACAGATAGAGAAAACCCAACTGGGTGGGGCAGCAGCTTAGGCTGGGCCACAGCAATGGCGAGGGGCTTTTAGTGCAGTGAGACAGTTTGGTGAATGAATAGGACAGGGCTGGCAGAATGAAGCAGTGGCACCCAGTGAGACTGCAGCAGACTTGCTGTGTGACACCGAGTCAGTCATTTCCTTTCTTGTCAAAATACGGCTGATCATGCCTACTGTCCTTGCATGAATGTGCCTGATGGTATGATGTTTGGGGCAAGATGAGAGTAGTCTCCTCGGAGGATACCCTGCCCCAGCCACAGGCCCTGCTCGA
>JAJTUV010002382.1:172500-183046 GCA_021653895.1 Mastomys natalensis | reverse complement strand
CTGAGTGAGGTAACCCAATCACAAAAGAACATATATGGTATTCACTCACTGATTATTGGACTTTAGCCCAGAAGCTTGAAACACCCAAGATTCAACTCACAGACCACATAAAGCTCATGAAGAATGAAGACCAAGTGAGCGTTGGGGGTGCTACAGTCCCTCTTAGAAGAAGTAACAAAATAATCAAGGGAGCAAATATGGATGCAAAGTGCAGGACAGAAACTGAAGGAGGGCTGTCTGCAGACCATTCCACCTGGGTATCCATCCCATGTGCAGTCACCAAAGCTAGATACTGATGTGGGTGTCAGGAGGTTCATGCTGACAGGAGCCTAACATAACTGTCTACTTAGAGGTCTGCAAGAGTCTGACATATACAGAGGCGGATACTCACAGCTCACCATTAAACTGATCATGGGGTTCCCAACAGAGAAGATAGAGTGAAGACTGAATGAGTAGAAAGGTTACGGGACCCCATGAGGAGAGCAACAATCCCAACCAACCAGAGCCCCCAGGGTCTAAACCACCAGCCTGGGAGTGCTTAGGGAGGGACCCATGGCTCCAGCTATATATGCAAGGGAACTATATATAAGTGGGAGAAGAGATTCTTGGTCCCATGAAGGCTGGACACCATGGGGGGGTATTTGAGGGTGGGGAGGTGAGGTACGGGGGAGGGTGGGTGTGGGTACCCCATCATAGAGGCAGGAGGAGGGGGGAGGGGATAGGGATTTCCTGGAAGGGAGAGGGGAAAGGAGGTAAGGGGAAAACATCTGAAATGTAAATAAAAGTTCCAATAAAAAAAAAAGAATTTGCATGTCCATAAGGCTAAAGTTAGTCTCTAACAGGTGATATATTGTTGATTATTATTATCAATTGATTATTATTAATTATTTTTAATATTATTAATTATTATTAATAATTATTAATGATATTATTATTATTTTCTTGTAGAAAATGCTGGTATCTAACTAGTGATGTAGCTGAGGACAGCTCTGGACATTTGATCTTCCTGCCTGTAAAAAAAAAAACTTAACTGAACCTTCTTGTGGTTTATGGTATTCAATAGGGTCGTTTTTGGATGTGTTAAGTCTCCTGAAATTTTGAGTTAATAGTTTGACTTTTATTTTTGTTTGCTTGTTCATTCATAAAATATTTCTAATATTTCTATAAGTGTCAGAGTGATGTTCCTTCATTTTTAAAATTATACTTCCAATGTTCTCTTTAAACATGTCAAATGCCTAAACTCCTAGCCACGTTCTATAAAACAAATGTTCTCCCATCTTAACAATTATGAAACATTCTAAAAAATTACTAATCTTTCTAAATATTAATGGAACTTAGCAAAACATGATTTAATGTTTACTTCCTTGAAATTTATTTTGAATATTTTGTATAACACAATTGTATAAAATTGTTTACCTTTCTAAATATTGATGATATATAGTAAAACATGATTTAATGGACAGTTTCTTAATTGTTGATTTTGAGCATTTTTATCTTTATTATGCATTTAATTATTGTTTCTCTGACTCGTGTATTTTTTATGATTTGTCCATTTGCCAGATGTTATTTTTTGATTTCTATTTGGGTGTCTTTAATGTTATTTATTCTAGACCTTAAAGCCTTAATAATAATAGACATTACAAATATTTTCTATTTATATAATCAACTACATAGAAATGGTTTGAGAGTCTCAGTTAATCAAATTTTGTCTTATAGTGCAGCTCTTAAGATGTTTTTCAGTTTTCTGAGAAACTGCCAAATTGATTTCCAAAGTTGCTGTACAAGTTTGGACTCTCTCAAGACTCAGCTATGTCATTCCAAAGCATATACTCAAAAAATTCTTCAATATCTCACAAAGGCACTTGCTCAACTTTGTTCATAGCAGCCTTATTCATACTAGCCAGAAACTGGAAACAACCCAGATGTATCACAACTGAAGAATGGATAAAGAAATGTGGTACATTTATACAATGGAATACTATTCAGCTATTAAAAAGCAAGACATCATGAATTTTGTAAGCAAATGGATGGAACTTGAGAATATCATCCTGACTGAGGTAACCCTGTCCCAAAAAAGCATGCATGGTATATATGGTATGTACCACTTATAATTGGATAGTAGCTGTAAAATACAGAAACAATGTTACCCTTCACAGACTTCAAAGGAACTAAACAGGCAAAAAGGCCCAAGCAAAGAAGCTTGAATCTCACTTAAAAGAGAGAATAAAATAGTCATAAAAGGCAGATGGAGGCAGGAAACTGGGAGGGGAGGGAATGGGGAATTTAGGGTCAGGTGTAGGGATGGACAGGAGAGATGGCTAGATGTTCCTGAAAATGAATGGAAATCTGAAACTAATGGAGGTGAGGAGCTGTTGGGCATCTCCAGGACAAGACATGTCGTGGGACAATGGAGGGACCCAAGAATCAATTAAGAATTAGTGGAGGTGCCATTAGCTGCTACTCACTACATTGGGGGTATAGAACCTGAAGAGGCACACTCTGTAGCCAGACAGAAACCCCAGTAGAGTGATAGAGACACAAACCTGTACAGAAAACTTTCAACTCAAAACTTATTCTGTCACAGAATAAATGCAGACACAGGGCAGGGAGCAGAAACTGAAGGAATAGCCAAATAATAACCATCCCAACTTGATACCCTTCCAATGGGCAAGCACCAATCCCTAACACAATTAATGATACTCTGTTATGTTTGCAGACAGGAGCACAAGTTGTCCTCTTACAGATTCCACCCATACCAAAACAGTGGATAGAGCTTGGGGATTCGTACTGAAGAATAGGAAGAAGTATTGGGGGTCCCAGTTGGGATAGAAACCCCATAGAAAGACCAGCAGAGTAAACTAACCTGGACCCTTGGGGCTCTTAGAGTCTGAACCATCAGCCAAAGAACATACATGAGCTGTACCTAGGCCTCCCCAGGCATATGTAGCAGATGTGCAGCTTGATCTTCATATGGGTCCTGAGCAACTGGAACAGGGGCTATCCCAGAAGCTCTAATCTGTATGTGGAATATATTCTACTAGTTGGGCTGCCTTGTCTGGCCTCAGTGAGAGAGGAAGCAACTAGCCTTGAAGTTCTAGTGTGGACAGGATACCCAGGTGAAGCAAATGGATTGTGGGAGAGGGTGATGAGGAGAGGGTGCAGAGAGCAGGATTTAAAGTGAGTAAGTTAAATAAAATAAGATAATAAAATAAAGAGGTTTTCCTTACCTGTAAGCTATATAAGTAATAAGATTTTTTAATTATTTACAGCATTTCAAATGTACTACCAATATTGAACCATTATGCATTAAAATGAATGAAATAAACTTAATTTGGAGACTGGGAAGGATATATGAATACTGAATTGCAATACAACAAAAGAAAGCTTGATGTGTGTTTGAACATCACATTCCTTGTCCTAACTCTAGCACCGGATGTGACATTGTAAACAAATTTTCTCATTGGTCATGGTAGTATTTATTATCACTAATCAATAGCAGTTACAAGAGCTGTCTTACATTGTTTTAAAAAATAACTGAAGTAAATATTTTAAAAGTACTTTGAAAATCATTCCAGTATAAATAGGAAATCATGGAGTGTTCCCTCTGTAATTTGGGACTCATTTCAAGAGAGAGATTGATTTACAGAATGTTTTAAATGTCTAATAAATGTTCTTACAAATCAAATTCTGTGCTCATATAAAATTGGTTAAATTCAAGTCAATTAATTATTGTGATATTATTAGAATATATATATTTAAACTCAAATCCTTTTTTCCATATACATGTGAATAGTACCTAGAAAGTGTCTTATGAACTACAAGTTTGAGAAGAATTAGTTTATTAGGAAAAAAAAAACATGTTTAGGGTTTCTTTGTTGTTTTTATATTGTTTCTGTTACCAATGGGAAAATTTGAGAAAAGTAGTTAACGTCTTTGAGTTTCACATTCTTCACTTATAAAACAGTATACAAACTTTTGATGAGAATTATTACAGCATTTTCAATTAAAAATACATACATAACACAATGGAAATTTAATATATGGTAGTGATAGTTTATTTTGTTACTATTGATGCTATTAATAATTTTTATTATCAGTATAGGCATTAAATTCTGATAAAATATCTGTATTAATCATATCTTTGAGTTTCTTCCACATGCCTACGAAAATGAAGTAGAAGTCATTAATGTTATTTTGCACCAAGATATAATCTAGTATTCCTCCCAATCATTCAACTGAAATCTCTGCTGTGCTTGCTTCCTATATTTCCTGCATCATTATTTCAGCCACCACTGAGATGAAAATGGGTCATCTGGAGCTCCTTCACAGAAAATTTCCTGTGCATTTAATGCAAATGAGTCCATAAAGTGAATAAAAACCTTTAGCCATAGTGCTTTGTTATAGTAGAATTTTTATTGTTCTTTGTGAAAATGATGGTTCACTAGCCCTTGTTTTCAATTGTTATTGGGACCAATATCACTCCCTTTCAATATTCTCATCTTTACATTCCTCGTTGTTTTATATACTCACTTAGATTTGGAATTCACCCTACAAAATAAATAAGCAAACATTTCATTAAATTTTATTCAGTATCTTGAGAAGGTGCATTCTGAGTATTATTCTGGAGGTGTTGTAAATCCATGAAGTAGTAACCATCAGTTTCCAAACAGTAACACAAAATCAGTTATAAAATTGAAATAAGTTTTAATATTTTTATCACCAGGGAAATGTTCTTTTCATAAGACAATATACTTAGTGTGATATTTTGAGCCTTAGATATTTAAAATTGACCATTTTCTTTTAATATTTCAGTGGAGAGAATGAGTTATGATGGCCTTTTCCTTTTTCTTGTGAGTTGGCAAATGCTCAGATAGCCAGTACTCATTTTAGTTTGTATGTGATGCCAAGACAAGCTGTTAACAGTGTTCATCTGTTGTGGATAGCCCCAGCCTTGTATTGATCCTAGTTCCACCCCCCTTAAAAGGGGCTCCAGAGGAGGATTGAATCAATGTTGTGGATAGCCCCAGCCTTGTATTTTGATCCTAGTTCCCAGTGGATAGCCCCAGGCTTGTATTTGATCCTAGTTCCACCCTTCTGGGAGGGGCTGCAGAGGATGATTGAATATGTACACAGACGACATCTTGTAAACCTTCTGTCCAATTAAAACCTGTAAAATAAAGACTAGAGCCAGAGATTGGGCAGTAGAAGGGGAGGCAGAGAAAAAGGCTTAGGGGAGGAGAGAGTGTGAGGAATTCCATATAAAAGGCAGAGCAGAAAGAGATGAGAAGGAGTCGCTGGGAGAGCAGAAGCAGAAAGAGAAGCAGAGGGAGAAGCAGGAGGAAGCTGAAGCAGAAGGAAGCCGGCAGTAGAAGGAAGCCAACGAGGGAGCTGGACAACCAGGCGGCCTGGATAACTGCAAGTTATAAGGGATCTCATAGCCGGGGATTAGAGTAGTGTAGTAGTTAATCTGCCCAGTCTAGGCATGCAATTTATATAATAATCATTGAGTTGTGTCTTCCTCTACTGGTCTCCCTTGGGTAGGAGATTTGCCCCAACAAATTTGGCTGCTTAAATAATTTCCTCTACTACAAATTGGCGCCCAATTTCTACTACATTCATCACTTCATTTTTTCACATTTTCTTTGTTCTTTCTTTAATAGTCAATGACCCCAACCTCTCTCTCTCTCTCTCTCTCTCTTTCTGTGTGTATGTGTGTATGTGTGTGTATGTGTGTGTTTGTCTGTCTGTCTGTATGTATGTATGTATATATGCATGCATGTATGTATGTATGTCTCTGTCTTTGCATGTATGTATTCCTTACATGAGTGAAAACTTCTCTCAGCAGCCAGATGCCACAGGCCACTCAGCGGTAAGAAAGCACAACTTCAGAACTGTCAAAGAAAATGAAAAAGAAACAAATCACAAAGGAGGCTTGGCCAGGATTATTTCTGGAGATTCCATGCCAATTGTGCCTGGTTGCTAGAGTTCATCATGAAAGCCTGAGGTAGGAAGGCAATTTGCCTCCACAGTTGCAACCACTCTCACAGAAACACCATCCATCACAAGGAAATCTCCTGAAGCTTGCTGTGGAAAGGTTGATTACCACAGAAAAGGCATGGCCAACTCATTCTGCCTATCCTTTTGACATTTATGCCAAGACATAAGGTTACTATAGTGATATGCAGTTGAAGTTTGAAACAGAGGCTCTGCATTCACCTATTTTTTGAATATACTGATTCATTTGTAATCCTATGAACTCCAAGGCACCATCCTGTCTTATAGTGATGGAGTGGAAAGAATGACTCACAACATTCATCCAACAAATGCTTCTTTAATGGTGGCCAAGAATGGGATGAAAACCAAAACAACTGAGCACAGCGCTTCCTGTATCAACAAAATCACAGTGAATGCTGTTCTACAAACTAGAGATTATTTCTATTTTTGGAAAACAATCACAAAGGAAAATAATGCCTGTTTTGCATGGAAATAGATGTGAATGGAAAGTAACCTGCCTATTGAGCTATTGAGTTTACCATGTTCTGGCTCCCCCTCACTACATCTTTCTGTTATTTTTTTAAACTTGTGTTTTGATAGAGGCAGGTTATGGAAGGAGGATATACACTAAGGGAAAAACTCCTGAGCCCAGCACTACAACATGCTGAGCTAGCTTCTACTAAGTCTAAGCCACTCCTAGGTAGGTGGTACATTAAGCATTCACTTTTTCAGGCTCTGCTGACATAGTCATTATATACATTCTACCCTGGTAGCTTGAAAATGGAATGTCTGATATACTTCAGACCAGTATTGTTTGGGCCACAGGAGAATCTGCCGTTTATTACTCTCTGTATGAATGACAAATTAAAACAAAGACTTCCTTTGAATTTATTTTGGTCCCAAATGATAACACCTGTGATGCACAGGGATGATATTCACACTCAAACAAACTACTCTACTGCATAACTAACAGTTCCCCTCTTATTATATGTGACCCCTAACTAGCTTTTCCTGCTGTTAGCTCAGCATCCTAATCCATACAATATGACCCCTTTGCCTTTGTAGCTCCTGTTGTTCAGTAAAGGAAATAAAGTCTCCCATCACATCACCATAGGAACTCTGGTTCCACGTGGAGAACTACCTTTGCTTTAAGTACCTTCTAATATTTGTACTTCAGTGGAGGGAGAAAGAGTTAGTGATCATTTTATATGATATTAAAAATTGGCTAGCAGCTTAGTAGATATTAAAAGAAAAGTAGTATGATTAAAGAGATTTACATGTTCACACAAAAAAAAACTTAAGAGTTTAAGATTTTCAGGTGGAAGGAATAACATATTATTCAGTAAAAATAAAATATGAGGTTCTCCAAGTCTGGAAAGGTAAATCAGCCTGTTCACACTGGATGTGTTCTAGCAGAGTTGACAAACCATTGAAGCTGGCTGAGAGTTAATATGCCATTTTGATTCTAAATTACTAGAAAGAACACAACTCTAGGATAGATATCTTAGTAGTTTTTTTTACCAGGTTTTATTGATTGATAACTATATGATCTTTGTGCCATCAGTTAATTTCTTGGATTTCATCCACCTCCAGAAAATAGAAGACTTAAAGAAAACCTTCATGGGTCATTTTCTATTATGATATTTATCAGTTCTGTATGTTGTGAACTCTCTGCCG
Source organism: Mastomys natalensis (assembly GCA_021653895.1). Lineage (NCBI taxonomy): Eukaryota > Metazoa > Chordata > Mammalia > Rodentia > Muridae > Mastomys > Mastomys natalensis. The sequence continues at coordinate 175,375 of JAJTUV010002382.1, read as the reverse complement.
TGGTTATTACCATCACTGATCCTCGAGCATTCCCAGGGTTCTATCTACTGCAATATTTCTGTCACTTCATGGTTGACTGAATCTCTGTGACTAGCTCTTGCAAATTAAAATTTCTGTACAAATTTCTGCAAGTAGACATGGGCCAGAACATCCATTTTCCAGTATGAAACTCCTTGCAACTAATTTTCTCTGTTGAATAACTGTCAGAAAATTTAAACCGAAAGCTCGTCCATTAGTTTGAGCTTCTGGAACATTTTCATTGCTGGCATACTCAATGTATATGTGGTATCAAATGAGAAATGAACATTTGTGATGTTGACATACTGGATTTGAGAAGTTGTTAATATTTTATATTTATATATTACATTATATTAATAATATTATTAATATTAATAATAATTACTATCTTGGATGATGTGCCAATTTGTTTTGCAAAGACTACCACTAATTTGTAGATTCTTAATATACAACCAAAGGTGTTAAATACGCTGTTTTAATGCATTCTCAAGATAAATGACATTTAGGTCATATTCACTAAAATATAGAATAGAAATGAAGGAAATATAATTATTTTTAAAATTTTCTGAAGTCTAATAAGATTATAGAAGCCAAATAATTGAGAGAAATCAGGAGTGAGGGGTACATGGGAAGGCATAGATGGAGGAAAAAGTGGGGTGAAAACAATAAAATTATATTTTAATTTCAAGAATTAAAATATTTTAAGATAAAAGTAGACAAACAAATGAACAAAATAACAATAAGTGTATAAAAATAAGCCATCCTCAAGAAAATACGAAATGCTAACATACTTGAAAATTATATAGTGAAATTTTTTTAGTGTTGTTGTAGATTGAGGTAATACATTGTAGACTTTAATCAAATACCGTTTAGCATTTTGGTGAGAGAAGGAAAATATGAAAAGCCATAGGCAAGTGATGACTACAGAGGGAGGAGGAATCCAACATCCCCAAGGATAAGCCACCTAACTGGTTATCCAATAGCAATGGTCAGCTCCAAATATATATACCTATGTGAAAAAAATGAATGGACTCAGAGGCTTTGTCTATATGAATCTATACATGTAACATTAATAACTAAAAAAAGAAACAAATAGATATGATACATAAGAGTAGGAGGGTTTGGAAGTAGAAGAAGAATGGTGTGAGGAACAAAATAATACTGAAGGAAAATGAAGATCATCAAAATATATAAATGTATACAGTGCCATAATGAAATCCAATGTTTTATACAATTGTAAATGCTAATAAAATGAGAAAAATAAAACATTTAAAAATCAGGCAACATCTTTTGATAAAGTAGATAATTCTAGATGTAAGGGAAGGAAGAGAGATTAATGGGATACATGTGGCATGAAAGTAACAGAAGTAATTACTTGGGTGTAAGGAGATGACAAGCACAAATGGATTTAGGCACGACTTAAACAAGAATAATATCATTAAACATGCTAATATCGAAGGGGAAATTACACATGGTCCCAGAGCTAGGCAAAGAACTACAGGCAAATAAGGAACATGAGAGGGAGAATTGTCCTAGTGATGATATCCTTAGTTGGATTGTTGTAGGCTTTTCTGAAATCTAACATAAACTCAATATAACTCAAACACCAGATCAATGCAGATGACAAAAATTTATTGTAATCAAGCCTCTACTGATTGATTAGGAATGACGAACAGACCCCAGAGTTGAACTGTGACCTTGGCAGGGGACCTTGTACAGCATATTTACAGGATGATACCATAAAGCCTGGGGGAGTGGGGTGGACTGTATCATGGTCCAATCATATTTTCTCACAAGGAACTGAGCAAGGGAGTTTCCATCAATCAGGAGAGGAGTAGGTTCCTGGGCCTAGGATCATGAACTCAGTTTGACCCTGCCAGGAAGATGGATAATTTACTCTTGAGATGTCTAGACTCAGACAACTGTTCCCTTACATGTTGTACTTGAGATATCAGGACTCAGACAACTGTTCCCTTAGAGTAGCACCTTAAATTATTGGGAAGTTCCCAGATTCCCTAGGGCCTGGGACCTTGAATTTTGTTTTTCCCTGTGATTAAATGAAGTATGAAAATGAAATGGTAGTACTCAAAATAAGTTTCTTTTGCTTGTTCCTAACATGTTATTCAATACCAAATAGCCTTAAAAACATACACCTGCAAGCAACATTTAAGAAGACTCATCAAGGTAAATATATACATATACATAAACAAAAAAATAGGGACAAGAATTTGAGAGAGAGCGAGGGGTGTATTGTTGGGGAGTTGAAAGGAGAAAAGAAAAATGAGAAATTATGTACTTATGTTTTAATTTAAATTTTTTATATCATTCTAAAATATGACACAAAATACAAGAGCTCCAGAAAAGGCCAATGGGGAAAGAGAACAACTGTAATGTATATACCTATACATGAAAAGGCCACAATGAAACCAATAACTTTGGATGATAACCAAATAAGTATTTAAGAAAGATGCATAGATAGTTACAGTTATATATCTTGCCCTGAATCGTTTCAAAAATCAAAATTGTACTTTAAAAATGGTAACCAACCAATGATTTTCCAGATGCTACTAAACAACTAGCTTGATTTTTTCCCTGTGCATTGCTTCACTGATCTCTCATTTTTCTTGTCATTTGAATATGGCTTTATTTAGTTTTTCTTGTACTTTGAATAAAGCTTTACTTAATCTCTCTGAATGCTCCCATCATCCCTGTGTTTCACAGAATGTTTGTTCACCAAATGCCATATCTAGATCTAAGAAGATAATTCTAGTGAGGACCCTAGTGTGGAAACATCAAAATATAATATTTATACAGATAAAAGGTTTATGTTTTAGTTTTTAAAATTGTGTTCAGACTT
>JAJTUV010002382.1:0-167500 GCA_021653895.1 Mastomys natalensis | reverse complement strand
ACTTTCAGCCACCAATAGTGCCCTGTACTCATTCAATGCAAAACCACATTTCTGTAAAAACTGCTGATATGAAGTTCTTTTATGATAATAAAATATAAAAATCAAAGGTGAGACATTGACACAAATGTGTCATATCAAGTGACTCACTAAGGAATGGTGTTATACATTCTAGATCTCCATGAGGGGTCAGTAGATTAAGATTTGTAATAATATAAAATGTGAAGAGTAGGAATTCAAACAGTTATGAGTTCTTTAATAAATATGTACACTTCAGAATGTGTCAAGGTCTGCATGAGGGTAAGACTTAATTAATGGATTGAGAGATTTTGAAATAAATGTTATAATCCATGTCAGAGAGTAGTTATGTGCTTCTATTTGGAACTTCAGCGCTGTTTGGGGTATTGATGACTACATTTAACAATAATGGGTGCTTTATAAACATATTCTGGCTACATGTAGTACAAAATTTACTGCAGCAATAGAATACACCACTTTTGCCTCCCACCTAAATTACTCAAGTCCCAAAGTATTATTCAACTAATCAGTGATTCATATTAGGTAAGATAAGAACATTACCCTACTAATAAAAATTTCTGAAGACAGAAATTAGGTCACAGTTTAACAAGCCAAGTTTGGTTAAATAAAAAAGAGCATCTATTATGGATACAGAAAATGTGGTACATTTACACAATGGAGTACTACTCAGCTATTAAAAATAATGAGCTCATGAAATTCTTAGACAAATGGATGGAGCTAGAAAATATCATCCTGAGTGAGATGACCCAATCACAAAAGAACACACATGGTATGCATTCACTGATAAGCGGATATTAGCCCCAAAACACACATAAACCTCATGAAACTCAAGAAGAAGGAGGAAGACCAAAGTGAGGGTGCTTTTTGTCCTTTTAAGAACGAGTATCAAAAGATTCAACCAGAGCTCCCAGGATCTAAACCTCCAGCCTGAGAACAGACAGGGGCAAGCTGTCCTCTGAGAGGCTCTAACCAGCAGCTGACTCAGTTAGATACAGACATCCAGAGCCAAACAGTGGATGGAGCTTGAGGACTCTTATAGATGAATAGGTGGAAGGATTGTGGGCCCTAAGGAGATAGGAACTGCACAGGAAGATCAACAGAGTAAACCAACCTGAACCCTTGGAGCTCTCAGAGACTGAATCACCAACTGTGGAGCATACCTAGTCTACACAGATCTACCTCCATGGGCTGGACCTAGGCCTCCCTGCACATATGTTGTAAATGTGCAGCTTAGTTTTCATGTAGGTCTCAAACATCTGGAGTGGGGGGCTATCCCAAAACATGCAGCCTGTATATGGGGCATGATCTTCTAGCTGGGTGCCTCATCTGGCCTCAATGGGAGAGGAAGCACCTAGCCTCTCAGAGACTTAAAGTGGCAGGGTGGGGATACAGGAGGAGGGGGGTACTCAGAAAACAAGAGATGGGGAAGGATTGTGGGAGGGGGTGACTGGGACGGGTTATAAAGTGAATAAGCAAAAAAAAAAAAAAAAAAAAAAAAAGAAATAGATACTGACAACACAATAAAACAAATTGAATGCCAAGGTCTCATCCTCAGTCCCTGAGGTGCCAGATATGGATGTCACTGAAGCAGTGGCAACCCATACCAGAAATTTATATGGTTACATTAATTTGGCTGATGCCTTTTTATTGGCTTACTAACAAGACATGGTATTACTTTTGTACTAACTCTGCCATCATCTCTGACAATATCCAAAGGCTTGTTGAACTATACATTTCGTGAAAGTTACAGAGACTAGTAATTAGAGTTTAATTCGTGACAAAATTAGACAAAATGGTTCCTGTTCAGACAGCTACCATAAAAACAAAAGAGGCTCAAGAACTGGCAGTATATTTGAATGTTAGAGGCAAAATGACTCTGAAGGTTTTCTCTTGTACACTTTAATCCAGGTGATCTAATAGACAGCCAATTTTGAGTGAAGCTCTTTGCAGCAACAGGCCGTGGGAATTGTTCAACATGCTATATCCAAGATTTTTCCTTCTAGCCCAATAGAATTACAAGAACCACAACCTTATGTATACTCACTGACAAAGGTCTATGGAAAGAGTAAATTGGCACTGAAGTGCCGTGAACACATAAGTTATCAAAAGTAGCCAACAGATCTCAGTCCTGTGACTGTCAGAGGTGTGTGAGCTATTGTGAAAAGAGGTCTTAGAGGCACAGACTTATTCTCCAGTATATCTTGCTTTCATGGGTTCAAAAGTCATTCAGAAGCAACATTAGAAGAATAAAGTCAACAAAGATAGTCTTTTTTGCAGAAAAAAGACCTTTACTTAAGCAGCAAACCTGCTGAAGGTCTAGATGATTGGGCCAACATCTTTTCAATGCAGCACATGATCATAGACCAGATTCTACAGAAACTATGACATCATCAGTAAAATCTTCAGTGAAAACACTGTGACACACTTTTGATTAGTTATTACAGTAGACAAAATTCAGGTCCTTTAGCAGAAGGTTGAGTCTATCATCATTTATCAGTGAAAATACCTTGCGGAACATTGTTAAATACAGAAAACAGATCAGAAAAAGCAGAGAAATTAATCTTTTCCTCCTTCCTTCCTTCCTTCCTTCCTTCCTTCCTTCCTTCCTTCCTTCCTTCTTCTCTCTCTCTCTCTCTCTCTCTCTCTCTCTCTCTCTCTCTCTTTCTCTTCTTTCTCTCTCTCACTTTCTTTTCTTCTATTTTCTTCTCCACCCCTCCTTTGACGTTTTGGTAGTTCTGAAAAATCCCTTGTAGACCAGGATGGCCACACATTTATAGAGATTTGTCTGATTCTGCTTCCCAAATGCTGAGACTAAAGGCAAGTGCCACTAACCCCAGCAAATACTGGGGTCTTTTAACAATAATTTTAAGAGCTTTTGCAGTATGAAGGTAGAAGCTGGAATAGAAAATATTATAGGGAAATTGCACTGGCTGATGAATAAGCTTGCAAAAGACAGAAGAGGGCATCAGAAATCATGGAGCAAGCTGAGTGGATTCAGCACAATATCATCCCTGAACAAGAGCACATAGCAACAATCTTGTGGTCGAAAAATGATGGCATCATTACAATAGGGCCAGCAGAGACAACTCTTGAAGAAATGTTAGAATACAAAGATAATGGAAAAACAAAACATCCATTCCTCAGGACAAGGGCAATAGGCAGGGGGGGGAACACCATGGACAAGAAACGTGTACATGCTTTATAGAAAATCCTTAAATAATCTCTAATTTCCTTGAGTTATGTAATTCTGACCCACCAAGTGATCAGTAGGGCTTGAGATATGATGACATAACAAAATATATTTTGCAGATATAATCAAAGGCCTAACCTATTGAAATAAGTTAAAAGATCCTTATTATCCACTTGAGTATTGCTTTCTTCTAGTATTGGGTTCTTCTAGTATGAAAAGAGATAAGAAGAGTTTATTCTGCACAAAGTATGCCTTGTGTTACTGCCTTGCAAGATCCATAGAGACATGTAATATATATATTAAAAAAAAAAACAAAAACCAGAAGATCTGAAAATGATCAAGAAGGACATTGGGATCTTCCTCACTTGTACAACTACATTTCCATGTACATCTTACTGACTTTTTGAATCTGTAGAACTGGTTGTTGCAGTCACAGGATAGCTATGCCATCCTCAGACTTAATCCTTAAATTATTATCCAAAGGGTTCAGTGGGTCACTTGTACTGTTATTATTCCTAGAATCCCAGCACTCAGGAGACTGAGGCAAGACAGTTGAAAATTTGAGGTCAGTCTGTAAATCAGAACTCTGTCTCAGATAAACAAAAGCCCCAAATGTAAATTTATAGAATACTCAGGTAATGAGAAGATGTGATTTTAAACTGAGATTGTCATTATTCATTACACAATAATGAGAAATTAATGAAATTTGGTATTGGAAAGCACTTTATTATTATAGCAGATTATAATTATGTTATTTTATATAAACATGTAAAATATGTTATTATAAGAAATATAACATAATATGTGGGGATGCTTTAGAATTGGGTGGGGAACAAACACTGGATATTTTTGAGAGCAAGCAAAGTATTGCTTTCATCTTGGCGACAATGTTAGTAGAAATCTCTCAGCTATGGCTAAGACTAAAGTAAGACACATTTTATTGAGAGAGAGAGAGAGAGAGAGAGAGAGAGAGAGAGAGAGAATCCTAGAGAAAGAAGCAACACTCTTGTTGTTGTGTAAAATAGAGTTTGTAATCAGTGAATTTGAATATTTTGCTGACATTTGCAAAGAATATGTTAAAAGGCAATTTTGATGTCTTTTTAAAATTTTATTTTAAAATACATTCTTGCTACTTATGGTAAATGCATTTAGAATTAAAAATTGAGTGAAAAGCTGCTAAACAAAAACACTATTAAAGTTTTGATTATTTGCAAGGTTCTCAACCTAGGTAAAAATGCAAAAGATACTAAAATAGTTTGCATTAAAACTGTGTAGTCAAGAAGGAGCCAGTATGGCTTTAGAGACTTAAAAAAAAAAAAAAAAAAAAAAAAAAAAAACCTCACAAAAGGGTAAAGCTTTACAGACTTTTGTTTAAAGCTCACAAAGAGGAAAAGGTCAGGACAGCCAGTCAGAATAAATGTCCTTTCAAAAGATTAATGACCTCACATGTGTTCTCAAATGAGAGGCCTTCTAGGTAGCAAAAAGGGCATGCCCCTTCAGCAATTCAACTAGAGCTGCTATACTTGTAGTTGTGACAGTCTGGTGCAGAGCAATGGGAAAAATAGAGTATGTCTTTAATTGATAAACTTGTTTCAGTATAAGAGCAGAACCATTGGAGCACATAACACAATTAATGATGGTCTATACTCTTGCAACTTTATCTTTTAAAATAATTACTATTGATTTGTAATTAAGTACTGGAAAACTGTCCTTCTAAGGACTGTAATTCAGAAGAAGATACCTTTTTATATATTTGTTTGAATTAATTTGGTATGTATATTATATGCCTTGTATTCTTTATGAACACTTCTTTTTCTATTTAAACAGAATTTTGATAAAGAACTGGGTCACTGTACTAGTAATGCATCCATATTCTGGATTTTCCTGTTTGTTTCCTTCTGGTACAGGTTAAAATTATTTTTTATTCATGAGATTTCCTGTACTGGTAACAATTTCTAGAGATTTTTATATGAATAATGTTGAAGCAAAACTAAAAGACAAAAGGAAATAACAAGAGGGGAAAGATGGGATATAAAATGAACTATCTTCAATATATGTGAATCTATGAAATATTTTTTTATCTAAAAAAATTTGAGTGGAGGTAACTCTATAGGTGTAAAAATCTCTTCCCAGAAGTAATTAGGTTATTAAATGAAAGTTCCCATGCCAGTATCAAAGTCTAGGCAGGCTAACTCCAATTACAGGATTAAATAATGACGTACTGAGGATCCCAAGACAATACAAAGTATTGCTACTGCTGCTCATTCCCACCAAAAACTAAATGGTAAGACCAGTTATTAGATATCTGTCTTAGTGTTTTCACAAATCAAAAATTTTGGCTGACTTTATCTTACTCAGGTACTATGCAGGTAACTACACCTGCCACAATGACTGCAATGATTTTCTCATGTCCTGAAGACACCAAGGGATGTTGGAGTTGAGAAAGTAGAGGACATAGAAGGGGAAAATGACCAAAATATATTTATTACATTCATGAAATTTTTAAAGAAAAATAAAAAAATTAAAGATGTAATTAAATGTGTGCAAAGTGTTTCAATTTAGATCAATTGCTTTAATAAAAAGACCATTGTAAAAGCTAAAATAAATGAATAAGAATAAAGTAAAAACAAAATGGAAAGGTTTATGTTGGTTTTAGGATAAACATTGTACCAGAGCAGGGAAGGTACAGCATCATGCCCCAGAAGCAATTGATAACATTTATCCAAAGTCAGTTTAGAGGTTATTATTTTAAGCTTAAGTCATCTGGGAAGAAGGAACATCAACTGAGAAAATGACACTATCCAACTGTTGTATATTCAAATTTGTGAAGTGTTTTCTTGATTAGTGATTCATATGAGAAGCCCAGCCCATGGTTGGTTATGCCATTTCTGAGAATGTGGTCTTGGGTAGAGCAAAACCTAAGTTGAACAAGCAATAAGGAACAAACCAGTAAGCAACATTCTTCCATTGTCCCTGGTCTCTGCTTCTGTTGCTCCCAATAGGTTACCACCTTGCGTTCCTGCCTTGACTTCTCATGATAACGAGCTTTAACATTTAATATATGGTAAACTTCTCTTCTTCAATTTGTTTTGGTCATTATGTTCATCATAGCAATATAAGACAGTCAGAAAGCATGCTTTTGAATATTGCTTCTTAGCTCACTTTCTCCTTTCATATTTAGTCTAGGACCTGAACTCAGGGATTGGTATGACCCACACAAATGGATGGATATTTTACTTCAACTTAATCTAGATAATCTACCAATGACATAGTTTGAGATTGATTTCCATTGTAAATTTAAATCCAATCAAGTTGACAACCAAGAACAGCCATTTCAGACCCTGCTGCTAAAGAAACCATCTACTTTGGTTTCAGGAGATAGAGAAATTAAATTATAAAATATAAAGCTCCCTCCATGGAGTATTTCACAAATACTGACTATGCTACAAATACGCTGGGGAAGAATGCTCATCAATAGTTTTACACAATTGTGAACCCCGTGAGCTACAATAATATCAGCTTCCAGGCAAGACACACCCATTTGGGCAATAATGACATGACAATTATTGGAGCAATCAATTGCTTTCAAGTTGGATTAAAAGTCTGTCCAATGTAGAAACTTACATCATATACTGTAAGCCTGGTCTAAAAAAGGACATGACTGGAATAGTCTCATCCTCTAGCAGGAAACATATTAGTATTCTTTTGCTAAATGGGCTTGTTGTGGAATTTCTATTTGAGTATTTACGTTTATTCACATATATTACTGCTTTTGACAGCTTTTATCAGAAAGTCTTCTCTTTGGAATGTGCAGCAGTTATTCCAGAGGCTCATAACTGGTCAAAGTGGTTAGAATGAATATCTATTGAATGCTAGGTTCTAAATGGGATATCTATATCACCACATCCAATTCTCAATGAACATTAGATAAGAAGCTGAAAGAATGCAAGAGCAGAGTATTAGGAAATATCACCACACATTTGAACTCCCATTAGCAATGATGACTTGTATAAGAAAGTGTCATCAGCATTTCATCATGGAGGATACGTAGGCTGTTAACAGTAGTTAGATGCTATCTTAGTTACTTTTTCACCAATGCCAAGGACACATTTAGGAGAAAGAGTGGAGCTTACAGTGTCAGATGGTAAGTTCATGACCATTGTGGAAGACAGTGTGCCAGAAGACAGATGGGGTATGATGGTGTAACTAGCAGTAGCTGAGAACTTACACCTAATCCACAAGCCAGAGGGGGGAGAGAGAGAGAGAGAGACAGAGAGACAGAGAGACAGAGAGACAGAGAGAGAGACAGAGAGAGACAGAGAGAGAGAGAGAAAGAGAGAAAACTAACTGAGAATGTCATGAGCTTTTGAAATGCCCAAGTCAACCCTGAGTGGTACACCCTTTCTAACAAGGCCACACCTAATTATCCTCCCATAGCAGTTCCATTAATGTGGGATCAAGTATTCAAGCACAGTATCTATGGGATTAATTCTTTTTCAAATTATAACTAGGGAAGAGACATTTTATTTAGTGACATAATCACGTGTAAGTTGCCTATATTCCTATGAATACCATCTCATTCATGTTCCCTTAGGTAAACATAGTTGAATTAATTGATTCATTATCCATACCCCCAAAAGTACATGATTGGTTGAGAAAGGGATTGGAATCAGAAGAAGTGAGAATTACCTATAAAATGGTAAAGGAGGGAGAACATGATGAAAATGCATTATATAAATATATGAAAATGCCATAAGGAAATCTACTATCATGTATAATTAATATATATTAACAAAAATAAATATACCAATGAAGCATATTATATTAAACAGCTGTACTTTAAGAAACTGAGTTATAGTAGGCCTATACATTCCTGGTTTGTTATTTATATGTAAATGAATTATTTATTCTAGTTTGGCATATAAAAGACACAGAAAGTTGATATTTTATTTACAAGCTGTAAGTCAGATTAGGCAGGTTCTATGTAATTTTCACCTACATCCAAACCATATTCCTCTTGTTACTTGATGTTTTAGTCTGTCTAGCTTGTCCTCAGGGTCCTTTTCTCCTGTACATGGGTTCATAATCCATCCTGCCTAATGGTGGTCTCCTTCTCTCCTCATCTTCTTCTCATTGTTCTTCACCCTAGTCTCACATGAGACTCCTCACTTAATCATCAAGTTCTGTATTCCTCTCTCTACTGCCCAATCACAAGCTCTAGTCATTTATTAACCAATTAACTTCAAATTAGGAGCAAGGTTTACACACACACACACACACACACACACACACACACACACACACACACACAAAAAGGCTGGTGTATGTGAGAATGCAATGCATGTGTCTGGTTAGCAACCAGATCTTGGGGTTCAGAATTTAGCATTTGTTATACATACCAAGAGACCAGCCCCAAACATTATGTTAAATGGGGGTAGTTTAACCATCTCTCAGTCAAATAGGGATGGTTTATTCAACACTAAACACCAAAGACTGATGGATCAATTTGGGCCACAGAAGAGAATCAGGAGCTGGTAGTGATGTGGAGCCAAGATCCCATAGGGTTTTTAAGCCTGAAATATACAAATATATGTGACAAGTTACTTCATTAATCAGGATTTTGGAATATGAAGATTTCCTTAGGAACATGTTTTTGTTGTATATTTACCTGTTCCCTTTGGTTGGGTTATTCATCTGTGGGAAGGGGCTAGCTTTGGCTAATCTTCATATCTTAGCTCGTTTACCAGGAATGGAGTTGTTTAACATTCATGTCTTAACTTGATAGCCAGGATGTCAGTGACACATGTGCATGTCTCTGTTTTTCAGGTAGGATGTCAGTTCCCACAGTGTTCTTCAGAACACAAACTTGACACCTACTCAAAATGGAAGTCTTATTCCAAATAGTTTTTTATATCAATGCAGGTATTTGTCTTATGTGGGGATCTATCCTACGGTCAGCTTATAAAAGCAACTTCCATAAAAAGCTCATTCACATGTGTAGGAATTATTGCTGGGTAGTTGGTTTAGGTTCAAATGTATTGGGGATAAATATACAAAGCAGGCCTAACTGACTTCTGTTGTGATTGGTTTCCAAGAACAAATCTTTAACATAATATGTATTCAACTTGGGCATGAGAAAGTTTACTAGTAATAGCAGAAACAGAATATGAAAAAGTTTCTGTACAATACTAGTAACAACACAAAATGGCAGGCTAGCCAGGTATAAGTTACCTAGGCCTTAACATTCCATCTAGGCCTTAATATTGTACCTAGGCCTTAACAATTTATATATCTTTAGTAAATGTACCAGTATTATGAAGTACAACAGGCATATCTGTAAATACTATATAAATCTAATTTTTATATAAGAAGAAGGTCATCCATTACTGTATTGTGTGGTCCCAATCTACAGCTTGAAATACACACACACAATGAGACTGGTACTAGTTCTAGCCTTCCTTCTTCATCTATCTCAATGTATTGTAAATTTCCTTCTTTATAATATTTTTTGCAATGTTTGAAATGTATTTATAGCCTCAGACATACTAGAAAAAGGCTCTACCTGCATCTCTAGCCAACATTTTACAAATTTTCACCAACCGTATTTCCAATATACAGAATATTAGATTCATGTTAGCAGGCAGACCTACAAAACAGAACAGGAAACTGCGAGGCCATAACCTTAATAGCAAGCATGAAACATAGAAAATGAACTAGAAGTAGCTAAAGATATATAATCACAAAATCAGCCTCCAGTGTCATACTTACTACAATAAACTTGTACTTCATAAACCTCTGCAATAACACCAATACCTAGGACCCATGTGTTTAAACAGCCAAGCCTATCAGGGAAATTCTCATTCAAACCAAAACACTAAGAAAGTAAACTAATTTTTCATCAGAAATTATACAAATTATTTGATCAAATAGAACCTTCAGATGATAGAAACTATTGACATTTATTAGATATTCTCCTCAATAATAGTCACTCTACTAATTTGTATTATCAAGACATTCATCCACTTTTAAAATATGACAGCCATTATATATAATACTTTTTATGTCACAAATAATGTGATAAGTGCTTTAAATTTTTCATTCATTGATTTCAGTAACCATTCAATTAAGTAGTGTTAATAAATTCGTGTTATGGATAAGTAAATTGAAACAGATTTTAAGTATTTTGGAGAGCATCTTACCAGTATGTGAAGAAGACAGAATTCTAACTCAACAGTCCTTGCTCTTAAAAATATTATTTAAATGGTGTTAGGCAAATAACTCAATGCCTCATGCAGTTTAATGAGGTACTAAACCATTAAATTGTGCATGTAGACCCACAATCAGAGAATTTGTCCATCATATATTTTCATCTGAATTTATTTTCCTTTTCGTAATTAGAAAACAGATGAAACACTGTCTCATGAAAGCCAAGATGTCATAGAATTTACTATATAGATAAAAATATTCATGAGCTTCTAATCTTGTCTCCAACTCCCAAGTACTGGAATTATGTGACATGTCACCACACCTCAAAGCTCTCAAAAAACTACAAGCAGCTAAACCATAGCAGTCAGCAAGAAATAGTAAAGATTAAGGAATAAATTAGTGAAATGGAGATTAAAAGAACAATGCACCTAATTAATGAACCTAATTAAGAGCTGGTTCTATGAAAAGGTTAACAAAATTTACAAGCCCCTAGCCATTCTAATAGAAAGAGGGAGAAGTCACAAATTAACAAATTATGTATCAGAGGAACTCCATTACATCAATGTCCAAGAAGATGTAGAACATCATTAGAGATTTTATGAAAACTTATACTTCTAGATAACTTAGGTTATATCACTGACCAAAATTAAATACATAATATATAAATAATGTAGACAAATCCATTAGAAGCAATGGAATTGGGGTGAAAACAAATGTTTCCATCAAGAAAAAGCTCAGGACCAAAAAAATTTACTCTTTAAATCTACTGAACTTTCATGGAAGAAAGTATACCTATTGTTAACATGTTCCATGAATAGAGAGTAAGGACAACACTAATTAATTCTCTAAAGCCATTATTATTCTGCTACATGAAACAGGTAAAAATACAACAAGAAATGAAATTTCCAACTACTTTTCTTAAAGTGCCTCTTCATATTTGATAGATATAATGTTATTGGTTAGTAATAGAATGAAGCTTGATTTTATGAACAAAAATATTATTTACTGGGAGCTTACAAGCTTTCTTTAAGAAGCCCACATTCATGCTCTTGAAAGTGTCTCCTTCTCTTGGCTCTTGTGCTTAAAATCTATATTAAAAATATCTTTGTTTAGCTCTGTGCCCCACTTTTAATAGGGTTATATGGTTCTCTGTAATCTAACTTCTTGAGTTCATTTTATATATTGGATATTAGTCCTCTATCATATGTAGAGTTGGTAAAGATCTTTTTCCAATCTGTTGGTTGCCATTTTGTCCTATTGACAGTGTTGTTCACCATACAGAAGCTTTTCAATTTTTTTAGGTCCTATTTGTCAATTCTTAATCTTAGAGCATAAGCCATTGGTGTTCTGTTCACAAAAATTTCCCCTGTGCCAATGTGTTTGAGGCTCTTTCCGATTTTCTCTTTTATTAGATTCATCTTATTTGGTTTTATGTGGGGGTCCTTGATCCACTTGGACTTAAGTTTTGAACAAGGAGATAAGAATCGGTCGATTGGCATTCTTTTTCTTGCTGACTGCCAGTTGAACTAGTACCATTTTGCTGAATATGCTGTTTTTTTCCCCACTGGATTGTTTTGGCTTCTTTGTCAAAGATAAGGTATCCTTAGGTGTGTGGGTTCATTTCTGGGTTTCCAATTCTATTTCATTGATCTACCTGCCTGTCTCTGTACCAGTACCATGCAGGTTTTATTATTATTGTTTGGTAGTATAGCTTGAGATCAGGGATGGTGATTCTCCCAGAAGTTCTTTTATTGTTGAGAATGGTTTTTGATATCCTGAGTTTCTTTGTATATTCCAGATAAATTTGAGAATTGCTCTTTCTATCTCTGTGAAGAATTGAGTTGGAATTTTGATAGGGATTGCATTGAATCTGTAGATTGCTTTTGGTAAGATGGCTATTTTTGCTGTTAATCCTGGTGATCTATGAGCATGGGAGATCTTTATATCTTCTGAAGTCCTCTTCGATTTCTTTCTTCAGAGACTTGAGGGTCTTGTCATACAGATCTTTTACTTGCTTCATTAAAGTCACATCAAGATATTTCATATTATTTGTGACTATTGTAAAGGGTGTTGTTTCCCTAATTTCTTTCTCAGCCTGTTTATCCTTTGAGTAGAGGAAAACTACTGATTTGTTTGAGTGGTTAATTTTTTATCCAGCCACTTTGCTGAAGTTGTTTATCAGCTGTAGGAGTTAACTTCAACTTTATTTCATCCTGGTTACTCCTACTTTTTTTTTTCCTTAACAAAGTCACAGATCTGAATTAGGCTTGTGACAAAGTCTCTAAAATCCTAGGTAAACTTGTCAGACTGCTGAGTGACAGAGTTGAGTTGTGCCCCTGCCTCTGTTTTGCTCAACTAGTAAAAATGGGGTGCTCATGTAGAATATCTCAGCAGGATTATTGGAGTTTCCTCTATTGCTGTTTAAGAAATTGTGCACTATTCTTGATTTGTGTGTTGGCTTAGTTTCTCTATTTCTGTTTTTCTGGCCAGAGAACCCCTGACTCTAAAGAAAATAATTTCCTAGAAAATTCCTATCTAATTCCTATGCCGGGTTGAACAGTATGCTAATTACCTGGAAGGAACTAAACTCTCTCTTGACATGAGAGCAGAGAAAACTAATCCCTAAAGCAGATAATTGTTAATCCAAAAATACATTAGCAATGACCACATTCATACTTTTTCTTGATTATGAAATCTAAAAGTCACTCTTTGGTTTACATACTTTCTTCCTAAAAGCTCACTGCATCTATCTAACTACATTCTGCAAGCTAACAGCCTCAATTAAGAATCATTACCTAGGTATTCAGGGATTCCCCCCTTTCCTTTTAGTTTCAGGTATTTTTTATTGAACCTTTTAAACCCACTTGAGCTTTTACGGATTTTTTTTTTCAGGATTTTTTTTAGGGTTTTGGGAAAGTTTTTTGGTTTTTGGATTCCGTAATTTTGGGGCCATTAAATAACACAACACTAAAAAATGAAATTTTGATTTCCTTTCCTATTTTTTTTTGATTATTTTTGCTAATTCTTGGTAGGCTTCCAGAAAACAAAATGGGGGGGGGTTTTTAAAGGGGTTTAGGGGGGGTTAATTTTTTTCCCTTTTTTAGGGAAGGTGCGTATTTGTTTTTACTTTTTAAAGGAGGGCCCTTGTTCCTTCTTTCAAATTTTTTAAAAAGGGGTTTTGGAATTTTGTAAAGTTTCCCAATCGAAATTTTGGGGGTTTTTTTTTCTTTGGTTTGTTTATTAATTACGGATGGATTTCTGACTATTGAAAACCCTCCCTTTCCGGAAAAACCCACGATCAGAGGAAATTTTTGAGGCGTTTTTGGTTTGCAGAATTTTATTGATTTTTTTTGAGACCAAGGGGATAGGCAAGCCCTTTTTTTTGGGGTTTTATACTATTTTTCAAAAAAGGCGGTTCCTTTCTGCAGGGAAAGTTTAAAAATTTAAATCCCTTAAGTTTTTAAAATTCGCCAAAACCCCGGCCCCCGGCCTTTTGGTGGGAGATTTTATAATGCTGCATTTTTAATTGGGAAGAAAAAATGAAAAAATTAGAAGGGGGAAAGACTTTCGGGGGGGGGATTTTTCACCGCTAAATTAATGTAAAGGGTTCCCCAATTTTGGGATTGGAAGGAAGGAGAAAAGGTAGGGATAAATCAATAAAAAAAAAGCCCCCGGGCTAAACCCCTCCTAAGCCTAAACCTACTCCACTTAATTGGGGAATTTTTCCTATTAAAATCCTTTTCCAAAAAAGGGGGGGGGGGGAAATTTTTGGGGTTGGCGGGGGGGGGGTACTCAAATCCCCCATAAAGGGGCGGGAAGGGGAGGAAAGAGGTTCCGGGGGGGGAAAAGGGGTAAAATCTTAAAAATGAAATTTAAAAACCCATAAAAAAAAACGAGCCTCTTATACCTTCCCAATTACAGAAAACATTTTATTTTTTTTTTTTTTTCCAATTTTTTTTTTTTTTACCCTTTAAAACCCTTCCACACCCCCTCCCACAATCCCCCCCATCCGTTTTCTGAACCCCCCCCCCCGACCCCCACCCTGCCATTTAATCCGAGGGGGTGTTTCCCCTTCCCATTGAACCTTTAGGCACCCAGCTAAGCCAAACCCTAAAGGGCTTTTTTTTGGGATAGCCCCCCCCTCCAGATTTTAACCTACAAAAACCAACTCACATTTAAAACATTGTGGGGGACCCCTGGCAGCCCATGGGGAGATTGGAACTGGTATTAAGGGAAAATTCTTCTCGAACTAAGGGGTTCGGGGCCTGTTGATTTTCCCTGTGCATTTCCTTTCCCCTTGGGGCCCCAACCCCCCACTTCAAAACTCAAGCCCATCCCTTTTTTCTCGTTCTTACGTTGAGGTTTTGGGTTAGAGCCTCTAAACCTTCCCCGTTTTCTCAGGCTATTTAAACCTAGCTCGGTTAATTTTTAACTCTTCAAAAAGGAAAAAGCCCCCCCTTTGTTTTCCTCCTTTTCTTATTTCAGGGGTTTTCTTTAAAATCTTAATGGTTTTTCAAACCGCTTTCGTATAAACCATTTTTTCTTTTTGATTTAATCCACTCAATGTTTTTGCCCCCCCTTTTTTTCCTAAGGGTTTCTACTCTTTATTTTTAAAGCGAGTTCCCATTTTAAATTAACTTTTTTGTATCCATTCTTTGCTAAGGGCCCTTTTTTTTTCCCCTTTGGGGCTATTAAAAAAGGCCCAATAAAAAGTGGAGCAGTGGCCCTTTTGCTTTTTTGAAAACTTCGGGAATTACCCAGGGGGTAAATCTGGGTCCCAGGAACCAAATTTAATTTTTGGGTAAAAATTTTTTCCAAGGGGCCAGGCCCCCCAAAAAGGGAGGAGGGGCCCCTTTTTAATTTGAACATTGTGTACCTTGTTTTTGGATCTTACAATCTCTGGGTAGGGGAACCGGGTTTTTTGTTTTCATTTGTTTTTTCCCGAGACTAGGGATCTGAACATTCTTTAGTGCTAATCATTAGAGTTTCCTCATTGAGATTCTTTTGTTAAAACTCTCTACCCCATTTTTTAAAGGGGTTTTTTGATGGTTGGGAAAACTTTTTTTCTTCATTTTTTGATACCTTGGATTTAAAGCCCTCTATCAAGTAAGGTTGGTGAAGATTTTTTCCCCAACTTTTTTTCCCCCCCCGCTTTGTCCTGTTGACCAACCCTTTTTTCCCTTTACAAAGCTTTGCATTTTTATGAGATCTCATTTCAATTTTTGATTTTAGAGCATACCCATTGGTTTCTTTCGAACTTTTCCCCTGTGCCCGTGAAAAGGGTTTTTTTTTCCCTATTTCTCTTCATTAGTTTCAGTGTAGGGGGGTTTTATGTGGAGGCCCTTGACCACTTGAATTGAGTTTGAAAGGGATAAGTAGATAAATTTCTTTTTCTAAAGTTGATTTCCCCTTGGGACCGCACCTTTGTTGAAAATGCGTTTTTTTTTCCACGGATAAAAGCTCCTTTTTTAAGATCAAGTACCATAATTGGGGGGTTTTTCATTTGGGGGTCTTCTATTTTTTTCCATTGATCCCCTGACTGTCTCGTTCCAAACCAGCCGTTTTTATCCTATTGTTTGTATCAGCAAAAAGGGGGAGGAGATTCCCCCAGAATTTCTTTTTTTTTGAGTGTATTTTCGCTACCGGGGTTTTTTTTTTAATTCCAATAAATTTTTTAGATTCCCTTTCATCTCTGTAAAAAATTGATGAGAATTTTGATACATTGCTTAAATCTGTGATTTTTTTTGGCAAGATAGCCTTTTTACTATTTAATCCTTCCAACCATGAGCATGGGAAAACTTCCATTTTCTGAGATCTCCTTCGATTTCCTTTTTTCGGGGGGTTGAAGTTCTTGCCATACGGTTTTTTTACTTGCTTGGTTAATTTAACCAAAATATTTTATACTTTTACATTGTGAAAGGTGTCGTTTCCTAATTTCCTTCTCCCCCAGTTTATCCTTTGTGTAGAGGAAGCTACTGATTTTGTTTTTGAGTTTAAATTTTTTACCCACCATTTTTAAAATTTTTAATTTTGGTTTTAATTTTGGGGGAAGTTTTGGGGCACTAAGTAAACTAAAATTCTTCAAATATGAAACTTTGACTTCTTTTTTCCAATTTTTTCCCCGACCCTTCGGCCCAATTCCTTTGGAGGGACTTTCAAAAAATTAAAAGGTGGGGAATCCCTTGTTTAGTTCCTGTTTTTAATGGGTTCTAAAAATTTTTTCCTTTTTTTTGTTCAAGCTTTTTATATTTTTAAAAAATTTTGGGAGATTGAATTTTTTTCCAAAATTTATAGAAGGGGGTTAAATTTTGAAACTTTTCAACTCAAAATGGGGAAGGGTTTTTTTTCTTTGGTTTTTTTTTTGGTTGGTTCTTTTGGGTTCCCCAATTTTAAAACCCCCCATTCGTAAATTTTTGATCATTTTTAAGGTTTTTTGACTTTCTTTGGTTGGTTGGGTTTATTAGTATTTTTGCCCTGAATCAAAAGGAGGTTTTTTGTTTTTTTTCTTTGGGGGGTTTTTTGGGGTTTTGGTATAACTTTGGGGGTTCTAGGGTTGAAAGGTAGGTTCCCCGTTTTCCCAAGGGTTTGGAGAATTGGAATATTTTTAAAAGGTTTTATAGTCGACAAAACCTTGGATGCTTTTTTTGGTGGGGACTTTTTTAAAAATGTTTTATTTTTTTCCGTTATGGGGGAAAAAAAAAAAGTTAGATTTTCTGTCCTTTTAAATTTTAAGTTTGTTAGAAAAAGCTTTTAGAAATTTTTCCCAAATTTTTTGATTTTTGGTTTTTTGAGGGTGTATTTTTTGGGTTTTCCCTTGGTTTTGTTTTAGGCCCAGTTTTTTTTAGATTTTGGTCCCCTCGCCCTGATTATCTGGCTAAGGGGAAACTATTTTGTTTTTTTTCCCAAGAACCAGCTCCGGGTTTTTTTTTTTTGAAGCCTTTTTTTTTTTGTTTTTTGCCCCATTTTTAATATTTCCTGGCACCCCCGGGTTTTTCCTTTTTTTTCTAGAGCGCAGGGTTTTTGGCAACGCGTGGCCTCCCGTTTTTTTGTAAAAAGCATGGTTTTCTTGCAAGCCTTTTAGTGTTTTTCCAAAAGGGGTATGTGTGCTTCATTTTCATTTTTAAAAAATTTCATTTTTTTTTATTTTTCCCCCCCCCTTACAACGGAAAAATTTTTTCCCCTTTTTGATGTGGGGTTCCCCTTTCTTTTTTTAAAAGCCCTTTCCTTGTCTTTGGGTCTATTTTTTTCGAATATTTTTTCCTGTTTTGGTGCTTTCCAAATTTTGGGTTTTTTGGAGAAGGTACCATGGGGGCCGAGAAAAGGATATTTCTTTTTTTTTGTGAAATTTTTTGTACTTTTAAAAGTCCTTTGGTTTTCATTTGTGTTTAAAAGTATTCTTTGTTTGTTTTAAATTGTCCTTAGAAGGGGGAATAAATTCCCCCAATTTTTGTAGGGAAAATTTGCTTTCTTTTGGGGTTCTTTTGAAGTGGGGTTTATTTTGGGGCAAATTAGTTGAGGTCATTGGGTTTCTTTTTTCTATAAATGCCTCCTTTCCCTTTTTTTATATTTTTAAATTAAAAAAAATTTTTTTGAATAGAAAACTTCCATTTTTTAACCTTTTTGAAAAATTTTTTCCCCCCCTTTTTTTAAGGTATTCGCCTTTTTCCTAGGGGCCTTTGCGAAAATGTTGGGGCCTTTCTCCAGTTTTCTGTCCTTTTTTGGGGTTGGGTCCTTGACAAAGGATTTTTGGGAAAACTGTTGCTTCCCTTTTTTTTGTAAAAAAGCATTTTTTGGGGACTTTTTTGTTTTTTTTTTTAGGGGAATTTTTTGGGCTTTTCTGGGGTTTTTTGTTCCTTTAAAGGCTTTCTGGGTATTTTCTTTTTATGTTTTTTTGAAAATTTGGTAAATTTTGGGTTTGTAAAGGGAAAATTTTTTTTCCCCCTTTTGGAATAAAGGGGTTTTCGGTATAGATGGGTGGACTTTTGGGCCTTGTGTCTCTTAAATCGCCAGACTTTTGGCCATATTCTGGGGGGCAAAGTTTTTTCCTTTTTGACTGGTTTTTTTTTCTTTTTTAAAATTTCTTTCCTTTTTTTTTATTTTTTTGTTTTGTTATTTTGGGAATATTTTTTCGGTTATCTTTTGGGTTTTTTGCTTTTGTGTTTGGGCTCTTTGTTCCGGGTTTTGGGGAGTTTTTCTTTTTTGGGGGGGGGGGGGTTTTGGGGTTAAGTATTTACTCTCTTTTAATTTAATCTTTTTTCTTTTATCCTTTTTTCATTTTGGGGGGTTTTCCCTTTTGGTTTCCTGAAATTTTTTTGGGAAATTTTTTTGATTTTCTTTTCCCTTTTCTTTTTCTTTTTTTCTGTGTACTTTTTCCTGTTTCTCCTTTATTCTTTTTTTTTTAACGTGTCTTTTATTTTTTAGTTTTCTATTCCAATTTCCCTTTTGATTTCCCTTTTTTTGGGTTTTTTTTCCTTTTTTTTGTCCTAAAAAGGTTTTTTTTTTTTTTTTTTTTTTAAAAAAAAAAAATCCCACCTTTTTTTGTTTTGTTTCTTTAAAGGCTTTCCTGGGAATGGTTTTTTGGATTTTGAAAAAGTTTTATGCCCTTCTTGTCCCCTTATCATTGTGTTTTGGTCCCACTTTTTTTTTCCTGGGGAATTTGGGGGGTTTGGCTTAATTTCTATTTTCTTTTTAAACGGGGGGTTTTCTGGGTTTCTGGGGCCTTTTTCTGCCTTGGGGGGGGGCCTCGGGCCCTTTTTGGGGCTACCCTGGGTTCTCGGTGGGGGTTCTTTTCCCAAACCTAAAATTGGTTGGAAGTTTGGGGGGGGGGTGAGGTGGAAAAACTGGGCCCAGGCCCATGGGCCGGCGGAAGGATGTCCCGGGGCCAAATGGGTTCCCCGGGTCCCCTTGGTATGTGTGTCTTCATTTTCATTAAATTCTAAAAAGTCTTTCATTTCTTTCTTTATTTCTTCCCTGACCCCATTATCAACGAGTAGAGTATTGTTCAGTTTCCATGTGAGTGTGGGCTTTCCATTGTCTTTGTTGTTATTGAAGACCAGCTTTAGACCATGGTGATCTGATAGGATGCATGGGATTATTTCGAATATTTTATATCTGTTGAGGCCTGTCTTGTGACCAATTATATGGTCTATTTTGGAGAAGGTACCATGAGGTGCAGAGAAAAAGGTATATTCTTTTGTTTTTGGGTGAAATGTTCTATAGATATCTGTTAAGTCCATTTGGTTTACAACTTCTGTTAGTTTCACTGTACTTCTGTCTAGTTTCCGTTTCCCTGATCTGTCCAGTGCTGAGAGTGGGGTATTGAAGTCTCCCACAATTATTGTGTGAGGTGCAATATGTGCTTTGAGCTTTAGTAAGGCTTCTTTTATGAAAGTGGGTGCTCTGCATTTGGTGCATAGAGGTTCAGAATTGAGAGTTCATGTTGGTTGACTTTTCCTTTGACAAATATGAAATGACCTTCCTTATCCTTTTTTATATCTTTAAGTTGAAAGTCAATTTTATTCGATATTAGAATGGCTACTCCAGCTTGTTTCCTAGGACCATTTGCTTGAAAAATTGTTTTCCAGCCTTTTACTCTAAGGTAGTGTCTGTCCTTGTCACTGAGGTGGGTTTCCTGTATGCAGCAAAATGTTGGATCCTGTTTGCGTATCCAGTCTGTTAGTCTATGTCTTTTTATTGGGGAATTGAGTCCATTGACATTAAGAGATATTAAGGAGAGGAGACTGTTGCTTCCTGTTATTTTTGCTAAAAGGGGAGGCATTGTTTGTGTGGCTATCTTCTTTTATGTTTGTTGGAGGTGGATTACTTTCTTGCCCTTTCTAGGGTATGATTGCTCTCCTTGTAATGGGTCTTTCCTGCTATTATTCTTTGTAGTGCTGGGTTTGTTGAAAGATATTGTGTAAATTTGGCTTTGTCATGGAATATCTTGGTTTCTCCATCTATGGTAATAGAGAGTTTTGCTGGGTATAGTAGCCTGGGCTGGCACTTGTGTTCTCTTAGTGTCTGCATGACATCTGACCAGGATCTTCTGGCTTTCATAGTCTCTGGTGAGAAGTCTGGTGTAATTCTGATAGGTCTGCCTTTATATGTTACATGGCCTTTTCTCTTACTGTTTTTAAAATTCTTTCTTTGTTTTGTGCATTTTGTGTTTTGATTATTATGTGACGGAAGTATTTCTTTTCTGGTCTAGTCTATTTGGTGTTCTGTAGGCTTCTTGAATGATTATGGGCATCTCGTTCCTTAGGTTAGGAAGTTTTCTTCTATGATTTTGTTGAAGATATTTACTGGCTCTTTAAGTTGTAATCTTCACTCTCTTCTATACCTATTATACTTAGGTTTGGTCTTCTCACTGTGTCCTGGATTTCCTGGATGTTTTGTGTTAAGAGTTTTTTGCATTTTTCGTTTTCCTTGACAGTTGTGTCAATATTTTCTGTAGTATCTTCTGCATCTGAGATTCTCTCTTCTATCTCTTGTATTCTGTTGGTGATGCTTGTGTCTGTGACTCCTGATTTCTTTCTTAGGTTTTCTATCTCCAGAGTAGTCTCCCTTTGTGATTTCTTTATTGTTTCTATTTCCATTTTTATGTCCTGGATGGTTTTGTATAAATCCTTCACCTGTTTGGTTGTGTTCTCTTGTGATTCTTTAAGGTCTTTTACCTGTTTACCTGTGTTCTCCTCGGATTCTTTGAAAATGTTATTTATGTCCTTCTTAAAGTCCTCCATCATCATCATTAAAAGTGATTTTAGGTCTGACTTTTGCTTTCCTGGTGATATGGGGAGTTCAGGACTTAATGTGGGAGAACTAGGTTCTGATGATGACATGTGTTCTGGGTTGCTGGCCCTTGTATTCTTGCGCTTGCCTTTTGCCATCTGGTTCTCCTTGGTGCTACCTGTGCTGTCTCTGGCTGGAACCTGTCTTTCCTATTCTCTTGGTTGTGTCAGAACTGTTTAGGTTGGGTGTCGCTGCTGAGATTAGAGCTAGGGCCCAGGATCTGCTCAGTGCTTTGGTCCGGACCGGAAGGAATCAGTGCTCTGGGCCAGGAGTGAGTTCCTGGATCCCTGTGGGACCTGGTTACTCCCTGTTTGGGGCAGGTGTTGCTGCCTCCTTGCTTAAGAAGCTGCTCAAGTTAGAGCTCCTGGGAGCCACGCTTCTTCTGGGTTCTGTGAGATTGGGTGCAGAGTTGCCGCCCGAGATCTGCTGAGCGCCCAGGCCCAAACTGGAAGGAACCGTGCTCCAGGCCAGGAGTTTGTACTTGGGTCCCAGTGGGTCCCGGTTACTCCCTATTTGGGGCAAGTGTTGCTGCCTCCTTGCTTAAGGAGTTGCTCGAGGTAGAGTTCCTTGGTGCTATGCTTCCTCTGGGTTCTGTGAGATTGCGTGCAGGATTGCTGCCCGAGATCTGCAGAGTGCTCAGGCCCAAACCTGAAGGAACCAGTGCTGGGGCCAGGAGTGAGTACCTCGGTCCTGGTGGGTCCCAGTTACTCCCAGTTTGGGGCAAGTGTTGCTGCCTCCTTGCGTAGGAAGCTGCTTGGGTTAGAGCTCCTAGGAGCCCTGCTTCCCCTGGGTTCTGTGGGATTTGGTGTAGAGCTGCCGCCTGGGATCTGCTGGGAGCTTGGACCCACACCGGAAGGAGCCAGCGCTCCGGGCCAGAAGTAAATCCCTGGGTCTCAGTGGGTCCCAGTGGGTCCCAGTTACTCCCTGTTTGGGGTGGGTGTTGCTGTCTCCTTACCAGAGATACTGCCTGGGTCAGAGCTGCTGGGTGCCCACTTCTGCCGGGTTTTGTGAGGTTCAGTGCAAAGCTGCTGCCAGGGATCTGCTGCCTGGGCCCAGACCGGAAGACATTTTATTTTTCTTTGTGAGATGATAATATTCTATATTTCTTTCTGAATTCTCAGTAGATAATATCTTGAGGCAGAAGCGTTCATAAATTAATAAGATCAAAGTAATTAATTTTTTATTTCATATGTTCTCATTTAATGAAAGCTTAAAAATCAAACTGATCCATGTGTTTAATCATCACACTGATATCTCATATAGGGAATGTAATATTTCCAACAACTGAAAAGTAGATATAAATATTTATGGAATGCCTCATGCTAAGTTAATGGCTGATACTGAATGGGCTGGTGTTGTGTGACTAATATAGGGTATTATCCCATGTTTACAAGGGATGGGTCGACAACCCAGATTCCAGAGGGGGACTAAAAATAGAATTGAATATCCCAGGTTGAGGACAATAGACAGATTTATTGCATTTGATTCTGGAATATAACTTGGTTTGAAAAACAAAGGTCAATTTTTTCTACTTTTTCTTTGAGATACATAAACAAAGATGATAAATGGAAATTTGACTCAATAAAAAATTGGAAAGAAGAAAATCTTTGACAATAAGTGACATTTATAAAGGATATCTTTTTTTTGATATTTACTTCTTTAAAAAGTAAATAAATAAATAATGATACTACTGTAGGTACATATAAAAAGCTTCAGTCTTTCATCTTTTCTGTCATTGGGCCTTTCTTATTCTTCAAAGAGAGAAATATAATATTTTTGCTTTTGACTTTGGGTCCATATCTCTTTAGGGTAATTTTTTTCATGTAATTGTCTCTATGTGTATTTTAGGTAAAACTACTGGGTAATAAAAAAAAAAATCTATGACCTCCTTATCTAACTATTTTGGTAAAATTTTATCATATACAGTTTTTTAAAATATGTTTGTTTTAAATATATTTGTAAGTACAAACATTTTGAGTATATACTTAAAGGACTGATAAATATACTATGTCTCATGAACTTACTGTATGACTTCCTGAAACCTATTAAAATGGTAATGGAGGTAATGAGATAGTTCACTTGGTAAAGGCTTTTCATAAAAACAAGAAGACCTGAGTTTGGAGCCCTACTCCCAACTTAAAACTTGGGCATCTTGGCATGTGTCTTTAAACTCAGCTCTGGGGTAGAAAAAAGTTCAGTATTCCTCCAGCTTGCTGGCCAACAGTTTAGACAATCAATAAACTCCAGTTAGTGAGAGACTCTGACTTAAAACATAAGGAAGACAAAAATGGAAGTAGAAAGCCAGTATTAACCTCTAGACACCACAAGCACATGTGTACACACATGACCACTCATACATACATACACACCAAAATAAATAAAATAGCATCTGTTAGAGTCAAAGGGCATGCCAGTAAGCAGTATACCTTCATGTCATCTGCATCAGCTGCTGCTTCGAGGTTCCTACCCTATTCGAGTTCAGGTCCTGATTTCCTTTGATGATGAACAGGGATAATGAAAGTGTAAGCCAAATAAGCCATTTTTCCCCAATGTGCCTTGGTCATGCTGTTTTGACAGAGCAATAGTAAATCTAAGACAAAATGATTGTTTCTCTAAGACAAAAGTGTTGCATGACTATTGGATATTAACTTAGTAGGTATGCATAATGATGTCTTGTGAGAGAATGTTTTACATCTTAGATAGTTTAAATTTATTTTATTAATTCTTTGAGGATTTCATACATAGTATTTTAATAATTTGTCCCCCACACCTTTTCTTAAATCTATCTCCTATACCATATTAACCTATCTTGTTGTCCTTCCCCTCCCCTCCCACAATTCCATTAAGTCTGATTTGTGCTGTTCATGTATAGTTTTAGATATGTTATCACCTCCTGGAGAATGGTTGATCAACCAGAGGCTACACAGAACACTGGTTGTTCTGATACTGGCAGCTATCCATTACCAATAGCTTCTCAGTTAGGTGCTGAACTGCTTGTCTACCTATTTCCTCTATTCTGGGGTTTGTTTGGCTTGAGTTTACACAGGTCTTGTGCATCCTATAACAACTGATATGAGTTCATATGTATAAGTGCCCTGGAAAATACTCATTCATTGTATATTCATGAAAATGTTATAGAAATTTAAACATATTCTAAAATGGTTTCTTTCTGTTTTTTAACTCTCTAATTGATTTCAAATCAAAGGCCATATTGTATTCATTTTATCATCAGCTAGAACACAGAAGAGAGTTTATACATACATTTAAATTTCACTAAAAGCAAGAACTCCTTTGTCAATCATCACAGTCAATACTTACTAGCTTAAAATGATCTCAGTTCAGAGCTCTTTCAGTCATTGTGACAATTCCCAACCGTATACCAGGGAGTTATTAAGGCTGATTTGATACAGGATCATGAAAAAAATACCATAAAAACTCAATCCACACTCATGAATGCACCACTAATTGAAATGGAAACTTAAGGTTTCCTTAGAAAGTAAGTTGGATGGTGTTTTGCTGGGCAAACACATAGAGGAACATTTAACTAAAGTGGCCACAGGTGAAATCTATAAAGATATGATCAAATCTACTTATCATTTATGTTAAAAAGGAAAGACGCTAAAAGTTATTGAGAAAATAGGTAGTTATGAGGTATATGTTAATGATTCACATTTTAGGTTAAATTTTCCTTTGAGAGGTTATGGTACGTTTTATTATTTTATACCATTATTCTTTTTCAAATACATTATATATCCCCACATACTGTTATTTAGATTTGGAACTTGAAGAAATTGAGCTAGAATTTATCTTGAAGACTTCTCCCTTAATAAGTGCTTTCATACTATCAGAAGGTACTATGGAATCTCTCAACAGACTAAAACAATAATTAGTAATACCCACCTGTAAAGGTGAGTATTTTTACTATAAATATAGTTAGTTACCCGTGGTTGGATAGGTTATAGACTCTAGAAGAAAAACTATTTCTCCCACATTTCTTAAACTACTGAGTGTAATGTCTAAGTACATCCTGAATATTTAATTTTATACATGTACATAAATGTAGCTCTTACTCCTAATCAAAGAAGCATCTCTTTTCACCAGGCAGAAACCATAACAGAAGTACACAACTGGTCAAAATGTGAATAACTATTAGGTATCCATCCCTAATTGATATAGTACTGCATCCTAGGCACAGTGAACACAACAAACGAAGGATTGTAAAGATTTTAAGTGCCAAAGGATCAAGTTGCCTGCTGCTACATAATATCTTCAAGACTGAACAGGGAAGAAAGGTACACCCATGAAATATCAATAGTTTGGTTGCTTAGACAAGGCCTGCATAATGGTACCAGTCAATATGCAAATGTGGATAAAGGAAATTTTACAAGTCTTCACTTTTAGATAAATAACTATGGGCAGTCAATGGCTGTTGAGAGAAAGAGAATCAGTTTTGTACAGGGACATGTCCCCTGATACTAAATTCCTACTAAGGGAAACACTAAGTGAAGTCAGTAGTGTTTGTGTGTGTGTGTGTGTGTGTGTGTGTGTGTAGTATAACAACAATAAATAAAGATGATATCTTGAACTTGAGAGGATCTGGAAAGAGGACATGAGAGGGGTTGGACAGGAGTTGGAGAAGGAGCGTAGAAATGTTATAAATATACTACTCCTCTATGAAAATAGTTTTTAAAGCTTAAATTAAAGATATGTTTGAATACTTTATAAGAAAGGATAAGGGCATAACTATAGAAGTGTACCATGTTCTTAATATCAAGGACGAAAAAGATAAACTTAGCAAATACTTTAAAAAAAATCTAATTAAGATACTTAACTTCCATCAAAAACCAAATCTAGGATTGACATGATCACAAAGGTCATGTAAGTTATTAAAATCATTTAGAAGATTGAAGAGATTTTCAGGACAACCTTTAAGTTAAGTAAAATAACTTCAGGAGAACAGTCTGAAACGATGGAATCTCAGAAGCCTAATGAATTCAAATTACTCTAAGTGTAGTAAAGGGACATATTTTGAAAACAATTTTAAAAGAAGCTATTGGTACATTAAACTCTCTGGAGTAAAACAAAACATGCTTCCAAGCCCTTTTCAGATGTGACTAAGGACTGTGTTGGCAAAAGAAACAATTTCTATAGAGCAGAACCAAGAGCAAAAAATGCCTGTAAACCTCTTTGCAGTGAGCAGAAATGAAACACAGATAAAATAAAATTCCCACCTAGAATTTTTGTTCAATGAAATAGTATTTTTTATGTAGTGTTTATGTGGTGTTTGTTTACCTGCATTATATTTGCATATTATATCTATGGAGGCAAGAAGTGGGTATTGTATCTCCTAGAAGTGGGAGTACAGATGGCTGTGAGTTGTCATTTGGTGCTAGAAATTTGTGTCAGGTTTCTCTAGATGAGCAGATACTGGTTTTAACTCCTGAGCAACTTGATAAGCAAACACATACAACTCTATAGAACTCTTTTTACCCACTATCTTATAGAATTTTTGTTGATGAAATAGTAATTAAAATTTACTCTTTCCTACTTTCAGAATGGACCTTTGTTCTATCTCTGTACATTTGTTTAGGGGGCATGGAAGAGTGTCTTAAATTCAGTTTTCTATAATAAATAGCCCCAAATGGGCTAAATAGAGAGCACATTTCATAGTTTTTAACTTTGAGTTTGGTGATATGATTTAGTAGTTTCTTAAGGTCTTTTCTTATAAAAAATGTGCTTGTTTAGCATGTAAGAGAAGGAGAGAGGACATTTGTGACCACTAAGTTGAAATGTGGCCCACTGTGCATTTTCCTTTTGTCTAGCCACTTTTTTTTTTTTCAGTAAAGGTCTTTTTACATCATTCCTTGTTCATATTTGACTTATAGTGACTTTTATGACCCCATTTCTTATCCTGGTGCTGATAGGCTGGGCAGTATTATTTACTTTACCCAATTGACTTGACTTCTAAGTAGAAACTGTAAGTGCCATCTGCCAGATTCTTGTCCTTTTCTTTTAATCACAAAAGCAATAATTTTCAGAACTTATTGTAGACAGAGCTGCTCTTTTCTTCTGGTTAAAGAAAGTGCAATGTGGAGTGACAACTGACAAATAGCTGAGTAAAGTATGAAAGATAAATATTCGTTTTAAGACATTGATATTTGGGATTGTTTATTTAACAGATAAGGTTTTTTTTTTTATTTTAAAGCTTCAATGAATATAGAAATGCTTTCAGATATAGACCAAAATGTATTGCAATGGAGAAAAATCAAATATATTAGAATGTATAAATAAATGAATATTAAGAGGGACAAATTTCTTTTTGTTCAATGAGCAGTAACTCTCATTGGTGAAAAAAGAATCATACAAGCTGGAGTTTACTATATAAGAGTGTGAAAAAGTTGGAAATATGAAATGAATTACCCACAAAGGAAATTATAAAAGTAATTTAATTCATAATGGCACCAAGTAAAATACGTAGATGTGAGTTTAATTGGGCAAGTGGAATACTTATACACAAAAAGCTGTAAGACTTTAATATAAGAAATAAATAGAAAAGTCAAGAAAATGGGAAAGTCTTTTGCTTATGAATTAGAATACTAAATATCATAAAAATTCCTGATTTTCTGAAGCAAGTTATAGATTCAATGCAAACCTTAACAAAAATCACAATAGTTTTTCTTACAAAACTGTCAGAGAGCTAGTTATGAATGAGCAGGCATGGAGATGGAGATGTCACTCACTTGGTAGTGTTGCTAGATGGGATCTCAGTGGTATCCCATGACACCA
The DNA here is from genome assembly GCA_021653895.1 of Mastomys natalensis. Taxonomy (NCBI): domain Eukaryota; kingdom Metazoa; phylum Chordata; class Mammalia; order Rodentia; family Muridae; genus Mastomys; species Mastomys natalensis. The sequence goes on along the minus strand of JAJTUV010002382.1, from coordinate 139,494 downwards.
TGCCAGGGTCTTTGTGCCTCAAACAAAGAATTGAGCAGATAAATGCTACTGGGAAATCAGAATTATGCCTTTGCACGTTTTGCAAGGTTGTAGTATTGTATATAAAGCAGTTAAAATATACATGGAGAAAAACACTTGGGAACAAGTTTATTAGAGTTAGAGTTAAAAAAAAAAAAAAACAGGGCATACACTCTGAAAACTTTGCAGCATCTGGGAACAGGGAGATGAAGAAACAAAAAAGTCATGTGCTCTGAAGTTCGATCAGCAATGTAGGTCTTCATGCAGCTTTAGAAAGTGGAGAAGGGAGATTTTCAGAGAAAATAGGGTGGAAACACTGTGCGCAATCAAACACGGTTAGGAGTTTGGTCAATAACTTATAGAGATATAAAAGGGAGTAGTGGAAGAGGTTAACACCACTTTTTGCTCTTTGTATGAAATCAGTTTGATTCCCAGAACCCACATGGTGGCTCACAATTACCCAAAACTCCAGTTCCAGGAGGATCCAATGCCCTTTTCTGATCCTCTGTGGGCCCCAAACATGCATGTGTTACACATACATACATGCAGGCAAAACACTCATGCATACAAAACAATGCTCTACAGACATTTGCTCAGCTGTTCTCACTGCCATTGTATTTATAATAGCTAAGACATGGAAACAAGCTATATGTCCTTCAAGAAATGAATGGATAATGAAAATATGGTACATGTATACAAAGGTTTATTTTTATTTTGTTTAGAAAAATAGATTATAAAATGTGCAGATAATTGGAAGGAATTCAAAAATTCAAAAATGTTGTATGAGGTAACCAATATTTGGAATGAGAAACATTACATATTTTCCCTTTAATGTGCTTCATAGCTCCAAATATTCATATGTCAGTATATAATGCATCAATAGTAGCAGAAACCAAGAAAGTAAAAAAGGTGACCTCTAGAAATTGGAGTGACAGGTAGGAGATGTGGAGAGAATTGGAAAAAAATCTGGAGATTTTATTTTGTGGAGTGGTAAGGCAAGACAGTACAGAAGAAGATATTGAGAGGAAGAATAAATAACATCAAGGATGTTTGAAAGGGCTACAGGGAACATTAATATTTAGAATTTCCATTAAATTACAGATAAAAATAAGAGTATTGATACACATACGTATACATAAGCACACACACACACACACACACACACACACACACAGAGAGAGAGAGAGAGAGAGAGAGAGAGAGAGAGAGAGAGAGAGAGAGGCAGAGACAGAGACAGAGATAGAGATAGAGAGAGAGGTAGAGAGAGTTTAAATCAACTTATGCCTCTTGAGGGTGATATAGCTATCCTGAAAAGATATACAGTATCTAACAAAATCCCACCACCAGAAATATGAAAGCCCCTTTCCAGTTGTTGCTCAGGGGAAGGTCTCACATAACACAGACTATTATTCCTGAATGACTTCCTAATGTTAAAAATAAATCCCTACTGCTGAAAGCATAATGTACTTTGGATACAGGATTCTGAGGAATCAACCTGTATTTGACCTGAAAGCCTCCTCCATGAGCACTAGCTTTTATAGTATCATATGGTGATGCAACAACCAATGGGAACAATAATCAACATTCTTACCCAACTGTGATGCCTATAAATGACAGTGACAAACATAATAAGACATTTCTAAAAGTGCAATGTTGGCATTTATACCTTGGCAGTAACCAACAGCTGTCTTACTATACTTAAGACATGCTCAACAGGAAGGAAATTATACCAGGTACTAGAAACTCAGCCCCAGGTCAGAAAGATCATGGATCTTATTGGAGAATCTACTACTGACATTTTCCGAAACCATTATAATTCTTAACCTCATTATAATTTATTTTTATCACCACAGATACATGTAGTCCTCAACACTGGTCAATGACATTTTTCTTTGCAATAAATGGAGGCGATTGAAAAACCTACAAATGACCAAAATGCAAAGAACACTTGACTATAGGGTACCCAAACCTGGTTCATACATTTCCAATAAAACCTATGGATCTTAGATTCAGTGAACATTGAGAAAGACAGGGTAGAATAATTGTAAGAGCCAGGGTGTCAGGAAGTCTGGTATGAGTTTGTGTTGATAGTTGTACGTTTCTATGTGAAACAAAATTTTAAAAGTTATTCTATTAATAACTGTCTTCTGAGAGGTTTTATCCAATTAAAGGACCTGTAATATTTCCAGCCACAAAGTCTTAACTGGTTTACTTTTGCACATATTCATGAAGTCACTAGAATTGTAGTTAGTTGCACAACCTGTACACAAGATTAGATCTGTGAACATTTCATCATGCATATAGGGAGGACCAACAGACCTTACCATCATTCATAGGGATTTTGGTTTTCAGAAACTGCAGGGAAAAGGGTTCTATTATGTTCATTGGACTGATAGTAAGATGCCCTTGTTCCAGTAAAATGTTCCCACGCATGCTTGGAAAAGAAGTTGTAATTAAACTCCCTGAGTCACACACAAAAAGAGGATAGAAAGTAAGAGAAGGGGTGCTTATAGGTTCCGATAGAAGAAGGAGGAAATGGTAGAGGGTAATTGGAAATGAAAATTCACTATGTAAATGGTGAACTTGTCAAATGATGAAATAAAATAAAAAAATGAAGGTCACTGTTTTGTACCCACTCTTTATTGTTTATTTTTCTCCTTCCTTTGGACAAAATAACAAATTTCACTATGACATTTCTATACATGCATGTGAAGTAGTTTAATCATACTTATTTTTCTATTTTCATTCAAATCCCTAAGCCTTTCAAATTTCTCTTTTCATACTTACATTTTATCTTTTCCTGTATTCCACATATGGGAGAAAATATGGTTGTTTATGATTCTTGTCTGTGTCATTCTGGCTTATGTTATTTAGTACATGAATACTATATGTGAGTAAGTCCATCCATTTTCCTATATCTGATATGATTTTATTCTTTGAGGTACACAATATTCTACTAAGTTTCTTTGTCTAACAATCTAGTGATGGGCACCTAATATATTATAACTAATATTATAACAAGTATGCATCTGCAGATACCTTCGTATAGTTCAATGGTATAGTGCTTGCTTTGTAAGTATGAGGTCCTAGGTTCAAGCTGAGAAACTTAATAAGAAAAGAAAAAGGAAAGAAAACATGGGGGAGTACTTTAAAACTTTTAAGAAGTTAAGCTTGAGAAAACAGTAATGACAGATGCTGAGTACCAAAGTCTTTCTAGAGATTGTTATTTGGAAATCTGGTTGTTTTTAGGAATATAAGAAATGATTTATGTACTTATACATAAAATGTATCCTCTGGTAAAAGAAAAAGATTATTAATGTCAACATAGTATTCAGACAGCTTAAATGTGTGACTTAACTTTTTTTAATTTTAAAGTAAACAAACAATTTTTTTCTGAAGCCAAGTTTCCTAATTACAAATGTGAAAAAATTCACTGACAATTTTACATTTTTCTCCTGGAATTCATCTCTTTGTGTTGTAGGGTTTCTTGAACTCTCTCATAATTGCTTTGTAATAGTGGAAAAATGTGTTACCTTGTCTTACTTCTCATAAATTGTTATGAGAAGAGCAAAATGGATTAATCCAAATAACATGGTTTTTAAAATTATATCCATACAACCTACAAAGGGTTTTTAAAGTCTGTTTTCAGTTTTTTATTCTTTCAACAATGGTCATCTTTGTGAAGGTTTGGCCAGTAAAAACATTGGAGAATAGTAATAGACAGAGAAAGCTCTAAAAAAGCCTCCTCTTCCAGATGTTTCAAGACATTTGTGAAATGAGTGACTTTAATGAAAAAGAGGAAGGACCAGCATGACATTTCTCTGTTCTAGTCATAAAAAGTGCTGATCAGTTCTACCTACTATGATTTTCTACAGGAAAGAGGCTTTATAGTTTTCACAACTAATATTAAAGTACAAAGATCGGCAAGTGTTAAAAGACCATGAAACAATCATTAAAACCTTGATCTTAATGTCTCCCCATATCTGTTTTTCAAGCCACCATCTGATGGTTGCTTTGCACTGTCATGGGATTTTATTATTGCCATTTTATTTTAAGTGTACAGGTATTTTGCTTTCATCTGTTAGTATGTCATGTGCAGACATGGAGGTCACAGAAGACTCCAGGTATACATTGTATTCCCTAAAACTCGAGTACATCTGGTTGCAGGTGCTGGGAATTAAAGTGAGTCCTCTGAAAGAGTAGCTGGTACTATTACTGCTGAGCCATTCCTGTAATTCCTATGGTGTTTTGTTTTGTGCCCTAATACCCAAATCTCCTTAAGATTTTCCAAATTTTTCTCATTGATCTTTTTCTCCTCCATCTTTCTTTACCTTTCTCTCATCTTTCTTCATGTTACATTTTCCTCTTTATGTTTAATACTTTCAATTTAATAATTAACTAATTAATTAATTTTGTTATTTTGAGATACTATCTTTATATGGAGCCCAGAGTGGCTTCAAACTGCTAATATGCCTATTTCAGCAGGACTGAAATTACAGGTGCTTACAACCATGTATATCACTATTTCCCCTAACTTTTAAATGCCTGCTCTTGTCTGATCTAAAACTATCAGGTGACAATAGCATAGTCACATTGAAGACCTTCTTCTTCTACTTACTGCATAGAAGATCATGTCTTCTATGATTACTAAGATTATACCTCCTCCACACCACTTATCAGAAAATGTAAGCAGTGGAATTAAACTACCAAGTTCTCCACTAGTTATGGGGTATGATTATATCTGCTTCCTAACTTTATAAATAAGCAATTAGTGGGCAAAGTGGGATGGAGAATTGAAGATAGGCATAGAAAGAATTTTTGTAAAGAAAATGCATGCTTAATGGACACTCAGCCTTAGGTGTAAGTCCATATTACTTTTCTCATATATCTCAGAAGAAACGAAACATTGGAGAAGTTGGCACTGTCTCTGGGAATATATTAGGAATGGAAAGAAAGGTAAAATCCATTCAGGATTAGACATATAACTTCTAGACAACCATAACTTTACAGTTGAGAATAAATTATAATGTAATGTATCCTATGCTAAAGTATGATGTATTTCATACAATATCAAATAAACCCAACTTCCTTTATTCACTTATTTATTGATGGCTATACATCTCATGATGGAAAAGTATAAGATGGTTCTTGAAAAATATGGCATTTGTGTACTACTACTACTACTGTACATACAATTTTTTTTCAAATGTGATCAGACAGAAAGGTGAATATTTCCATATTTAAAAACTTGAAACTGAACAAGGCATGGGGGTACCTACATTTAATTCCATCACTTGGAAGGCATGAGAGGGAGTATCTCTATGATTTCCAGGCCAATCTAGTCTTATAGTAAATTTCAGAGCAGCCAATGCCACATAGTAACACCTGTCTAAAAATAAATCTATCCACTCTTAGATGATATGCCCAAACACTGAGAAACTTCAGGGGTTATAAAAAAAGATTCCCACAAGTGTACTTTACTCATGTATAACTTTTTTTTTGTCAGTCTCTTGTGGTTTTATTTGTCTTCTTCAAATACAGTGTTTATTACACCACTTTTCATTTTCTTAATTTATAATTTTTTTCACCTCTGCTTCCTCCCTTGCCTTCCTGTCTATATTCAGTAGTATTTTCATTTAACTACATTGATTGTATTTTTAAATACACTTACGTTTTTATTTTTAGTGACCTTCTCATGCATAACTTTAACACCATTTCTAGATTACAGATTTTTGGCCTCTTAAAATGGCTACTCTTGATATCATTCTTCACATGGAAATCATCAATCAAACCAATTTTTATATTTCACTACTTTAAATATTATCTTCTTTGGACTGGTTGTTGCAATCATATGTTTTTCTGTATTTTATATTAGGACTTGGTAAGCTATTTTTTTCCACTTGTGATAACTTTTTACCAGACATTTGTTTATAATACTGGCTATATAAGTGTGATCATTAGTCTTGGTTGCCAACTTGAATCTATCTGGAAACAACTATGTGACACATCTTCTAGTGAACTATGAAGGCGTGTCATAGAAGAATTAAGTGAGAAAAGAACAATGCCCTTTATAGTGGGTCACATCTTCCACAAACAGTCCAAATATGAAGAGGTCCAAGAAAAATGCCATATATATTTGCTTGCCTCTCATAAAGGATATAGGACTCCAATGTTTCTCAGTCTTTCAAATCATGATAAATAACAGCAGCTTTACAGGAATATCCTAGGACTTAAGCACTATATGGAGGTAGTGAGGCATCCGGTTTCTGAACTGGGTAGCTACCTGAATCTAATCTTTCACATATATTGACTGCCACTGTTAGACTACCAAGCCATGTAACCAATTGAATAAATTGCCTTTTTAGTATATGTTTTATTCTATTGATTCTGTTCATCTAGAGAGACATGACTAATAAATTATAAAATATGTATGCAAATCAATTTACTGAGGATAAATCACAACCAAACTTATTTTAAAGTAATTTTATCATACATTAAATTTTATTATTTATTAAAGCAAATTTGCATCTTAATAGGATGGATATGCTTGTTTACTTTATATCAAGAATTAAATCTTATTTCTCACCTATAGTCTTGTAAGTAATCCTAATGAAACTCATTGAATTACCAACTAACAGCAACAAAAGACATAAAAATAGAAGAGGAGTTTAGTTAGGAGAAAAAGGATCTAATGGAGGAGTGGGAGAACACAAATGAGTAACAAGTAAATATGATTAAAAACTTTACATAAGAATGAACTATCATAATAAAAGCATCGTGAATTATAATTAATATATGCTAATTGAAAACTTAAAAATGGGAGAGAGTTAATGAATATTAAATTTAGGACACCAAAAGCAAAGAAATTTATTGGATTTTGCATGTGCAAACCTAGAAGAGTACAAACATCTACTTTTCACTTTTACACATCAAAATAGAATACTGATTTTCAAGTTTTAGCAATGTAAGTGATAAAATACGTTATTATTGGACTAATCCAGAAGTAAGGAAGTAGAGGTGTCCACTCGAATAAATGCAAACAGGTAAAATTAATGGAGAGTAGAAAAAAAAGAAACTCACTGAATTAAATTGGGGACAGAAAAAATTACTGTCTCCATTTGTCAATTTGACACTGTTCGCCTTTGCACAGTTTTGCATTCTTTTTCCAGAGCCCACTACCAAAGGCCAGATCCCAAAACATTTCTCTCTATTGAAGCTACAAGTGCTGTTAGTGTGTTAATTTGGAAAAAAGTTGGGTACAGAATGGAGTCTATATTCCTTATGTGAAAGATCTGGAAGGAATATAACACTACTGTTTACTAATAACCTACTTTATAAAAGAAAATGTCCAACCATTGAACCATTGAACCTCATGGTAGTTCAAAATAATGATCTCATCTTACAGGTAAGAGATTAGTGTCCAAGAAAACACAGTTCACTCTCAAACCATGGAAAAACAGATTCTAACATTTGACAGAGAATCCTTGCCAAGTTTTATGGTCTATTTCGGAGATATGTTTAGTCTGTTAATTCTGTTTGTTTCCTATGTTTCAAGGACCAAGAGACAAGAGGACAAATAGTTTATTTTTTGTTTTTATTTTTTGTTTGTTTTGCTGCTGATTCTCAAAGCTTAATGTGAAAACTTGGGGGTTAGTATTTTCTCACTCTTCCCTATACATAGACTGCTAGTGATTATTTAATGTGAGAATTTTTTGCATAGAAAGTCAAGAATATTTTTCAAGTTTTTATTTCCACATAATGTCTTATAGATACTTCCCTCAATTTTATAAATCCATAGGAATTAAGAGTATTTATCAATAAGGTAGTCTCAAATTATATTTTTAGGTGTCACTCAACTTCTTTTTACTAAATGTTCTATTTCTTTAAGCTGAAGAAATCGCATAAACGGCTTTTTAGACTTTTTAACTGGCTATCTTTGCTAGAAGTGATTTCCAAAATATGTTATTTTCCTAAACGTGTAATTTTTTTGTTTGTTTGTTTGTTTGTTTTTGTTTTGTTTTTTTTTATTGGAAAATTTTTATTGGAAAATTTTTTTTACATTTCAGATGTTCTCTCCTTACCCCATTTCCTCCCCTCCCTCCCAGGAACTCACTATCCCTTCCCCCCTCCTCCTGCCTCCACGTTGGTGTACCCCCTTCCACCTTCCCCTGTACCTCACCTCCCCACCCTCGAGTATCCCCCCCCCACGACGTCCAGCCTTCATGGGACCAAGGATCTCTTCTCCCACTTATATATAGCTCCCTTTCATATATAGCTGGAGCCATGGGTCCCTCCTAAGCGCTCCCAGGCTGGTTGTTTAGACCCTGGGGGCTCTGGTTGGTTGGGATTGTTGCTTTCCTCATGGTGTCTCGAATCCTCTCAACTCCTTCAGCCTTCACTCTATCTTCTCCATTGGGAACCCCATGATCAGTTTAATGGTTAGCTTAAATGTGTAATTTAGTCAGAGGTTCGGAATACGCTGCATTATATAATGGTTTCTTGAAGAATCACAATATACATTAACATAGGAAAAACTAAAATTTTCACTTATAGGCTGTTTAATCTTCAGAGAAGTTCTATAAGAAGGATTCTTATTTATTCTCATTTTCTGAAAGAGGACACTGAGGGACAGTGAGATTAACTGAATGGTTAAGGATCATATCACTGAATTTAAGAAGGCAATGAACTAACAGAACATACAAACGTTATTCCATAAATAACCAGAAATGTCAACAAGCCATTTCAATGCTATATATATGTATATATATTTATATACATATATAAACTCTATACTAGATATCATATATAATGGTAATATATAGTCATAGAAATAAGAATGCTAAAGCACATTAAAGATTTTTTTTATATGTTATGATTTCACAGTGATAAAATCATTTGTGTTCATTATAATATTTAGTTCTCAAGATAACCCTTTACAATAGGTGAGGAAGGTCATAAATTATCTGGGGAACTAGATATTTAAGAGGTTAAACAATTTTCCTAAGTGTTCACAATTGGTAATTGATAAATTTGAGATTTAAGATCTGAAGGGAGATAAAATAATTTGAGATTAATGCACTACTAGATGGGAATTTTTTTTTTGTATTTAAAAACACGGTGCTATCAGAATGTAATATTTGATCACGTCAAAATGATACTGCAGAAGTACATGTGATTACTGCAAAACAATTGAGAATCAAAACACTTTTATATCCATTGAATGACAACCAAATAACAAGGAACAAAAACTTATATGTGGATAAGTAACTGGTAAAAATAAATTGAAATTAGGTGAGGAATGTAGCTTCCAGGCATTAGTCGATGAATAGACCATTGAAGATATATAGCTCCCTCAACTTTGAACAGCATTTTCTGTTTTCCTGAATGTTACACTAATTTTTAAAGGAAATTAATTTAAAATTCAACGTGGAATAAAATAGGAAGCATCACATGACCCCTTCTTAGGATTTAAATTAGGACTTTAAGAGAGTGAGCTAGAAGGGCTTTGTTGCGATCATTACGGAAGAGGAATCACCACAGAATAGGGTGTTTTATAGATTTACTTTTTATTTTCTTCACTTTCTCTAAATGTACCTTTGCATGAATTTTGTTCTAAAGAATTTTATCTTTGTTCTACAGTGGAGACATGGCATTCCAACCTGCCCCAAAGATTATAAAATTATAAGAAAATATGTTTATCTAGTCATTTAAGAGTTAATCAAAATGAGCCCATCAGCAATCCTGGATAGGAAAACTCCCCTTAAAAATGTAACTCCAAAAAGGGGAATGCCAGAGTGGGAAAGTGGAAGTGGGTGGGTGGGTGGAACCCTCTTAAAGGCAGGGTAGGGGAGAGGGGATAAGGGGTTTCTAAGGGGAGACCTGGAAAGGGGATAACATTTGAAATGTAAATAAAGGAAATATTCAATAAAAGAAAAAAATTTTAAAAAGAAATCATATACTTGAATTAAATATTTGAATTAAATAGATGGAAGGAATAAATAGTCCCTTATGGAGCAATGTCTCTCCTTCAAATTAGTTGCTTGCTGCTAACTCAGGGCACTATTTCACAAGTGAAAATATCTTACTTAGCATGTCCATCATGCAGCCTGTCCTTAGCCAGATATGTTGGCAACAGTCCCCTGCATAGTATTTTCATATACTATAAACACTGTTTAATATTTGTATGTAGGGGTTTGGATGTTTCCATCTTAGTCTCAGCTGGATTTCTGCATCATCCATGCTTACAGCACGCAGTAACTTTAGCAATAGGGTTTTACTGCCCAGTCTAGCATACAACCAGCATTCTCAGCAATAAGCTTTCTAGTTGTGGGTCCTCTGGTGCTTCCATGGATCACATCTCATATTGGAATAACCCCTCTCTGGAACTGGGTTTTTTTTATAACAATCATATAGTCTTTTGAAGGGTCATTTCCCATCCACATAAAGTCCCTTCTGCATTTGAGGCATTTAATCATTGTTTTAGCTAGCCATTCTTTCTCTCAGCTAGCCATATCCTCTATAGTGGTAGAGGAGGTAGACATACCATTACAACTGATAGTCCTCATCCCAGGTTTATACAAAAATGTTTTCAAAATGAGTAACACTTTCACTATTAATTTTATGTAGGCAACCATAGAAAAACATTGAGTTGGTCATGCCCTTGATGTAGACTCTTTTGTTACTTTCTTGCAGGAAAAGACATGTATATGGTTTATGGTAGTGTCTGTGTAAGTAAAAATGTATTTGTACACTTCACTGGCTAGGAGGAGGACTTGGAACCATATTGGACCATAATCTATATGCTAATTCCTCATGAGACAGGTTGATTTATGCATAAGTTCTCCTTAATACATATCTACCAAAGTTATAAATGGTACAAGCCTAACAGGATTGGACACTATGTTGCATGTCAGTATTTTAATGAAATAGCAGCAAATTTGACTATTTTTCATCGGTTCTAGATCCTGAAATTTATATAAATCCAATGAACTCCTTTTAGGTATGTGTAAGTAGATGGTTCTCACCTTTTGATGGCATCAACATCCTGATTCCATTGAGGACTCAAAAGGTAATGGACTGCTACGTGATAAACCACCAGGATCTCAAGCTCCTGTAATACCTTGCTGTCATTGTTTATTTACATCTGTTGCCCTACAGTGGCAAACCCATCACCTGACATATTTCTCTCTTGTTGATCTATTCTTAAGTTCAGATCTTTGAATACTGGCGAATTGTCAGTACAAATAGCACAAAGCAGCACAGACTACTGACTACTTTCTTTTCCTCTTTATAGCTATATATTGTCTGCGCTTATTTATATTGCAGATACTGCCAGTACCCATTCTGCTTGAAGCCACTGCTGGTACCATCCGTGTAACAGAAATCAGCAGTAATTGAGAGTGCCAATCCTAGCATTTGGTCAGTTTGGATAAGAGGGTCAATTACAGGAGTTAATCAGGGAGGCCCATTAGTTTGAAATACACTTAGAATTGGTGATTAGATTTGTTGCCTAGTCCCCTTGATACTGTAAATACTCATGTCACCATCACAGTATGTTTTAGGTTTTGCCTGACCTCTTCTATCATAAAGTAATGGAAGGATGTGACAAGAGGTCTCATGTCACACTTATATGTGATATATAGATTTTTTGATAATGAAGGTGAAGCCTGTAAAGTAATAAACCTGTTACAAGACTTTATCTACTTTCAACAATTGCTTTCCTAATGTTGTTTATATAGCATCTGTACATTTCTTTGACTAGGACAAAAATCATGTTGGGGTAGTTTGTCCTGATTGTTGTTATTGCCCCAGTCAAAGCCTCTTGGCTCTGAGTGACTTCTAGTAAAAAGCAACATTAGGTGTTTGAGTTATACCACTGTTTAGCGTCTTCTAGAAGTATCTCGGATTGCTCAGGGGCTTCTTGGGCTTTTCTATCCCAAACCTACAGGATACCTGTTTTGATCAGATTATATAGCGGACATGTGACCTGAGCAAGGTGGAGCACAAAACTTTTACAGGAGTACAACATACCCTAAAATACCTGAAATGATTTCCTTTCAGAGGCACTTTTTTTTTTCAATAATCTTATCAGGCATCATGCCTTACTTCATAAAAATACACCTTAAAACTTATTGTCTACCAGGATCCTATATTATGTGAACTGAGTTCCTATCCCTACCTTCAGATTTATTTATAAATCTCCCAAATGAGCTTCTAAATTTGCAAATCACTCAGACCTTAGCATTATATTATCTACATTGTGGAATGTCTTCATGGGGGGAGACAGGGTACCAGGGCCAAATCCCTGATCATCAACACATGATAAATGGTAGATCTCTGAGAAGCACTCTGAAGATCCACTGTCATCTGTACCATGTGAATATAAACTGTTCTTTGATTCAGTAGTTGGGTAGATAATCTCTACCCTTTCAAATGCCTTAATGGCTTCTGTAATATTATCATGACCCCCAGGACACCCTATAGTTTTTGATGTTCACATCTCCATTAGGATGATAATTTTATGGGATTCTACCTTGCCCCTCTCTAGTTATAATTTCTTTTATCATTCACACTCGTAGAAGGAATTCCCCAAGAGTAGGGTATAGTATGTATACTTTTAGGGCATCCATCCTAGTCAGTGCTCTATTGCTGTGAAGAGACATCATGACTATGGCAAATCTTATAAAGGAAAACATTTAATTGAGGCTGACTTATAGTTCAGAGATTTAGTTCATTGTTGTTTAATTGCAGCATGCATGGCAACATGCAGGTAGACATGGTACTGGAGAGGTAGCTGAGAGTTCTATATTGAGATTGGGATACAAAGGAAGAGACAGTAACCCACTGAGCCTGGCTTAAGCTTCTGAAACCTCAAAGCCCAGTCCTAGTGACACACTTTCTTTGACAAGGACACCAACAAAGCCACACCTCTTAATACTTCTCAAATAGTGACACTCCTAATTACCAAGCATTCAAGTAGATGAGCCTGTGGGGGCCACGCCTATATAAATCACCATATATTCAAACACCATAGCATCCTTCTGTCCTTTAAAAGGGCTAGGCATACACATTATATGAATAAGGGGTGGGTAATTACTCACACCCGGAGATGAGTTTTGTCTTTTTTTTAATCTATATGGTTTCCTCTCCTACTTCATCCTCTGTTAGCCTTGATGCTTTTGGTGGTTAACATGAATAAATGGCCATTCTACCATTCTATGGATGAAGCTCCAAATATTCTGCCTATAGATAAGAAACTAACAAATCAACTCAACATAAGGCCTCCATTTTGCCCAATATGTATCTCACCATCACAACTTTAACCATCCTATCTCCTATCTGAGGAGGTACTAAGAAATTCCCACATTGAGAGTACTTCATCCTCATCAGTGAAAACAATAGCAATCACCTATACCTCTTCTATGACCTTACCTTTAATTTAATGTTAAATTGCTGGACTAGCTTTAAGGCCCTCCACAGGCTCAACAATATAACATTGGGTTTCTCATCAATTTTGCCATTAGAAACTTCTAAATAATTTAAGTCTAGTAATAGCTGTGCTTAAGAGGCCTTGAGAGCCCCTTTTTTTTCTTTACTCCCCTCCCTCACTAGCTCCTTTTCACTTTAGCACTTTTCTAACCCAGATTACATGGTAAACTAAATCATCTAGATCAACCAAAGCCTCACCTGATTCCTAGATACCATGTTCTACTATGGGGTTGAACACTGCCACTAATACTCAATTGTATGCTTTGTGGTCCAGGCTGAATCAATTTCTTCTTTTTCTTTAAACACAGTTTAGTCTGGCTGGGCCTGTGAGTTTGGAATCAAACAATTCTTTCCCTGTCTCTAGTTTTCGTATTAGAATGTGCCTAACTTCTATTGTTTTTCAGTCCCTAGTATTCATAAAAATCTCAGTTGAGGATAACCAAGTGTTCCTATATTTAGATTCGCATGAGCTAATTCATCAGGGAATAATTTCCCTCAGATTTCCTTAGGTTGTGAAGCCTTTGTCTGAAGAAGGAATGAGCCATTATATTGTTCAGCATTTCTTTTTCTGCTGCACTCAGGCTTATCCCATTTGTTCTCATGTCCCATAGCCACAAAGTTCTGGTGGTGAGGGGTTACCTCATTGTTCATTTGTAAGTCTTCCCTGGTTTCAACAGCTCTGATGCTAAATATTCTCTGATTACAATAGTCTTCTGCATTGGCTCACTGTTAATGCATCTGTAACTGGGGTGGATATATTTTTTTTCACTTTCTCTATATTAAAGATCTGATCAAAGGAACATTTACAGTCACTTCTGGATCACTTCCTTCCTTATCACTACCTGATTCTTACCAGAGGTTTCAAATTGTGGTGTCCCAATAGGAGTTTTCTATTACTATTCTAATATGGACTCTCTCCAACTTGTGGCTGCTAGCTATAAAAAAATGTAGGCAACATCTCCATTTCTCCATCTCTTTATCAAATTTAAATAGAAGACTATATTGAAGCCACTAACCTCATCCTCCTTTCCTGTTGCTTCATTATCCACCTCCCACATAAATTCCCAGTCTCCCCTAGTCAACCTACTTTAGCCTGAAATATATGTTATTTCTCATAGCATTGGCAAGGCTGCCTCTGTAACTGCTCCTTGGCACCACCATGTTGCATTATTCCCAGGGCTTACAATGCCTACTATAGACCTTTGGCAATTTCCTCTCCCGCTCCCCTAAAACAGGGTGAGCCCATCTATCAAGTAAACATGCCATTCTATAAAACTTAGAAGACTGCTGTGACATCTTTCCTGTGGTAGTACTTTAGCTATATATCTCACTATTCTTTTCATTGTCTATGCCTTGGTCATTATTCCCACAAGCTCTTCAGTGACAAATCACCATGTCAAAATTTCCTCTTTAAATATTGTCATACATAAACAAACTCTTTCCTTCACCTGCTTTTCTTTTTCCCTATATCAGGTATAATATAACTGGTTTCCCCAAACTCATCCTTCTGACTCATGCCAAGAGTTGCTTAAAGTCCTTCCCAGGGAGAAAAGTAAGTATGATCTACCCTATCTCTTAGGGGACTACCAATAAAATGTAGGTGCAATTCATAAAAGTGGACTCTAGGAAACCAACATGTTTATTGAGCTTCATTACAGAGTACAGATGGGGGTGTGGGTACTCCTCCATAAAACTGAACACATCAACCACATCTAGAAAGTCTTAGTATGCAATGGCGAAGGATTCCTCATAGCCACATAGGTAGAGACTTTGCTCTAGTCTTCCTTGGCCTCTATACATACTTTAGAACTTCCAACAGGCAAAATTCAAAGTTGACAGTATATGAAGCAGTTAGATACTCTGGGGTTGGGACTTGTAAACCATCAAAAAGTGGAGATGAGGTGATCTTTTGTCAGGGTGCAGAATTGAATGTCCCAAGGTGGAAGAAGTTTATTTACTTGAAGGACAGTTACTCAACAACAACATATATATATATATATATATATATATATATATATATATATATATATAACCTGATGAGTCCATTTACTATTGTTGTGTATATGCTTTTAGAGATGATTGTCCTGTATTGGACAATCATTTAGGAGACTCATTCATGGGGAAGATTATCACCCTATCAGTAGTCATTACTTTGCTCTATCTCTTCATCTAGTGGTAGAGCCCAGTGAGATTTACTCCATTGATATTTGCATCTCAAATGGTGGTATTGTTGCTCAGGTCCTATTTAGGTAGCCATTATTTTTCAGGGTTTAGGTTTGATATTCTGGCTAGAAGATACAGTCTTCAACTAGACTTCTTCAACACAGACTTCAACTAATCTCCTGGAAGGCACAAGATATAAATGCCACTATGATGTCTTTATGCATATCTTGGTGTTCTGGTAATTAGGATAGCTCATGAAAGCTATTTCTTGTGGATGACCCTTTCAGGTCAGTTCCAACTCAATTTCATTGAGTCCTGATAGAAATTTATCTTCAGCTTCTGAAAAGAATAAAGAGGTATATGCAATAGTCTATATTGGAAGTCTAGTTATGACAGGAGTAGTAAATCCTTGAAATCTCAACAGTATGAATACCGACAGAACACCTGAATAATGACAACACTGCTGACATGCCAATGTAAGTTCAAGAAAATCTCATAGAGTCCTGGTCTAAGATGAAGACCTTCAAACAACAACTCCTAAAAGAGGAAGAATAGTCTTTCCCAGGAATGGTTTCCATTATTGGTTATCTGATGCCAAGTGTTTAGTCCTCAAAACATAAATACATTGAACAAACTATTACTAAATGGACTCAGAAATTACATTTATATATTTATGCATTAATATGTAAGTGTGTGTACCAATGATAATTAAAAAAATGAACATAAATTTGAAAGAGAGAGTAAGAAGATATGGTAAAAGTTGGAGGAAAGGGTAAAAATTATGTAGTTATATTTTAATTAAAAATAAATTTTTTTAAAGTACAAAATTGATAGAAATTTAATAGTTAACACAGAACTACAAAATTACAAAATTTCAAAACAAAACAAAACAGAAATTTCCAGATAGTCAAAGGAACACTGAGAAAGAACTAAGGCTAGAGCTTCCCTACTTTAAAAAGGGATTACGTTGCAACACGCTATAACATAAAAAGCATATATCAGTAGATTTGAATAGAATACAATATATTTTCTATAAATAAATCAGAATATGTATAGTTAAGAAAGTTTCATGAAACACACAAAGAAAACACACTGGGGAAATAACCTCCTTAAAAGTTTGTACTAGAAGTCTGACTTCTACATGCAAATTAATATAATTGGATCCATTTCTTTATATTATAAACAAATTTAACTCAAAGTAAAATGACCTAAATGTAAGATCTGAAACACCCAAATCTTAAAAAAGAGCACATAAAGGAATATCCACTTAATTTGGGTTTATAAATTATATTATACAATTAGATATGATTGTGTAAAACTGAAAAACTTCTGTATAACAACCATACTAAATGTAACCTAAAAAATGAGAAACAAAATTCCAAGGCCCATATCTGATAAGGAGTTGATGTTCAAAGTTAATATAGAGTACTTCAAACTCATTTAGAGAAAATCATGATTTAATTCTTTCAAAGAATGAAAATTGGTCAAAAGAAGGAAATCGACATTTCTCCAATAAAGAAAAATTATATATATATATATGTTAATAATATCACTAATTATCAATAGATTTAAAGTAAACTCATTACCATTGTGATACCACATACATAAATGGATATTATCAAAATAAGTATATAAAATTTTTGGAGAGAGTGTGCTAAATAGGAATACTAGTACAATCATGAAAAACAGTTTCATTAGGCCTGGTCTTTATATATACTGTAACCCCTCTCCAGGTCATGTTCCGAGTTGAGAGTTGGTAAGGAGCAGTTTACTACTCAGGTTGTCAATAAGCCTATTGGAGTGATTTGTTTTTGAAGGGGACTCAGTTAAATGCACCAAAATTATAATTTCTTAGAGATGAAATCATTATGTTGTTGATCTATCTTTATTCCAATATTTGTTACATCATTATTGATAATAAGAAACTATAGAAGTAACCAAAATATCTAGACAGACAAATAGAAGAAAGATGTGTGTACTTTTGTACCACCTTGCAATTTGGTTTATTCTGAGTGATGCATTCTCATTGTGTATTATGTAGTATTCATATAAAAACTAAGATAATTAAGTGCTGTAATAATGGGACTAGCATCATAGTCATAAACACATTGATGCACAACATGGAGGTAATACAAAGAATAAGTTATATACTTAAACAAATGCATTATTTGGATTATATGGATAATAGTTCCTAAAAAGAGATCAAATAAATACTGAAATTGTGAATATGCTTGATATGAGAGAGTAGGAAATAAGGAGACATTAGCTTAAGGACACAGCACAGCAGATACATAAGGCAATCATTCTAGATCTATAAAGGATAGTATTAAAACAAACATTTTTAAAATCATACTGTTTCTAGCAGTTTTTTTAAAAGTGAATTTTAGTTACTTTTGTCACAAAAATATAAGTATGTGAAATGATAAATCTAATTAAACATTTCAATATAGCAAACTTAGTATTTTCTGTGTATATCTTACAGAATCACATTGTGAAGTTTCAAATATATGCAGTAAAATTAACATTTAAAGTACAAATAGCCTTGTACTTTGATAGTAAGAATGAAATATTTTTCAATATACTTTATAAAGGTATTTTCATTCAATAGTTTAATCTGTCATTTTCTTGACTATATAGATTATGTTCTCTTGATAATACATTTAGCTCAAGGAAGAGGAAATTCTTTCTAGAGATGACTGGATTAAGAAAAGTATTATAGATGATGCATTGTATACTCTTTCTTCAGAAATCAGCTTCTTAAAATCTGCTTGGCATTCAAATTACTTAGTGCTCATTTCACACATAGTAATTCAGGAGTGAAATGTACATTTCCATGTTCACTTCATGAATATGTTTGCACAGAATGATTTTGTTTTGAGGAAAATAAAAAAAAATAGAACAGTGACAGACTTCATTTTCATTCTTGGTACTCAGTAGATATGCCAAATGTAGTAAAATAGTTTAAAAAGCTAATAATTCAGGCATGACATAAGAGTTTGTTGAGAAGAAATTGGTGCTATCTATTGAATATTATTTATCTTGATTTCTAATAGAGAGCTGGTATATGTTACTGATGTGTTTGTCATTAGAATACCACAGAAATGCAAATTAATATAGCTATCCTTTCTTAGACCATATATTAATATTATCACTTAGAGTATTGATAGATATAATAACTCTTTAACAGGGGAGATAGTGAAAAAAACAGCAAAGGAATCAAATGTTATTAAATAATAGCAAATAACCCTCATTTATTTTTTAAAATATATAGCAATAACTTACCTACTTAACATAAAAAATAATAACAATAGTAAATTCAGTGTTTAAGTTACTTTCAAGGACCAGTTTGTATTAGCTGTGATTGGCAAAAAACCGCACACATTTCCCCTAGACTGCTCCAAAGTATTCAATGGTGCTGGGCTTGGATCCAACAGAAACTATAATCCATCACTTGAAGTTGAAGCCAGTGTGGTCTGGAAACATATTCACACCACAGTTTAGTATCCAAAGATATTAACACACTAGAAACAGAGCATAGCCTTAGCTAATCATTTATTGCCCTATGGTTGCAAATATATAGGTAATGCCAGTAATCTTTCTACTTTTCTTGCATTTGCATTGTATTTATTTAGAAACCTTCTTTTATAATATTTTGTTTGTTTGTTTGTTTGTTTGTTTTGTTTTACTTTTTCTTTTTTTCTTTCTTTCTTTTTTTTTATTGGAAATTTTATTTACATTTCAGATGTTCTCTCCTTATCCCATTTCCCCCCTCCCTCCAGGAACTCACTATCCCTTCCTCCCTCCTCCTGCCTCCACGTTAGTTTACCCCCACCCCCACTCCCCCGTATCTCACCTCCCCACCCTCGAATATCCCCCCCCCATGTCGTCCAGCCTTCATGGGACCAAGGATCTCTTCTCCCACTTATATATAGCTCCCTTGCATATATAACTCGAGCCATGGGTCCCTACCTAAGCGCTCCCAGGCTGGTGGTTTAGACCCTGGGGGCTCTGGTTGGTTGGTATTGTTGCTTTCTTCATGGTGTCACGAATCCTTTCAACTCCTTCAGCCTTTACTCTATCTTCTCCATTGGGAACCCCGTGATCAGTTTGATGGTTAGCTGTGAGCCTCTGCCTCTGAGTATGTCAGACTCTTGCAGACTTCTAAGGAGACAGCTATATCAGGTTCCTCTCAGCATGTACATCCACATCAACGTCTACCTTTGGTGACTGCACATAGGATGGATATCCAGGTGGAATGGATTGTAGACGGCCCCTCCTTCAGTTTCTGTCCTGCACTGTGTCTCCATATTTGCACCCTTGAGTATTTTGTTACTCCTTCTAAGAAGGACTGAAGTCCCCCCCCCCCAGTTGGTCATCATTCTTCATGAGCTTTATGTAGTCTGTGAGTTGAATCTTGGGTATTTCAAGCTTCTGGGCTAAAATCCAATAATCAGTGAGTGAATACCATGTATGTTCTTTTGTGATTGGGTTACTTCACTCAGGATGATATTTTCTAGTTCCAACCATTTACATAAGAATTTATCAAATTCATTGTTTTTAAAAGCTGAGTAATATTCCATTGTATAAATGTACCACATTTTTTGTATCCATTCCTCTGTTGAAGGGAATCTGGGTTCTTTCCAGTTTCTGGCTATTATAAATAAAGCTGCTATCAACATAGTGAAGCATATGTCCTTGTTATGTGTTAGAGCATCTTCTGGATATATACCCAGGAGTGGTATAGCTGGGTCCTCAGGTAGTGATATGTCCAATTTTCTGAGGAACCGCCAGACTGTTTTCCATAGTGGTTGCACCATCTTGCAATCCCACCAACAATGGAGGAGTGTTCCTCTTTCTCCACATCCTCGCCAGCATCTGCTATCACCTGAGTTTTTGATTTTAGCCATTCTAACTGTTGTGAGGTGGAATCTCAGGGTTGTTTTGATTTGCATTTCCCTGATGACCAAGGATGCTGAACATTTCTTTAGGTGCTTCTTGGCCATTCGCATTTCCTCAGTTGAGAATTCTTTGTTTAGCTCCATACCCCATTTTGAATAGGGTTATTTGGTTTTCTAGAGTCTAATTTCTTGAGTTCTTTGTATATATTGGATATTAATCCTCTATCGGATGTGGGATTGGTAAAGATCTTTTCCCAATCTGTTGGTTGCCGTTTTGTCCTATTGACAGTGTCCTTTGCCTTACAGAAACTTTGCAGTTTTATGAGGTCCCATTAGTCAATTCTTGATCTTAGAGCATAGGCCATTGGTGTTCTGTTCAGGAACTTTTCCCCTGTGCCTAGGTATTTGAGGGTCTTCCCCACCTTCTCTTCTATTAGTTTCAGTGTGTCTGGTTTTATGTGAAGGTCCTTTATCCACTTGGACTTGAGCTTTGTACAAGGAGATAAGAATGGGTCGATTTGCATTCTTCTGCATGCTATCCTCCAGTTGAACCAGCACCATTTGTTGAAAATGCTGTCCTTGTTCTACTGGATGGTTTTAGCTCCTTTGTCAAAGATTAAATGACCATAGTTGTGTGGGTTCATTTCTGGGTCTTCAACTCTATTCCACTGATCTTCCTGCCTGTCTCTGTACCAATACCAGGCCGTTTTTATCACTATTGCTCTGTAGTACAGCTTGAGGTCAGGGATTGCTATTCCTCCAGAAGTTCTTTTATTGTTGAGAATGGTTTTCACTATCCTGTGTTTTTTGTTGTTCAAATAAATTTGAGAATTTCTCTTTCTAGTTCTGTAAAGAATTGAGTTGGTATTTTAATGGGGAATGCATTGAATCTGTAGATTGCTTTTGGCAAGATGGCCATTTTTACTATATTAATTCTGCCGATCCATGAGCATGGGAGATCTTTCCATTTCTTGAGATCTTCTTCAATTTCTTTCTTCAGAGACTTGAATTCTTGCCATACAGATCTTTCACTTGCTTGGTTAGATTTAATATTATATTTTTATTTCTAAGTATGCATGCATATGTTTCTATGTATGGGTATGTATGTCTTAAGAGTTATTATTGCTGTTACAAAACACCACAACCAAAAGCACATTGGGAAAAAAATAGTAGTTATTTGACTTCTACTTTCACATCACTGTTCATAATGGGAGGAACTCAGATCAGGACTCAAACAGGGCAGAAATCTGGAGGCAAAAGCTGAGGCAGAGGTCATGTAAAGGTGCAGCTTACTGAATTGCTTCCCATGGATTACCCAGCCTGCTTTCTTGTAGAACCTAGCACCAGCAGACCAAGAGACTGTTGTGTTCAGAGTAGAAGCTGAGAAAACTCACTTTAAATAATATAGCTTAAAAAGAAAAGCTTTATTTTCTAAGTGCTCAGGGAGGAGGCAATTTCAGAATCTGAATTGTATCCCTGAATGGAGATTGTAGAACACTTTCAAAGGATGAAAACAAAAAGGGGTGTTGGGTGGGCTGCAGTGTTATCCAAATTGTATTTTGACAGAACAGGTTAAGCAAGTGAGTACTCATTGGAGACTGTGCCATATCCAGGACACCTGGCTTCAAGGTCCTTAAATTCTTCTCCTAGATATTATTAGGTCTGGATATCAGAGTGATAACGGAACAATGGAGATGGTCATTTGCATGTAGTTAATTAGAGCAGAACAGGCAATTGGTTGTATATATTTACAACTTATAGACCTCGGTTTATATAACAACAGTTTCTATATCCTTTACTACTTAACAAAACATTAAGAAAACGTTTGGAGAAGTAGTATAGGTGTTCGTTTCTAGACCTGTGAACATGAACTTGTTTGACCATGCCAGGAAGAGAGAGAAGTTGTCCTTGAGATAGCTAGACTCAAACAACTGTCTCATTGCAAGTTGTCCGTAAGATGTCTAGCTTTCCTAGGGCATGGAACCTTGAATTTATTTTTTCCCTATTTTTAAATGGAGCCTGAAAAAAATGTAGTACTTAAAATTAGTTTCTTTTACTTGTTCCAACAGCACCATTCACAATGGACTTGGCCCTCACCCAATCACTAATTAAGAAAATGTCATACAGGCTTTGACACAATCCAATCTAATGGAAGCATTTTCTCAACTGAGGCTCCCTTTTCTCTGATGACTGTAGTTTGTGCCCAGTTGACATAAATTTAGCCAGCAAGTCTACAAGTGAGTCAAGACGCCTCTGGAAAACAGAGGTATCTGACACCCTGGAGCTGAAATTACAGTAGTTTGTAAGCCAGCTGACACAAAATCCCAACTGGCTGTGAACATAACTGGTGCTTTGTCTTAGTAGTGTGCACATTTAAATGTTAAGCCAGACTCTCTCTAACCAAATTTGAATTACTTCTATCCTGAAAGAACATTCACTATTTTCATGTAGTATTTCATTTTCACCCACAACCTGATTTAAAATAATTATTAAGTCTTAGAACTTGCTTTGTGGTGGGAGGGGAGACTTCATATTTTATTAAGATTGATTTTTACAAAGAAATTTAGAAAGTATTGCTTGGTCTCATTTAATGACTGATGGATATAGTATCTAATTTGATTCCTATAGGAAAGTAATTTCTTGCTTTAACTTAAATATCCACTTGAAGATAGAGTGACAAACTAGTTGTTATACATGAAATGTGATTAGTCATCTTGCAAAGACACATTCCATTCTCATTGTAGCAAAGTTACACTTATTTTTGTTTTTTTTTTTTTTTCCGGGTAACATAGCAAAATGTTGACTTCTTTGCATTAATCAAATATAGGAAATAATTGACAAGCTACCTTCTGTGATTATGTAAATTCCTCATGTAGAAATAGGTAAATAAGCAAGACATTGCATACTTTCATATGATATCATTGAAAAAATAAAGTTACACATGTAAAACTGATGGAAAAAGAGCCCTGCATATTTAATTTTTATAAATTGGTGAGTTTGAATATTAGTATATGGCCATTACAACTTCAGAAAAAAACATGCTAATAAATATATGTGTCACCTCATAGTGTCCTTATTTAAACTGCAAGCATTAATTCATTCAGGTTTTTAAATCATACTTAACATATACAATTCAAAATGTATACCTGTGTAATGCTTACCACTCATATCTTCTTCTACCAAGTCCTCTGATGACTAATATTATACTTGTTGGTTCTTTGATTTTGATTATTTGAGGTGATTCATAAAAATGGGGTTAGGAAACAGTTGTTCTTCTGTGACTGGTATATTTTTCTTAGCATGCTATCTCAATGTCTATCTTTACTGCTACCTTATTGCTGAATATGTCAGGAGTTTGTTTTTTTATAAAATTGAATATTATTTTGTTGCTTACATACACCACTCTTTTTATTCATTTATTAATAGCAATAACATGTACTTTATATAATAATAATATTTTTATTTCCATACTTTCCTTGAGATTCTGACTATACATAAATGTTCAATGTTTTCTCTAGCTCTGTAAAATATGATGTTTTGAATTGGAAAGATTAGTATTGACTTTCTAGAACGATCTGGTACATGAACTTATAGAACTTATAGAAGTTCTTACTTTTTATTTTTATCTTTGGTTCCTTTCACCAATCCACGGTTTATAGATAAGTATACAAATGTTTAATTTCTTTGTGTAAGTTTGCTTCTAAATATTTGGTTATTCTTAATGCTGTTATAAATGGTATCATTTTACTTTTATAGCTATGAACAAGTTCATTGTTAGTGCATGCAAGTTCAATGATGTTTTTAAATGTTGACTTTGTATATTGACACTTTGCTGAATTCACTTATTAGTTCTACCAAATTTATTTTTATATTTAATGTATACCATATATAAAACCATACCAGCTGAAAGCAGAGACATCATTTTACTTCTCTAATTTATACATAAATGGATCTCCACATCAGAATCTGGTAGCTAAATTTAAGCAAACACACACACACACACACACACACACACAGAAAGAGAGAGAGAATGTGGTGAAAAAAGAGCTCATCCACACTATTGGAATGTGAACTCATATACTAATTGTGTAAATAAAAAATAAGAGATTTCTCAAATATTAATAGAACTTTTACTTATGTCCAATTAATAATTAATTTGAAATAATTAAAATCTCTGTGTTAAAAAGATATCTCATTACCAAGCTGATTGCACCATTTTTTAAACAATATGAATGGTACGGTTACAAAGGGAATGAAGTATATCAACAGATAGAAAAGAAACTGAGAGCTGTACAAGTTGTGAAGACGATTTTGTTTTAACAAAGAAAAAAATTCTTGCAGTCTGTAACATGGATGAGTTTGTAGGACATTCAACAAAATGAAATAATCCAGAAGCAAAGAAAGGCTAAACATTGCTGTTCTAAAAAGTAAGATCTAAAACAAGTTTAAAATACCTTTATTATTCACATCATGTTAAAAATGGAAATGTTTATACCTGAAATCATAAGACAACTCATAATCAAAATTCATGTACATTAAAACATTATTTAAATTAACTTTAAATTGTGTGTGTAAGGTTTTATATATGATGCTTATATAAATATTGTATTTAAACTAATATTTAATCGTTAGGGTTTTATGTTATGTAGTTTTGAATATTTAAAAATCCAAGGAGCCACTAATTGAAGACATTTCTGTTCAAAATATTTTCAGAAATACATTCAACCTGTGCTCTATTCAACCTGTATTCAACCTGTATTCAATCTTTTAAGAAGGTCAAATTCAGAAAAATGGAATAGAATTATGATAATGAGAGGTTGGATTTGAGTAGAATAAAAGGACAAGTGTTGATCACAGATAAAATCTTATAGGACTGAAGATATGGCTCAGGATTTAAAAGCATTTGCTGCTCTTCCAAAGATTCCTGGCTCAATTGCCAGAACCCATATAGTTGATGGATCACTGCTGCCTGTGTGTCCAGTTCCAGGGGAGCTGCTGCCCTCTTCCAATATCTACAGGCATCATGCATACACATGGTACAGAAACATTTCAGGCAAAATATCTGTACACATAAAATATTAATTAATTTTAAAGGGAGAGACCAAATCTTTTGGGTTCATACTCCATCTTGTTCAGGTTCAGACTCCATCGAGTTCAGAACCTGACCTAAGGTTGAACCCAAGTAAACTAACAGGCCAGTACCTAGCACCAGTTTCCAGGCTAATCCCCAACAAAACTTGCTTCTAGTACAAGTTTCCAGGTTATTCCCTAACTAATTTGCAACCCTGGGTTACAAGACTGTCCCTGACACTTCAGTTCCAACTAATCACCAATCAGGAGGAAAATAGAAGTTATATTTATGGCTTGGCTTCCAGCACCAGCCAATTATATGGAAGGATATATGTGTTTCCCAATCAGATGTGTTCCAGGCTAGATACTTCCTTCTTGCTGCTATAAAAGTTTTCCTAAAACTAGACTTCCAGGCCTCCACCTTCCTGCTGAGTCAGGGTTGGCAGGGAGCCCAAGCTTGGGCTTGAATAAAGAGATCCTAAAGTGATTGCATCGGAATCTGCTCCTTGGTCATCTTTGGTGGTTCAAGAACATTACTGGCACAACAAAAGAACCTGTTGCTATACTTTGAATAAGTTATAGAGATATAGACATTGTATGCTGACAATATTCTACAATGCAATAGACATATGATTGTGGATATCTTTTCACAGCATTATAGTAATATCAAAATATCATGCTATAAACTTTAAATAGCTACAATTTTCTTAACTATATAAAATAAGATTAAGAAAGCTGTGATCTTATGACTCCGTATCTTTTTTTTTTCATTTTTTTATTGGTTATATTGTCTTTATATTTCAAATGTTACACACCCTGCCACAAAACCCCTGTAGCCTCTTCCCTCTATGAGGGTACTATCCCACCTGCCCATCCACTCCTGCTTCAGCACCGTAGCATTTCCCTATCCTGGGTCTTCAAACCTCCTCCATGGGACCATGGGACTCCCCTCCCAATGATGCCAGATAAGGCAATCCTCTAGTGGTTTAGTCCCTGGGAGCTTTGACTGGTCTGGTTGGTTGATACTGTTCTTCCTATGGGGCTGCAAACCCCTTTACCGCCAAAAGTCCTTGCCCTAACTTCTCCAGTAGGATTCCCCATGCTCAGTCCAATGATTGGCTGTGTACGTTTGCATCTGTATTGCTCTGGCAGAGCCTCTCAGGGGACAACTATACTGGGCTCCTGTCAGTAAGCACTTCTTGGCATCAGCAAGTGTCTGGGTTTGGTGTCTGCAAATGGGATGGATCCCTAGGTGAGGCAGTCTCTGACTTGTCCTTTCCTCTAGTTTCTGCTCCACTCTTTCTCCCTCCATTTCCTTTTGACAGGAGCAATTCTGAATTGATTTTTTTGAGGTGAGTGGGTTGCCCCATCCCTCAACTGGGGCGTGCCTATTCACTGGTTATGGTCTCTACAGGTTCTGTCTCCCTTTTGTTGGGTATTTACACTATGGAGTACTACTCAGTTATTAAAAACAGTGATTTTATGAAATTCTTGGGCAAATGGATGGAACTTGAAAATATCATCCTGAGTGAGGTAACCTAGTCACAAAGAATACACATGGTATGAACTATAAGCCAAAAAGAAGCTCAGAATATCCATGATACAACTCAGAGACCATATGAAACGCAAGAAGAAAGAAAATCACATCAAAGTGTGGATGCTACAGTCCTACTCAGTAGGGGGAAGAAAATAATATCTGGGAAGTAGAGGAAGAGATGGATCTGGGAGGGAGAGAGGGGGCAGAGAGAAACAGAGAGGCCAGTTCAGTTATGGGAGGAGAATTACAAAGGGTCAGAAATTTGAAAGTAGGTGTGTAGCAGCTGGGGGAGGGGGGTTGGGGTAGCCACTGGAAAGTCCCAGATTCCACAGACCCAAGAGGTTCCCAGGACCTAACAGGGAGGACATTAGCTGAAATACCCAACAAAGGGGAAATGACCCAATGTTTTATTTGAACAATTCCAGAGAAATGAGTCTATGTCCAACTAAAACTTATATGTAAATATGTATATTATATTTATTTGCAATAACACAAAATGAGAAAAATGTATAATTTTCAAACAGCTAATGATTAAACATGTTATGATTTAGTGTCATTAAAAATGCCTCAATAAAAGCACAAAAAGAAATAAACTATTAATATTAGGAACTTTGATTGACCTATGTTGAATTCAAAAGTTCAGTTCAGAAATGTTGACTGATTAATATTTCTCATAAGGATGGGGAGGAATAGATCTGTCATAGTTACAAGACGAGTTTGGCTAATGAAACAAAATTTTTAAAGGAATCAATTTTCAGCAACACACTGGACTTGCAAAACAGTACTTTTATGAGATGAGAGTTTTCTAAATTACTTTAGTTTCCTTCTAATGAAGAAACAGGATTGACAAGTCAGATCTTTAAGTTTCATGTTAAGATGATACATGATAATTGAAAAGAAATTAAATTTATATCTTGTCTGATATTGAAAGACTGACAGGCTGATGTCATAATATGTCATCTCCCATATTTTTCATACAGAAATCAGTTCATGATAACAAATGAAGATAATTGCAGTAGATAAAATGAGTAGTCTCATTTCTTCATACACCCTTGCATCCCTAAGCTCATTGTAAACCGAGTGAATTTCTTTGTCTTCAGACTGTAGCATTGACTACATTCTAATAAAGAAGAGAGGGCTTGTTTTGAGGTTATACCTTCCGTGGTTTCTGTTTTCTGTGTCATCAACATGAGACTTTTTACCAGGTAGACAACTGGGACAAAAAAGATGAAATATACATAAAATAGAATAATGCTGCTAATCAAGTACACTACATAGGAAAGAAACCTTCCAAAGCAGCCACATATCAAGTAAAGAATCAGTTCATCCCAGCCCAAGCAGCTAATCAACAACCTGCCTGCATAAGCATGGTTATTATAGATAATTTTGTTCTGTTTTCCTTTGCTTTAAGCCACTTATTTTTTTATAAAGTTGTTTTTAATTGACAGAATAAATCAGAAGGCACTATGGAGACACTAACATTTTAGGAGCAATTGTATAAAATAATTATTTTAAGAGTAGTTAAAAAAGGAGACTGATGTTCTTCAGTTTCTTTCTTGAGAGACTTGAAGTTCTTGTCATACTGTCTTTCATTTGTTTGGTTAGAGTTACCCCCAAGATATTTTATATTATTTGTGACTATTGTGAAGGGTATTGTTTCCCTACTTTATTTCTCATATAATTCATCATACATATAAATGAAGGATACTGGTTTATTTTAGTTAATTTTATATCCAGGCACATTGATGAAGTTGTTTATCAGCTGTAGAAGTTCTTTGGTAGAATTTTTGGGGTTGCTTATGCATACTATCATATCATCTGCACATACTGATACCTTGACTTCTTCTTTGTCAATTTGTATCTCCTTGATCTCCTTTTGTTTTCTTATTGCTCTAGGTAGAACTTTGAGTACTATATTGAATTGATACAGAGAGAGTGGGCATCCTTGTCTTGTCCCTGATTTTAGTGAGATTGCTTCAAGTGGGAAGCAACCCAGATGTCCCACAACCACCATGGGAGAATGGATACATAAAATATGGTTCATTTACACAATGGAATACTACTCAGCTATTAAGAATGAGGGCATTATGAGTTTTGCAGCCAAATGGATGGAATTGGAAGTGAGATAACTCACACCCAAAAGGACGTGCATGGTATGTACTCACTAATAAGTATATATTAGTCAAAAATGTACACAATACCCAGGATACAATCCACAGAACTCAAGAAGATTAACAAGCAGAAGGGCCCAAGTGAGGATATCTCAATCCCACTTTGAGGGAGAAGAAAGCAATTACAGTGGGGTGAGATGGAGGGAGTGACTTGAGTGGGAGAGGAGACAGGGAGAGGGACGGGAAAAGGAGGATATGGTCAAATATTAGGGGGGACAGGAGTAAAGTCCCAAGGACCAGCAAAAAGAATAAAAACAGGAAGCCTCTGAGGTAAAAGATGGATTGAGGGAGCTCTAGAATGTACCAGAGACTCAGGAGGTGAGAGACTTTCAGGACTGAAATGGAGGGACCTTAGATGAAATGCCCAATTGTAAGGAGGGGCAACTTGTAGAGTCCACGTCCAGTAGAAAGACACGGTGGAGGGATAGGGTTGCTAACCCACAGTCAAAACTCTGGCTCAGAATTGTGTCTCTCTAACAGAACTTCAGGGACAAAACTGGAGGAGATTGAGGGAAAAGAGGTCCAGTGACAGGCCCAAATTGGGATCCATCTCAAGGGGAGGCTCCAAGGCCTGACACTATTGCTGATGCTATGGTGTTCTTACAGAAAGGAGCCTAGCATGGTTGCCCTCTCAAAGGCTCAACAAGCAGCTTAAAGAGTCAGATGCAGATACTTACACCCAACTGATGGACACCCAACTGATGAAGCTGG
This sequence comes from Mastomys natalensis, assembly GCA_021653895.1. NCBI lineage: Eukaryota > Metazoa > Chordata > Mammalia > Rodentia > Muridae > Mastomys > Mastomys natalensis. Next base: position 109,438 of record JAJTUV010002382.1, on the reverse strand, counting down.
GGACATCTGTGGTTGAATTAGGGAAAAGCTCAAAGAAGCTGGGGAGGAGTCCAACCAACCCCATATGAAGACAAGCTGTCTCAACAAACCTGGACCCCCAAGATCTCTCAGACACTGTGGCTCCAATCAAGAAGCATACGACTGCCTGGTCTGGCCTCAGTGAGAAAAGATGCACCTAAACCTCAGGGGACATGAGGCCCCAGGGAGTGGGGAGGTCTGTTGCGGTGGGACGGGGGACATCCTCTTGGAGACAGAGGAAGAGGAATGGGATGAGGAACAGTAGGAGGGCAGACTGGGAGGGGGATAAAGATTGGACTGCAATTTTAATATTTTAAAATTAAAAATAAGAAAAAAGTGAGACTGGTTCACATTTTTTTTCTGTGTCCCACATAACATAAATTCTAACAAATTCTAAGTCTATAAACAAGCTCAACAAATGTCTGTCTATGTTGTCCAAAGGAATCCATATTACTCTGAGGGAACCACTCTGTTTCACTGGATAAGATGAAGATGAACTTGAAGTGACTAGATAACATACTATAATAGTCATAGAATTCTACATGTTTCTTTTGGCTGAATAGACAAATGGTATGACCCTACATAGCAAAGAACAATAATGATAACCAAAAGATTAAAGTCTGCAATGTTTTGTTTCATTCTCTACCTCTTATGGTCTCTTAGTGTTACATCTAATACAAATAGAAAATTTCTAGCCAAAGCATGCATGTGGAGGCATGTTATTTAAGTACAATTATTCTCATGTACTACGTACTAGAAAGGTATAAAGCACCAGCCTTTGTTGAGTGTTTATCATATACCGAGCAGCATTATGATCTTTTTTATATGCAAAATGTTATTTAATTTTTATTGGAGAACATATTAAGCAGAAATTATTGTCTAGATATAGACATGATGAAACTGAGAGTAAGTACAGTAAATGACATATGAACTCTTTATCTAGAACATTTGCTCTAAACTGGTATAGTATCCTGCAATTTTACAGAGGTATTTATGGAGGTAATGAAGACTATTTGAAAAATAAGACATTTCATATGAAACAAAATAAGATTAAATTTATTTTTAATCTATACTGACAGGGAAATAATAAAGCTTTAAAAATTATAATGCCCAAAATAGAGAGAAAAATAACTAAATTATAGTTCATGCAGCCGGATACTCTGAAAGAATTAACAAGGACAGCATGTTTTTGTCTAATTAATTAAAATGTGTTAATACATGCCTTTTTTTAAAAATACATATCTTTTTAAGAAAATCAGACACTATAACAGTGTATATAACATTTCTTTACTAAGTGTGAATATAGAAATAAAATATTTTGCCAGGAGGTGAGTGACACATACCTTTAATCTTGGAAAGCAAAAGTTGACAGACCTTTAAGAGTTTTAGGCAAGTTGCTTCTACAGAGATAGTTCCAAGATGCCCAAGGTTACACAGTGAAACAATGTTTGAAAAGCCAAAAAGAAAGAAAGGAAGGAAGGGAGGAAGAAAGAAAAAAAGAAAGAAGGAAAGAAAGAAAGAAAGAAATTACAGTATTATGCAATACCCAAAATGTGCTTATGTTATAATGGTGGTATTATAAAAATGAACATAGTTGAATGTATATTTAAGTATTTTTTAATCTTAGCCAAATATGCATTGCTTTAAAAATGTAGGAAATTAATTTCACACAAAGAAAAACAGCTAAAATGAGACAATATCTAAAGGTACAACAGAAAAATTGATAGTATCTCAGGGTTATTTGCGACATCAAGAGCCTATGATTTGTCTATTAATATCTTGCATACCAGAGACCAAAATATAAACACTGAAGTGCTTGTGAAATCTATGTAAATGAACTTTAGCTTTCAGTTATCATTTAACCCAATGTTCACTACCTTGATACTTCAAAATTAAGTGCTATTTAATACTTACAGTCTGAATCATAAATTAATGATCAAATACAAATTACAAGATGATATTTTTTAGCCTCTTACTTGGAAAATTATTTTTATGGACTTAGTCAAAGCAGAGAAAATGATAAATGTGAATAGTGACAAGAAATGCCAGGTGGTAATGGGAAGTCAATCAAAAGCTTTCGTCCATATTCTGGTAATTCTCCTTTGAGGTGTGGTGTCTTATCCAGTTTCCACTAACATTTAAAATATTGATATTCAGCTCTGATGGTTATAAAATGTCAAATAATATATTTAGAATTTTAAAATTATTTATTTTCTTCACAGAGATCTAAAGCTGAAATGAAGATTGACACAGGCATTTCTGAATATGCTTATATAAATATAAATATATGAATAAACCTATATTTTCTAGAATATGTCCATAAATTTTCACTGATATCTATATCCCAATAATATAGCAGGAAGATTTAAGGCTTCACCAGTGCTCTTATGCTGTATTTTTAATAAACAATATACTAATTGACAGTATCGGTTTGGTTTTAAAATGCTCATTTAAGGATAATGAAATTAAAGGTCTGGCTAAGCAAATTCGCTGTGAGATTGACTATGTATTTTGTTCCTAAGTAAATATTACTTGAGCATTGTGCATATATAGTAACACCTTTTTAAGACAACTCATTCAGTTGACTTGGAATTATTCTTTGTAGGGATGAGCACAATGAAAATTATCCATAAATGTTGGGGGTAGAGTGTAAAGATTAGATTAACAAATTTTCTTTCTTAGAAATATGATTAATTATCATTAACAAGTGATTTTAAAAAACAATTTATTTGCTATATTACCATATATGTGCCTTTTTTCCTTAGGAAAAATAAACCATTGATGTTAACATAATTAACTTTATTATAGTCTCATAATCATTAACTATAAAAGATATATTCTCTAGTTCTGAAGTCTTCCTATTGATTACTTACTGTTCTTCGTATCATAATTAACACTGTAATTTCTCTATAGCCTTTGTTGGCTGTTGGCTGGATAATTATATGTATGAAGATAAAAACAATGCCGGGCAGTGGTGGCGCAGACTTTAATCCCAGCACTTGGGAGTCAGAGGCAGGTGGATTTCTGAGTTCGAGGCCAGCCTGTTCTACAGAGTGAGTTCCAGGACAGCCAGGACAACACAGAGAAACCCTGTCTCAAATAAAAAAAAAAAACAAGAAAAAACAAACAAACAAACAAAAAAGATTAAACAAGACCTTGCACACAATTGTCTTATAGTCATGTTTGTGTTTGTTTGATTTGGCGTATTTTTTCTAATTCTGTCATTTGTGTGATCATCAGTAAAATAATGTGACTGCTTTAAAGTTCATTTTAGGATGAGTGAATCTTTGCTTAGAATATTTCCCTAATCCTTGAGACTGACATAATTAGTGAATATTTAAGTTCAAAATACTAGAAAGCTTCTAAGTTAGTATGTATGTAACTTTTATATTTCTTCAATTTTACACCATTTCCTTTTACTTATATATGAATACAGTGAAAATTGATTTTTCATTATTTGTATTAGAAAATCAATTGGAGTTTCAATTGTATCCAAACTCATAATTGTATTGTCCATTGCATTAAGACAGCTTTTGACTGAGTTGGGTTCATGTAAAGGTATTATATCTTTGAATAAAAGTTCTTGAGAACATTATGTCAGTATTATTAGGACTTGACCAAATGCACAAAAAGGTATTTTATTGGTGATGACTATTAAAATATAAGTGCCAAAGAACTATCCTATGCTTCAGACTAGTTACTACTGGGTACCCTAAAGGGTTGTCAGTTTTTTTTTTCACAATACATATACTATATAATAGGATGGAAATGTAATTTTAACAAGTATGGGTAATGAATTCATGATGCTGTATTTTACATGCACCGTCAATGAACAGGACAAAAACATCAAACTGACTATTAATTTTTATTATGCAAATAGTTCACTAAAGTGACCATATCCCTACCTCTGTTTCTTATTTTAATACCAACAACTTCCCTGAAGGAAAATGCATACCTGGCATTCACTGTTCAGAGCGTTAAAAACTCCAGAGGGCCCTGTTAAATTCCACTTTATGTTGGCATAAGTATATGCAATTGTGTCAGTAATTTACATTTACGGAGAACTGAAGTACTCATTACTTTTTCATCTTTCTTTTTTCTTCTTCTGCCCTTGAATGAATAAAGCTGCTTAAGCTTCTTAGTCAGTATTGGGAATTAAATAAAATAGGACTTTTGTCATTTATTTTCATATTGTACATTAAAGACACAATTTGAAACTAAAATTGTGGTATATAATATGCATCTTATTGCCTTTCAGAGATATAGCTTTTAATGGCTGGAAGGTGGCTTAAAGAAAATATAATTTCTATACATTCTTAAGTATCTTAAAACATGCAGTATGGAAATTTTAAAGATGATACATAGGAAAGGGAAGCCATCAGGAGCTATAAATGAAATGAAGAGGAAAAAGATTCAAGAGATTATTAGATTTTTATTACACTGGGCTAATTAGCAAAGTTATAGTTCTGAGATAAAATTTTGCAATTATATGGACCTTTTTTTTCAATTGTCAAGACTGTCCTTAATGCCCAGTGACAAGGACAATGATAGGAATCTTTATACATCTGTGCAGAGAGAATACATTTTGAAAGTATATCTTGATACCATTATTCAAGAAAATCTTTCTAATTGTGCCCAATATTTTTGACAGAATAACATCAGAACATGGTCTCAACTATTTAGTAGCGAATATTGTCACCTATAGTAGGAAATTTCTGTTGAATGGCTTAAGGTTTATTCATAGATGGAGAAAATGTTAATTGTACTTTTTTGCTAAAGTTGACAAATGAATTCCTCATGTTTATTTCCTTCATCATCTGAAACCATTCTATAATGACAGGCAGCAGAATCAGAAATTTGGCTGATTATATCTCCACTGCACATAGGAAGTAGAGAGAGTGAACAGGAAGGAGGATGAGGATAGGAACCATTATAGTCCACCCATAGTCACAAACTTCTTCCTGCAAAACTCTATGTGATTAAAGTTCTTTAACCTTTCTAAACAGCACCAACCACCAACTGGAGAAAACATATTCAAATAATTGAACCTATGGGACACAGTTTTCATTCGATTTACAACTGAAAGATAAAAAAAATAGGAATAAATAAAGATAGAAAGGAAAGAAAGAAGGAAAAAAGCAAGGAAATGCTCTAGTTCTAACAGAGAATTAGGACTACAATGCAAAGGTATTTAGGTATAAAGCTGAGTGGTAGAGAGCTTGCCTAATGTTATAGAGTTCTGGGTTCCAGTTCTACCAATATTCATTCTCTCTCTCTCTCTCTCTCTCTCTCTCTCTCTCTCTTTCTCTCTCTTTCTCTCTTTCTCTCTTGCACATACAAACACACACAAACACACACATACACACACACCACAGTCTTATTGAGACAAAGGGACAAGAACTAAAATTATTAGTGTGAAAATCTAAGTCACATATATAAAAATCTTAGTAGAATATACATAAATATTTTTAAAACAACAATACAATTAAGAAAATGAGGTATAAACACTATATGTAGAAACTATGCATTCAGATATCAGATATAAATAATTTTACATATGGAAGACTATAACAAAACAAAATAAGAATCAAGTAAAAGACTTGCACCAAAATTTTATTTTTCTTGTATTATTTCTACAAAAATTTTTCTTTGAGAATAAGAAATGTATACCAGCTATAATGATACATGGTATATAAGGAATATATGTATGTAATGTATTCAATGGCATTCCCCAAAGATGACTTCACCAAGTCTAGAAAAAAAAAAAGAGTAAAGAATGAGACAGAAGAAATGAATGTATAAGAAGAAGGGCTTTTCCAGGGACAGAAGAATTGTAGCTATTATATTTTTAAACTTTATTTATTGTATGAGCATTTGTGTGCGTGTGTGTGTGTGTGTGTGTGTGTGTGTGTGTGCGTGCACTCATGGATGCAATGTACAAGCCTCAGTATGAGTTTGGAGCTCAGAGGATAACTTTCAAGAGTTACTATTCTTCTTTCACTATGTGTTCCAGCCAGCAAATTCAGGGCACCAGGCTTGGTAGCAAGATCTATTACGTTTTGAGCCAACTCATGGACCACTGTAAAATTTACAACAAAAATTGTATGTAAAATTAGATAACTACAAATCTAGTGGAGCATGTAAAAATAATTATTGATAAATATTGAATAAAATATATACTTGTGTAATTTAAAAAGGAAAAAACACATAAAATCCTATAGTATTATTCATCAACAATTTCTTTTTATTTAAAATATAATATAATAATTCCCTAGTTGTTTTAATCAAAATTATAATATCTGGAACAACAGTTTTTAAATTGTCCTTGTTGACAAATGACCTTAAAATGTTATTATTTTCACCTCAATTATACAATTATGTATAGTAAATGTTAACATGCAATAAATTATGCATATTTGATTCATAAAGAAAATAAAAAACATAGAATCTTGAATGTGTAAAAATTTAAGTTGAGTTTTCTTGCAGCAAATATTTTTAGGATTTGTCTTTGTAAATAAGATAATTATTAGAATATAGCTTTGGAGATAAAAAGTCATAATAATCCATTTTGCCTGCACTGGCATTTACAAAAAGGTCAGATATAAACTAAAAAGCAAAACAAATTCACATAAATTTATAATGCATACATATGATTTTTAAGCGTTTTATTTTTATTGGATATTTTATTTATTTATATTTCAAATGTTCTTCCCCTTTTTTTCGGGTTTCCCCTCTCCAAACCCTCTATCCCATCCCACTTCACCCTGCTTCTATGAGGGTGCTCCCCCACCCACTCCCACTTCACTGCTTTTACATTCCTCTAAAGTGGGACTTTGAGCTTTCACAGGACCAAGAGCCTCTCCTCCCATTGATGCCAGATAAGGCCATCCTCTGTTAGACATGCAGGTGGAGACATGGGTCCCTCCACTTGTACTCTTTGGTTGGTGGTTTGGCTCCCTGGGAGTTCTGGGGGGTCTGGTTGATTGATATTGTTCTTCCTATGGGGTTGCAAACTCCTTCAGCTTCTGCAGTCCTTTTCCTAACTCCTCCTTTGGGGTCTCCATGCTCACTCCAATGGTAGGCTTCAAGCATCCTCATCTGTATTTGTCAGGCTCTGGCAGAGCCTCTCAGGAGACAGCTATATCAGGCTTATGTCAGCAAGCACTTTTTGGCATCAGCAATAGTGTTTGCATTTGGTGTCTGTATATGGGATGGATCTCCAGGTGCAATTGGAAGAGCAACAATATCAACCAACCAGACACCCCCCTTACACACACACACACACACACACACACACACACACAAACTCCTAGGGACTAAACCACAAACCAAAGAGTACACATCGGACCCTCATAGAAGCAGGGAGAGAGGGTGGATTGGATAGGAGGGTTCTGGAGGGTTATCTGGGAAAGGGGAGAGCATTTGAAATGTAAATAAATAAAATATCCAATAAAAAATGCCAGGAACCTTCCAGCCCAGAGAGGGTAGTGGTCTCGGCAAAGAGTAGGACTCTGGTGATGGCTTTAAAGTCTGAGGGTCTCAGGGCTTTCTAGCTCTCTAACTGTACTGAAATAGTGATACCTTCTAAAAAGTCCTAAAAACTTCTTGCTCTTTCTAAGGGCAAAAAGTTACTGGCTTAGGATATTGACACCTCTAGCCTAACAGCAGGGGATTAAGTAATGGGGTCTTTGTACTACCTCAGCAGGAACTGCTGGACTCTTTCAACCTGCTAGTCAGAAGTCACTGGAAGAAAAAGGGACACTTAGTGAAAAGTGGTTATAGTTTTTATTACTAAGTCGAAAAAGTTTCCTATCTAAGGGGAAAAGCAGAAGGATCCTAAGTGGGTAAGAGGGATGGGAAGAATTCTTATAAAAGAAAAATTTTTTTTGGACAGGGGAGAAAGGAAAAGTTTCTACTCTATCTGGGGAAAGAGAAAACAATTCTATTCTATCTTCCTATCATCTCTTCGTCCTCAGTACTTATACATCTTTCAGAATATATGATCACATGTTAAAAAGTTCATCACAAATTCACACAAAAAAATTAAATCATAAATTGAAATAGAAGTTTACAACAGAGAATGTTTACATGCATATCCATTAGAAGTAATTATCTGGCTAAACATCCATCACCCCACTCAGCTTCACTGAAGGTTTAAAACCATAACTAAGTTATTAGTGAAGTTTTGTATAGGTAAACCCAGTCAACATTTTATCTTCTGTCCTAGCACCTATAATAAATGGTTCCTTTTTTATGACCTTTGTTTGTTTTACAACCTCTTGGAATGTGCTCTGAGTAGGAGAAAGTCTGGATACTATCTAAGAGCAATCAACTGGTGACACTTGGGAGACTGGCAGAGTTTTCACAGAAGTTTTGATTATCAGAAAAGGACCTAATAGCAGACCCACTATAAAAGAGCTTAATAATCATTGATACAATTTTAGGAATTCTTATAGGATCATCTTTAAGATTTAAGAAGTCATCTATTTGTCTATTCAGCATCATTACAAGACAGTACATCTTCATGGATCTGCAGAGATCAGCTCCAAAGGGGTGTGCTACTACTTAGAGATTGTTACATATATTTAATAATAATAGGAAAAGCATATTAATAACAGGAATCTTTCCTAAAATGAATTCCTTACAGCCTTGCCAAATAAGAATGAACCTGTCACAGATTAAATAATAATCTAAAGCAGGCCATTTCAGGATGATCGCCTGCTAGTTATTACCTTATCCCATTATGGCTCCTGACAAAAAAAAAATTAAAAATTAAAAAAAAAAACATAGCATGAAGGAACTAATTTTAACAATTGCTTCTTCAGATTAAAAGTGGTATTCTTTACAATTCTGATATTCTGTGTTTCACAGGGCATTTGTACTCTGTGCCATTATCTTTAATAAAGATTATATTCTAAGACATACTTAATGGGACATGCCCTTAATCCAGCATTAAGGAAGTATAGGCAGGCAGATCTCTATAAGTTTAGGGCTGGCCTAATCTACATAGAACTCCCATGACAGCCAGTGATCCACAATGACAACCCTGTCTCAAAAAATTCAAGACACACACACACATAACACACAAGCACACACATATATATTTATTTATGTATATTCCATACAGAAAATTCCTGTAGTTTCTTATCTGAATAAATTCTGTATTTTATGAATAAATACACAAATATATCTATTTTCTATATAAAACATATACGTTTATATTTTAAAATATATACATTTATATTTTAATATATTTTATTAAATATAGTATTAGATACATATAATGTGAAATAATTTTAATATATATTTTAATATATTCATAAATGCATTATATTTTAAAATATATTTTAATTTATATTTTTAAGTGATTAAATAATTTATTTGACTCACATGTAAATTACAAATATTTATATGTGATTTTAGATTGGGATTCCAGAAAATGGTAATTGATAAGAGTAAATTTTTTTGAAAAGTTCACTTCTAGGTTTTCTGTGTATTTCCTTGTGATCCTTTCACTTCCTGCCTTCCATGTCTGTAATTATTTTTCACCATGAAGGCGATAATAACTTTAAAGAAGACATGGTTAACAGAAAAGTCTACTCCAAAAATATATAAATTTTATATGCACTATGAAACTTGATGAATATAAAACTGAATATCACTTGCCCATTTCTCATGACTATTCCTATAAGCACTCATTATGTATTTATCAAATTATAGCTGTTTGTCTTCTTACAATGCTTGCCCTTATGGTAAAGTGACAGTACTATACTTTAAAACTAAATGTTTCATCGACTACAATTTATATGTGACTTTTCAATTGGATGTGTTTCTTCTCATAAAACTATTTATTCAGTTATTCATGGAATATTATTTTTTTTATATCTCTTGTATTCAGTTTGCAACTACTTCATTGAGAATTTTTGTATGTATACTCATGAGGGATACTGGACTATAATTTATATATTTTTGTTGGATTTACACTTGTTTTCACTATTTCAATATATTTGCTTTGTGAAGGAGCTTATTTTGGTTCTGAATTTTCTTAAACATAACTCAAAAAGTATTGCTTGTTTGAAGGCTCTATAGAATTCTTGTATAAGTATATCTGACCCTTGGTATTTTGCTTGTTTGTTTCTTTTCATTTTATTCTGTTTGAATGCTTTTTAAATTTTTTTGATTTGCTGAAAAAAAAATTAAAAATAAAAAAAAAAATAGAAAAAAAAATCAGAAAAAAAAAAAAAAGAAAAAAAAAAGAAATGTATCTGTACTCCCCCTGAACACCTATGCTCTGGTGCCATTCCCTTCCCCACATTCTGCCTTTTTGTGTTTATAACCTCTGTGTAAATAAGTAAATTACGATGTGATTTAAATAACTAAATAAATAAAATAAAAAAAAATAAAAAAAAATAAAAAAAAAAAAACAAAACTATTCTTTCAAACACTGAAACCATGATGAATAAGTCATTTAAACAGTTCATGCAGGAATCACAATGATTCAACAAGAAATTTTAAAGACTCATTTTTTTAATTATTTGTACAGATATAGGGCATGTGCTCATGAGTAGAAGAGGCTTCAGATCCCCAGGACTGAGTTAACAGGTGGTTGTAAGCTATCTGATTCAGTGCCATGAATTTTTTTCTCTGTAAGAGATACACTTCTCAAACATCAATTTAACTTTTTTCCCCAGAATTAAGAATAAAATTAATTGAAATTATTCTCTATTTAGAGAAATTATCATGACAATATTACCATATTTGACCTCCTGAAAAAATAGATTATATACCAATGCTACTCTGAAAACAAACAAACAAAGAAAAGAAATATATTTATTTATTTTAATGTTTCTTTCATTGAAATTTACTAAGGTCATATGATTTATCTAGGGGGAATAGGATTGGGGGTTTCTAGGGTGGGGGGAAAACCGGGAAAGGGGATAACATTTGAAATGTAAATAAAGAAAATATCCAGCAAAAGAGTCATTTAAAGGTAAAGTATGGCAGGTAAGAGGTATTCAAATTCAGTTAAAAATGTAATGTTCTGGCCTGGTAGTAGTAGTAGCTCATGACTTTGATGCCAGCACTTACAAGGCAAAGGCAGGCAGATCTCAAGGCCAGCCTGGTCTATTGAGCTAGTTCTAGGATAAATAAGGCTACACAGAGAATCTCTGTTCCCAACAACAAAATAATAATAAAATAATAAATAATAAAAATAAGAGAAAAGAAAAATAGAGATGGAAGGTTATTAACATTAAAGATTATACAGAAGGTCTTTCACATGATGCTATAAGATATTTTAAACAAATAAATTGACAAATTTATTTAACATTTATATTTACTTAACATTTATATTAACAAATGATATATTCAATTTGTGTTATAGCAAAAATCTAATAAACTATTTTGCATAAAACTTTAGTGGAAGGCTAGTAACATGGATAGAGGGTAAAATGCCAACTATACAAGGTTGGAGGTCTGAGTTTGGGTCTGCACAACTCACATATAAAGCTGGGAATGTAACTGTAACTCCAGCTTTGTGGAATCCACACAGATAGGTATGGAGGCTTGTTGGTCACCCAGTTAGTCAAAAGACCCAAGTTTTAAATTGAGAAATAAAAAAAATTGTTAGATCCAAAGTAGGCCCCCCAAAATGACAGTGTTGATGACAGTGTCATAAACAGAAAGATTGTCTATTGGCTAAACAGAAGTTTAATTCAGCATTCCTCAGGTATCTCAGTAAGGTACAATTATCTTCCCTAAGAACCTCCTAAATCTGACTCCAAGGGTTAAGTATCATGGGCAAGGACATCTAATCCCCAGTTAATATGAAAATCCCGCATTAGCTCAAAGACTCCTATACTGTTGAATATCAAATAAAATCCACTTCTTTTCTACCGTTTTGTGACCCCTCTCCCAGATAGCCTTGGCATTTTGGCTCCCAAATGAACCTTCCTTTTTTTTTTTTTTTTTTTTTTTTTGTTGTTGTTGTTGTTTTGTTTTGTTTTTTGTTTTTTCGAGACAGAGTTTCTCTGTGTAGTCCTGGCTATCCTGGAACTCACTCTGTAGACCAGGCTGGCTGGTGAACTATGCCTGGGCAGGGCGAAGCCAGAGGAAACTCTGGTGGAGGTCTGTAGTGGTCCTGACGTGCAAATCGGTCTTCCGACCTGGTATAAGGGCGAAAGACTAATCGAACCATCTAGTAGCCGGTTCCCTCTGAAGTTTCCTCAGGATAGCTGGCACTCTCGAAGACGTGGTCGATGCCCGCAGTTTTATCCCGTAAAGTGAGTGATTAGAGGTCTTAGGGCCGAACCTTCCTTTCTACCTCCAGAGTAGTGTGTTGGGTGGTTTCATTGAGTACTTGCTTACATTTGGTGCCAAAAATCATCAAGAGAACACCATGCTCTGAAGAGTTATGCCCCTTCTAAGTGAACAAAAATGTTGATTTCACCCTTCTTTTTGTTTTAATGTTTCTTTATTTATTTATTTATTTATTCATTTATTTATTTTGCTTTTTTGTTGGATATTTTATTTACATTTCAGATGTTATCCCCTTTCCCCATTTCCCCCCACACACCCAGAAACCCCCTATGACATCCCCCTCCTCCTGCTTCTATGAGGATGTGCCCTCACCCACCCACCTACTCCAACTTCCCTGCCCTCAAGTTCCCCACAATGGGGAATCCAGCCTTCACAGGACCAAGGACCTCCTCTCCCACCTATACCACCTATACCATCCTCCTCTACATATACAGCTGGAGTCATGGGTCCCTCCCTATGTGCTCCCAGGCTTGTGGTTCAGACCCTGGGAACTCTGGTTGGTTGGTATTGTTTCTCTCCTCAGGGGGCTGCAAACCCCTTCAGCTCCTTCAGTCGTCTAACTCCTCCATTGGGAACCCCATGATCAGTTCAATGGTTAGCTGTGAGCATCTTCCTCTGGATATGTCAGGCTCTGACAGACCTCTAAGGAGACAGCTATATCAGGCTCCTGTCAGCATGCACTTCCTGGCATCCACATCAAAGTCCACCTTTGGTGACTGCACATGGGATGGATACCCATGTAGAACAGTCTCCAGACGGCCCCTCCTTCAGTTTCTGTTCCACACTTTGTCTCCATATTTGCTCCCAAGAGTGTTTTGTTATTCCTTCTAAGAAGGACTGAAGCACACACACTTGATCTTCCTTCTTTATGAGCTTCATGTGGTCTGTGAGTTGTATCTTGGGTATTTCGAGCTTTTGGGCTAATATCCAATTATCAGTGAGTGCATACCATGTGTGTTCTTTTGTGATTGGGTTACATCACTCAGGATGATATTTTCTAGTTCCATCCATTTGTCTAAGAATTACATGAATTCATTGTTTTTAATAACTGAGTAATATTCCATTGTGTAAATGTACCCCATTTTCTGTATCCATACCTCTGTTGAAGGACATCTGGGTTCTTTCCAGCTTCTGGCTATTATTAATAAGGCTGCTATGAACATAGTGGAGATCCTTTGCCAATCTTGATTCCTGTTACCCACCATACATGACTCTAATTTTTAGAATCTGTCTCTTTAGTAGTTTCTCTCCTCCACCTGTTCTATCCAGTTGTCACTCCTTGACTACTTGAGTAAATGCCCTCTGCAAGCTTCCTGCTATATTTCTTGCTTGCTCACTGGAGCCTACTCAAGGAAAGTCTAGCTGCTGCATCAGGAAACTCCCCCATGCCTCATTTGGTACCTGATTATGTGGAATAGGATACCTCTCCACAGTAATTCTGGCCATTTCTCTGACAAATCTGGATCTCTTTGGTGACAACCTCAGATTGAGACTCTCTCATATGGCATTTATCCCTTCCATCCTTTTGTCTTTGATCCTATGCTAATTTTCTATTGCCACCTTTTCAGAATATCTCCCTTCTTTCTTCAAATTAACCACCTATTCTTCCAACTCAAAAACATACCCTTCAAATCTCCTTGCCTCTCTCTTTAAGTCTCTTTCCTTTTTTGGACTTAAAGATACCACTAAGCCTCATAGCCTTATTATTATTATTATTATTATTATTATTATTATTATTATTACTAGTGTAGTAGTAGTAGTAGTATTACTTTATTGAAATAAGGTTTGGCCTCAATAAAAACTCAACAATCACTCTCAATGGCCAGAAAATGGCACACTTTCCAAAACTTCTCACTGCTCTTGACAGATTCTGCCAACCATCAGGCAGATGGTCAGAAACCTCTATTTTCAGGCTTTCTTTGTCTTTCCTTTTCATCTTCCCTGTTTATCTTGTGCCATATTTGCTAAAGGCCAAACCACCTCCCAAGTCTCACCAGACCACAAGGTCCTAGTTTCCTTCTCCTTTCCATTTTGATATATTGGGTATGGCCCCTCTTTGGTTGTCTTCTCAACCTGATCCTCCAAACCTCACCACAAAACTTATCTGCAGACCACTCCACCCCCATATTTCAGCCTCATTTTCTTCATCATTTTGGGTAGCTCACACCTGCTATTATATAGGTAGCCTTTATCCTGTCAGGGAAATGGCAGGCCCTAACTGTAGACTCCATAGTACATGTCCCTATTTTTTATAGAAAAGTGACTCAATTCTTTCTTAACAGAACCTTTTAAGTTTATCAAAGAGCTCAGGTGCCTTACTCAAAAGTAGTTTCATCTGGAAAGAACTTTATTTTAGTTTTCTTTTTTTCCTCTACATTAAAGCCAGTGGTAAAGAAAAGTATCTGGACAGCTACCCAAGCCAATGTAGATGAATCCTCCATAATGACACTTTGTATCTGATAGGGGTTACAGCAGTTCTCATAGAGGATCCCCTCTGAAATGACCAGGTTGATGTTCAGTCCTCTGACAGGGTAGCTTGGAAGAAAATAGTTATTTTTCTCCTTTCTCCAAAAGGCATCCCATAAGTGGCAAGAATACTACTGCTGCTGCTGCTACCACTACTACTAATATTATTGCTACTACTACTACTACAGCACACAAACACAAACACACACACACACACAAACACACACACACACATACACACACACACACACACACACACACACACACACACACACACCAAACACATTTTACAATCGTAGATATTTTCTTGGGATGGGTAGAAACTTTCCCTACTACAGCTAAGACTACAGACATGTTATTTTCCCATCTTACCCATCTTATGAATGCAATTTAACAAATTTTGGATATTCTACATTGTTACAATCGGGCAATGGCCCAGCATCTACTTTCAAAGTTACTCAGTTAGTTTAAAAGGCTTAACGTGTACAGTGGTACCTTCATATTTCCTACAACCCTCACTCCCAGAAAAGGTAGAAAAGGATTTATTGAGACTCATATCAAAATTGTCTTCTATACTTAATTTTCTTTGTACTCAACCCCCACCTCTTGTCCTCACTTAAATTTCAGTCATTCCCCAATCCCTCTCCTTACTCAGCCCATTTGAGTTAGTATAGTACTTTTCTTCCAGGAAATCTACTTCCTCTGAAACCAACCCCATTTTATGGCTACTTACTTTCTCACTCTCTAAAGATACTCTCTGATCATATCCTCTCTTAGCCACCCCCTCACCATTGAGTTTATCATACAAACCATTTTACCAGAAGATTGAGTTTATCAAAAGGCCTCTCACCCCTAGGCTTTCAATCCATGCTGGATCTGTCCTCATCTGGTTATCCTTACCACACAAACAGTAATTAAGCTTCAAGGAGGTGGGACTTGGATCCATTTGTCATAGCAAAAACAAAACAAACAAAAAAACAACAACAACAACAACAAAAAACAGGCTCTGGATCCCTTGGCAGATAAGTATATATGTCAGTCAATGAACCTATTAAAACTTAAATTCTCTTGCTTGCCTTCAATCTCAAGAATATTTGATATAGATTTTTTTTCTTCCCTCTCTGTTCACCCAAACTTCCCAGCAGGACAAAAACACTAATATCCTCTTCCGAGGAAGTTGTCCAAATTAAAGAAGTAAGTACCATCACTTTAACCCAGGATGGGACATATAACCTCAAAAATTCTACTGTGGGCCTGTGAGAGATATGGTTACCTTTACTGTCAAAGACACTAGGATAAAAATTGGGCCCACATGGTTGTGGGATGTACCTACATCTATATGGCAGGGGTTAGCCCATCACCCAGAGACATGTATGTGGTAATTTTTAGGTGCCTAGAGCAAACACTAGCCAGCCTATATAGATTGAGGTTATTAGACCATCTGAATTCACCCTGCATGAGCTCTCCCTTAAGACTATCCCAAATGACCCTGTGTCTTCCCATACCTATGGAAGTAACAGTGAGTTTCTTAATACAACTCATCCTCTGTTTCCTTTGTGCTTTCCTGCAATGATTCCTCTTGGCAGCTATACATCTCAGTTACCCACATAATCCTAACTAAACTCCATGTCCTGTAACTCCACATAGTGTTTCTTCTCCCTCATCAACACTGATGCCACTCTAGTCTTTAGAGACAGGTGGCCACTACCTAGGATTTTACCAGTTGTTCCCCTTCTTGCCCTCTATCAGTCTGTACTAATATCTCATTTTGGAGAACCTTACTATCTCCAGAAAGAATCCTCTTCTGGAAGCACTCCAAGCTCTACCAGTGTACAGAGAAATATACTCATGGCTCCCTTTTCTCCACTCTGTTACTTTCCCAGTCTAGGTGGACCTGCAAATCTGAATGGCCTTTCAATTGCTGACCTGTTCAAAGGGAGGCACATAGTTCATCCTCAGTGAAGAATATTGGTACTATTCGAATGAGGCAGGCCAAGTGAAAGAAAGGATTACAAACTTACATGAACTAACTTACATACTACAGCCCCTAGAAGATGACTCTGATGTGAAATTCTTAGTTGTTACTTTCTGAATCCCTGGCATTAATCTTTCCTCAACTCACTGGTCTCTATCTTTCCCATAGTAATGGCTGATCCTTGTCACTTCAAGTTCCTTTAAGGAGAGAATTAATGAAATAATCCAACAGTCAATAAACCAGAAGCTTCTCACAGACTGTCCTCAGTTCTACTAACAGCTGCTAGCTCGAACCATTATTTTAGATCAGTATTCCAGAACCCCCTCTTCTCAATCCCAAGTCAGCTGTAAGTATCCTGAGGACTATCATCACCCTTCTCATTAACAAAAGTTTGGAATGTTACTTTCAAATGGGGACTCCCAAATTAGCAGTGATATCGATAAAGTCCTAAATTGAAGGACTCTGAATGAGTAAACAGAACTGTTATCAGTTAAGCAGAAGCCTAAATGCAGCATTCCTCAGGAAACTCATCAGGTGAGTTTTGTTTACCATAAACCTCACTTAATACATCTCCCAAACTCAACTACCTCAGGCAAAGTCATCTTCTTCCTGATCAATCAAAATATCATGTATCAGCACAAAATCCACTACCCTTCTTAATAGCATATAAAATTCAATTTCTGTTCCATTATTTTGATTATCTCTACGCCTGAAGTGATAGCCTTTGCAGTTTCATCTCCAGTAAGTCTTTCCTTCTATGTATGGAGTACTCTAGTTTGTTGGTTTCCTTGTTTCTTCTATTATACTCCTGAGGTCATTCCCTGAACACCATACACACCTACATCTACATATGCACATGTATCACACACACAAATAAATAAATTCTGAAATGGAAAGGAGAGGTACAGGATCTTTAATACTAAAATTAGTTAACTGTAACAGAGAATAATAGAAGAATACTGTCTATAAACAAAAGTTCATGACCAGACTCTCTGGCAAAACTAACAGGTAAAGACCTTTCTTTCTAGATACAGTGGTAAAGGATAGAGGAAGAAAACACATTTCAATTTAACAGCAATATGGGGCTCTGAGGAACTTAGAAGAATCTTGGAAGCATTATGTTAGCAGAGTAATAAAATATATCTTGATGTCTGACTCTAAACTGGCTAATAAGTAATTTAAAATTGTCATCTTAATGAAGGTTTATGAGGCATAGAAGAACAGAACAGAAAGATTAGTAATTAGTATCAGAAAAATGATGAATGACCAAAATGAGAGTTTTAACCCAGAAGCAGAAAACAAATAGAAATACTGTATTAGAAACAGTAAATTTGTAAATTGAGAATTTCAACAGATAGGTACAATAGAAGACTAGGCAAAAGTGAGGAGGAATCAGTAAGTTGGAAACTGACAATTTATAGTTATTCATAGTTACAATAAGAAACATAAAAGCAGACAAGAATGCTTATGGGACATGTGAAATAAAATGACACTACCTCACAACTAAACATATGGATTTTGTGGTCCTCAGAATGAACCAACCTGGAGAATCTGATAGAAGGTGAGGAGAACATAGCAAGTGAACTGTGGAGGGCTTGACAATTAGGATTTCCATAGATCTTTTTCAAATATTGCTCAATGTATTCACATAATCATAATCATTTATTATAAAAGAACACTATTATAAAAGTTATGGTAATCTTATCTAGACATATATCTCACTGAGTGTTAAGAAGGCAGAATTCAGATGTGGAGTTCCTCTAAGGAGTCCTCTCTGGTTAGGATGTTTAGAGAGTACTCTATATCTGCCATGAAGTCCTTCAACTATGGCAAGCCCAAAGGACGGCTCTGCTGGAGGATGCAGATGATTCTTGGGAGCCTCAGTCAGTGGCTAGCACTGATAGCAGGCACATGTGAACTCAACAACTGTATTGGAAACTCAATGGTCAGAGAAGCCAGAGCCAGACACAGGGCCTCTATCAGGAGCAAAGCAGTAACATACTAAAGGCCCTTTCCAAAATTCTGATTTTTGTATTATTTCATTGGGATGTAGCTTTGTACTATTGTGGCTCACATCTGAAGGCTGGTTCACTAACAATATCAATATCAGCTTAGGGTGGTTCATTAGCATATCAAAGTCTGTCTTGGGTTTGGCTCCTAATTGGATCTGCCTTGTGGCTGGTTCATTAATTTATCAAAGCTTGCCTTGGGGTTTAGCTCTTTACTGGGCTGCCCATCTTGCAGGCACTACTACATTATTCTAAGTCGCACATGTTTTTCAAGATACGCAAAATAGTTTTACTTATGTTCCTAACAGGAAGTTATTGAAAGGAATGATGCCAGAATCTTCCTGAATATAACCAAACCAATATCAATAGTTAGGGTGTTGAGATAACTACAGATGGATTAAGGAAAATTGATTCACATACTGCCAGTACGACTAAACTGGCAGAAATCAAAGACAAAGAGACAATTATGAAAGTATTGACAAGCAATGATCAGTGTTGGCATCAGAAACAGACTACAGACTCCAAATCCAGCGATGACATCACCTCTAGGCAACAAGGACCCATTTGTCTGTTGCCATGGCAACTACCATACATTCCACGCATACACTTCACCTCCCCAACCCTTACCTGTGCGTGGTAGTTTGTATGATCATGTCACAGCCCAAATAAGAGGCAGAGACCTCTTACCAACCCCTCATTCCTATCTCCTCCTCCTCCTCCTCCTCCTCCTCCTCCTCCTCCTCCTCCTCCTCTTCTTCTTTCTTCTTCTTCTTCTTCTTCTTCTTCTTCTTCCTCTTTCTCTTCTTCATTGCCCACTTCTTCCTCTTCTCTTCCCTACTTCCCTCCAATAAACCCTCTTCTTGTGGAGCTGTGTGTGTGATCTGTCTGGATACCAGCCACTTTCTAACACAACCATCACTATAATATTATCAATATAGAGAGTTTAACAGGATTGTTGTAGAAGAGTAGTATGATAGATTTAATGGCTGGTAGAAAAAATTAGATTAAATGAGGTGGGATTATTGCTAGCCAAAAGTAATAAGAGTGAAAAGGGACCTGAATACTATTAGTCATCTATCTCTTCTTCCTGAATGTGTGTGCAATTTGACCTACTGCTGTGAGTGTCTGCTAAAATGAATTACCTGCCCTAATGGAATGTACTATGGAACTCTGAGCCAAAATGAACATTTTTTTCTTAATTTGCTTTTATCAGCTATCTTACTGCAGTGGCACAATAACTGATACAGAAATCTTATGAAAATTTATATAACAAAAGCAAAAAGAAATTTGTTACATTAAATATACATGTCAGAATAAAATACATGTTTAAAATTGATCATCTAAATTGAAAGGTTATTTCTCTCCTGGTGAAGTGAGCCAATTCATGTCAGATTAAAATATCTTAAAGACAAGTTAATTGAGAAACTGTTCTCAGGCAAGTTTACTAGCCTCAAGGATCAAGGCCAGGGAATCACCATGGGGAGATAGGCCAGGAAGGGGGAAGAGAAAGAAAGGGTACAGTCAGAGAGAAGTGAAGGAAGGGGAGAAGAGGAGGAGGAGGAGGAGGAAGAGGAGGAGGAGGAGGAGAAAGAGGAGGAGGAGGAGAAGAGACAGAGACAGAGAAAAGAAATAGAGAAACACAGAGAGAGAGAAAGAGAAAGAAATGTCTGGATTATATAGGATATAGGAAAGAGTCTCTGCGGGAAGAGCAAGGTTGGAAAGTTCAGGGTTGGGAGCAGGGTATGCCAGGTAGGGACTTAGAGATGCTGGTAAAACCTGGAGGCCAAGTTTGCTTTGCCATCCAAAATATGCACCTCAGTCCTTTGTCCTGAGGTCCAAAAAAAGCATAAATTTCCATTCTAGGAAACAGAGGAATACCATGCTAGTTTTGGTCAATGAAATTAAAAAGAAAATGTTGATAGAGAAAAATCAAGAAAACTAAAGGATATCTCTATAAAATACCGACAAAATCACTAAGTTCTCATCAATTTCACAAATCTAGAATCAAAAAATTATTAGTATCAGGGAGAAAAAGATGTTGTGAAGTGGAATTTTCTGGTTTCTTTGGAGAATCAGTTATTTCATGTGATGTTTTGCTGAAGCAGATACATGAAAGGACACTTGATGTTTAGAAATAATATAAATATAACCCAACAGACAGAGTGCCTCTTGCATTGTTTCACCTTGTACCGAGTTGCTGATCTTCACTTGTCATGACTTCATAGAGAGTAACTCCCCAAAGAACTTATCATGATATTTTGGCTGCTTCTTGCTGCTTCAGTGAACTCATGTCAGTTCAGTAGGGCCTTGTATTTTCTTTTGGATCCAGCCAAAATTTCTACTCATTTGTTTTTGGTGTTTGCCAATTAGACTGGGTTATGCTGCTTGAATTCATGTTTGATGTTTTTGACTGAACTGTTGAAACTCTAACAATGAATATTTGATTTATCCAAAATAACTACTTTCAAACAGGTCCATTATCCCTGTTTCCTGTTAAATTTTCTTTTCCCTACCTCTGGTATGTGGGCAAGAATGAAGACTAACGCATTTACAAACACTAATTAAAGTAGGTTTGAAAAATCTAAGCCTACAAGTTGTGTTTTCTGTCTATATTACAAGTATAAAAAGGGGACTAGAAAAATTGCTCAAGAGTTTAGAGTGCTTCCTGTTCTTGTAGAAAACCTAGAATCAGATTTTCCTGGCACCCACATAAGTTGGCTTACAACTAACTACAAGTGCAGTTCCTGATGATCCAATACCTTCTTTGGTTTCCAAGGGCACTATGTACATATGAAGAACATAAAATCATACAGATACACACATATACATAAAAAATTTTTAAAAATCACAATCAAGAAATACTATGAGGATTTCTATGGCTACACATTTAATGGTTTAGATGAAAATGGAGATATTTATTGAAGCCACATTCTCTTAAGATTTGCTCAAAAAGAAAAATCTAAATAATCAATGTTGATAAAATTGTGTGCAATTAACATTCAGGTCATTAATATATAAATCATATTAGTGCGTTGGTGAGTGATACAAAATATTTAAAAATAAAATGATACCAACTCTGCAAATTCAGAGATGATGAAGATATAATATTTCCTATCTGATTGAAAGGTCATCACTACCATAATACTGAGACCATGCAAGGGTCCTATAAGAAGAAAAATTTGCAGCTTAGAGTCTTATGAAAATACAAACATGAAAAACTTCAGTACAATATTTGAAATTTAGTCTATTAATCTTTAAGTATAACAAAAACAGATGTGGCTTATATTAAATATATGATGTAAGGAGCCATGATTCTTTGAAGAATGATACTTGGTCTCAAATAAATGCAAAGAGTATTTTACTCTGAAGAAGTCCAGCATACTGGGATCTCCCATTACCAGAATAGAGAGACACCCAAGTGAACCTGCAGGCATGATTTAAAATACATTAGGGAATTCTAGGGTAGGTGACCTCTATGTTAATCTGTTGGGTCCATCCTTTTATTACTAGAATGGGGGCGGGGTCTAGAAACTTGCTGGCGAAGTCTGGAAATGGTTGCTGAACCATTGTCCTTGCCACAGGCCAGGTGGTGGAACAGCTTCTGAGCTGGACTTACCCAGTTCTCGGAAACAGAAATTTATGCCTAGTCTACTTAACTGCCAATTTGAAGCCTGTCATGGAATCAGCCTAGCCTTATCATTCTCCCCTTTCAGTAATGGGCCACCTGAATCCTTGAGATGTTTTGGAGGCCCCATACACTAGCAGCTCTAGTCATTCCTATGTCAAGGAGAGAATCTAATAACACAATGCAAATGGCCACCATTTTAACCTGACTGTTTGGAAGTATTTACAACCAGGCCATAAATAGATGGAGTAAGCCCTGAGGTACAAGCCTAACAAGCGTTCTCTGGGGGACAGCATGTATCCTGCAACAGTGGGGGTTACAGTGTAGTGGCAGAGGTGAGAATAGGCTAGGGTGCCTTATTTCAAATGCAGAGTTCTTGTCTAGTAACCAACAATTTTGTGGTAAGTTTGGGCAAAAGGAGTTAAGAACTGGCAGTACAATTGGCCTTCTTGCCAGCCACTGTGAATGTGATGACAAGGTTATTGCATCACTACCTGGGGGTACCCAGAGAGTAAGTGGGCTATTGACTGGTGTAGCAAAGCTTAAGCAGCAAGCAAGCCAGATCAGGGGCATTGGAGTAGCAGTTTCTGCAGATCAAGAGGGTATGGGATAACTTTCCATCATTCCTGTGGCAGTTTGCCTGGAAGTCTCCACCTCTCAGACTTCAACTGCTGGATCTTCTCTACTGGCAGGCTTAATGTGGGAAGGATGTATCCATGCCCTGATCATGTCCACCTTAACATGTTCAGGATCACAGTGTGAGGCCCTTTCCATTGAGGATCCAGAGTCTTGTGGTTATGTCTCTTAATACAGACTTTGTCGCTTGGTTCAAAGCTATGGGGTTTAGGATGAGAAGCAGACTCATAAACCTGGCAGGCAGTAGGCTGGAGTTGCATCTGGTCACTATGGAGAGGTTCCAAGGATTTTAAAAACTTATGTTGGTTATATTCATATAAGATATCATACTGGAGGATAGGCAGAATGAGAGGGGTCTCCCATAAAAGATCTCAAAAATGGGGGAGGACCTAAAATATAGGTGGTGTTTCTAGCCCTATGTAAGGCATAAGGTAGGAGAGACATCTAGTTACCACCTGTTTCAAGGGTTAATTTGATCAGGGCCTCCTGCAGAGTCCAATTCATTCTCTCTACTTTCCATACACTCCGCGGGTCTGTATGCACAATGTAATATGTAATTTCCAGTTGGTCCCCAGAACCTGTGCTAGATATTGGGTTACCTGTGAAATGAATGCTGGATCCATTGTCAGACTCAAGCAGGGTAGACAAACCATACCTGGGTATGATGTCTTCCAGAAGCTTCTTTGCCATTATATTGGCAGTCTCCTTCTTTGTAGGGTAGGCTTCTAACCATCATAAAAGTTATCTATAGCAAATATTTATACCTCTATGGTCCTGGTTTTATTTCTGTAAAGTCTATTTCTTAGTTAGCCCCTGGCCATCTATCCATGTTTGTGATTCTTGAAGTGGCTCCACAATTGGGGCCTGAGGAATTCACAGCCTGGCAGTTGGCAAAGTCTGAATTATCTGATCAACCAAGTATCCTAAGTCAAAAATTTTGTACCTTGCCCTTCACAATAATTCTTTACCAGGGGTAAGGCTTAATAAATCTGATGGATGAATTGCTCAGCCACTCCTTAGGTAGGATGGTGCAGTCTTCAGAGGTCAACAACCATCTGTCTCTTCTGTAAAATCCTTGGCATTTCACTTGATGCTTTTTGCCTTCAGCGGTATATTCAAGGATGGCTGGGAGGTCTGGAGTGGTAAAGCTACCAGTATGTTGGCAGTGGCAGCTTGGAATGCCTCCATGTTGACTTTATCAGCTAGTCTGTTCCCTCAGGCTATTTCTGATATGTCCCTTTCTGATGACCATGGCAATGAATTATAGCCACTTTGAGAGGAAGCCATGATGCCTCCAATAAAGCAAGTATTCCTTCCTTGTTTTTGATGGGTTTTCCTTTAGCAGTCAAGAATCCCATCTGCTGTCACTGTAAATGTTAGCTATGGCTCCTTTTGCCAGTTTTAAAGTCTGGGTTTGAACCTTAAGTTCAGCTTTCTGGGCTGAAATTCCTGGCTGCAAAGCAGCTGCCCAAATAACAGAGTCCAAGTCCATTACTGCTGCCCTTGCATACTTGATTCCATTCTAGATGAGGCTGCTCCCATCCATGAAGTAGATATGTACCTATATCTGGCCAGGGTATGCCTGTCTAGTATGACCTGGTGTTCTGGATGTGCCCAAGAACTATAGAGCAATCATGCTGCATGTCTCAGAACAGGTCAAGCAACAGAGTGGCTGGGTTTAGGGCAAATGATGGGTTATGCTGGGTGGATCCTTGGTGGCCCCTCAATAGAATCTGGGTTGGTGATAAGTTCTTGCCCCTGTTTTTTTTGTCAACATCCTTGACTAGAAGGGCAGTGGCAGCTATGATACAAAGGCAAGCTGTCAATCCTTGGGCCACTGGGTCCAACTTCTTAGATAATAAGCCACAGGTCTTTTCTATGGACTTAAAGTTGGGTGAGTACCTCCTTTATTATCCCCTTTCTCTGGTCCAAACACGGGTGGAAAGGTTTGTGAATGTCTGAGAGAGCCAAGGCCAGCAGCTTCAATAAGGTTCTTCTTTGAGTCTTAAATGCCATGTCCATCTCAGGGTTCATTCTATTTTGTCTTCTTGGCCCCTGTTGGCCTCATATAACTGTTTGGATATTTCAATGAGCCCAGGCACCCAAAGTCTACAAAACCTGGCATATCCAGAAACTCCCGTACTGGTTTGCTTCTGGGCATCCAAGATCATGCATTGGCTACCCTCCTTGAATATGTACCCCAGACAGGTGACCACAAATTGAGAAAGCTGGACCTTTTTAGAAGACACTCAGAGCCAAGTTGACTTAGCTCCTGTAGCACATTATGTGGCCTCCTGGCATGTCTCCAATTCAGGGGCACAAAATACATACTGGATCACAGTTATTTGGGGTGGGCCAGCCAGTACTCACGCAAGTACTTATTCAGTGCTCATTGAAGGCAGTGGGTGAGTTCTTAAATCCTTCAGGCAGGTATGACCAAGTCAGCTGTCCCTTGAAGTCTCTCTTCAAATATTGTCATTAAAAAGCAAATAGAGACTGGCTTTTGGGAGCCAGAGGCAGGACTCAAAGCTACTCAAAGCTTCAGTGTCTGAAGCTTCCAAGGGATGTCAGGGGCAGTTTGGTTAACAAAAGTCATGTTCACAGCTGACTGGTGCTCTCTAGCTTCTGAGTCAAAAGCAGTTACGTCCTATAGGCTTCAAAAAGTCTTTCTAGATGTTCCATAAGGCTCACGTTTTTCCCTGCATCACCTAGCACACTTTAGATAAATTTGTCTGCTGTCTGGCATTCTCTCAGAGGGCCACCCTATCAGAATCTGGCAGTAGACCTGAAGCCTCTCCTTAAAGTTAGCAGTGTTAAATCCCACTGGGGTCAAGTCAAAGGAAAGGCTGAATCCATATTATCCTGAACTTAAGTGGGGAGCCATTTGCTTCCAGAACCAACTTTTGGTTAGCTCCTGTAAGACCCCAACCATTGGTCAGTGGTACTTACTTCGAGACATCCCAGTGAGGCACTGAGATGCAGATCCATGCAAAAGCAAGAGGTTTATTTTCCAGTGTGTTGGGGGTCAACCTTCAATTAGTCCCTCAAGGCAAGTGACTAGAAGGCAACCCTGAATGTGTATTACAAGCAGTTTTTGTACTTTTTAGGGGCACAGGTTACATCAGCAAGGTTACAGTTCGAACTTACTGGGCAAGTATATTGACCTTTAAATCTATTGGCTAGCAAGTATGACACACATTTGAACTCTACTTGGGACTTTCCAGACCATCAGATGACTATAGTCAGTACATTCCGAGAGAATTTTTTTACTCAAGAATGTTCCTTTGGGTGGAGAATGGAACTTGGCTTAGCCTTGACCCCAGACAGGAAGGGGAAGCTGTAAGGAGGGTGTGAGACTTGAAAAGTACCTTAGGGTCCCTCACTCTCACAATCCCCTCTCTCTCCTCCACTGTGAAGAGGACCTGAAGCAATTGCTGAGAGTTATCCCAGGTGGAAAGGTAAGTCAGCATGATCAAATACAGAAGACCTCTGAGAGCTGATGTTCTTTCTAAAAATGAGTTCTAAAACTTCCAGTTGTAAAAATCATTACTGGCAAATGACACATATGTCATCAACTTTCTCCCCTGAGCATCTGTTCTTCTCATAGCCCAGAAGGGTAAGGGCATAATAGAGTCAGCCTACAGGACAGGGTGTAAGGTGGACTCCAAGTGGAGTCAGAGGAGTCAGTGGCTGTTCCTCCCTCTGCCTGTGCTGAATGGACAGGGGCAGAGGCAGCAGCTAGACCTATTGGGATTTTATCCAGGCAGCCACCAGGCCTCATAAACTAAACCTTCACCCCTTAAATGATTGGGAAGATGGAAAGTCCCCTCCTCAGGCCATCCTAATTTATATGTGGCCCATTCATTCCTTCAAAAGATGGTTAGTTTGCTGGAACAAACAACCAGACCTGAGTCTTCTATGACTCAACAAAAGTCCTTAAAATGGTACAGGACCAAGCCTAATGGGGTGCTTTGTGTCTGTCCCATTGTAGGAATAAAAAAAAAATGTAAGAGAAGACAAAATGTATAAACAGAATATACACAGACAAACACAGAAGGACATTCCCCGGGAAAACAAAACCAAAAGGCTGTCTCAGATGGTCTTCCTCCCTGTGAATGGGAGGCCCATTGACCCAAAATTAGTTCAGAATCTAGATGATAACTAGCAAGTTCTCCAGCTGCTGGTAGGGGGTTGGGAGTGTCTTTGGTTGACCCTGGGAAGGTGACAAAATATGTGTGTGATTTGTCCCTGTTGGCCTCCATATTAAACCCAAAACAGAAACATAGAAATGGACAAGATAAAAGACAAGCAGGTACTCAGAGTTAACAATGGAAAAAAAACTCCACTATTTGGGTTAGGGGAATCTCTGGCGAATGCCAGACAAGCCCCAAAAGTAAGGATCTATGATTCACTGAAGAATAATACATTGTCTCAAATAGTATGTAAATGCAAGGGTGTTTTATTCTGAAATTTTCAGCATGCTGGGGTCTCCCATCACCAGAATAGAGATACACTCAAGTAAATTTTCAGGCCTGATTTAAAGCACATTAGGAATTCTGGGCTAGGTGACCTCTATGTTAATCTGTTTGCATCCATCTCTATGGGATTCCATTACTAGGGTTTGGAGGCTAGAAAGTTGTGAGGGAGGTCTGGAAATGGCTGCTGAACCATTGTTTTTGCCACAGGTCAGTGGCAGGGCATTTTTGAGGACTGAACTTGCTGGACTTGCCACGTTCTTGGCAACAGAAATTCATGCCTAGTCTACTTAATGGCGACTTAAAGACTGTCATGAATCAGCCTAGCCTTCTTAGTAAGGTTGGCTTAAACATTTGTAATAGGTAATCTATCCCATTAAGAGTCTAGAAAATTGCTTCCGCTTCCGGTCTGGGCCCAGGCAGCAGATCCCTGGCAGCAGCTCTGCACTGAACCCCACAAAACCCGGCAGAAGTGGGGCACCCAGCAGCTCTGACCCAGGCAGTATCTCTGGTAAGGAGACAGCAACACCCACCCAAACAGGGAGTAACTGGGACCCACTGGGACCACTGAGACCCAGGGATTTACTCCTGGCCTGGAGCGCCGGCTCCTTCCGGTCTGGGTCGGAGCTCCCAGCAGATCCAGGCGGCAGCTCTACACCAAATCCCACAGAACCCAGGGAAGCAGGCTCCTAGGAGCTCTAACTCAAGCAGCTTCCTACGCAAGGAGGCAGCAACACTTGCCCCAAACGGGAGTAACTGGGACCCACCAGGACCGAGGTACTCACTCCTGGCCTCAGCACTGGTTCCCTCCGGTTTGGACCTGAGCACTCTGCAGATCTCGGGCAGCATCCTGCACACAATCTCACAGAACCCAGAGGAAGCGTAGCTCCAAGGAACTCTAACTCGAGCAGCTCCTTAAGCAAGGAGGCAGCAACACTTGCCCCAAATAGGGAGTAACCGGGACCCACTGGGACCCAAGTACAAACTCCTGGCCTGGAGCACTGGTTCCTTCCAGTTTGGGCCTGGGCGATCAGCAGATCTCAGGCGGCAACTCTGCACCCAATCTCACAGAACACAAAGGAAGCGTGGCTCCCAGGAGCTCTAACTCGAGCAGCTTCTTAAGCAAGGAGGCAGCAACACCTGCCCCAAACAGGGAGTAACCAGGTCCCACAGGGATCCAGGAACTCACTCCTGGCCCAGAGCACTGATTCCTTCCGGTCCGGACCAAAGCACTGAGCAGATCCTGGGCCCTAGCTCTAATCTCAGCAGCGACACCCAACCTAAACAGTTCTGACACAACCAAGAGAACAGGAAAGACAGGTTCCAGCCAGAGACAGCACAGGTAGCACCAAGGAGAACCAGAGGGCAAAAGACAAGCGCAAGAATACAAGGACCAGCAACCCGGAACACATGTCATCATCAGAACCTAGTTCTCCCACATTAAGTTCTGAACTCCCCATATCACCAGGAAAGCAAGAGTCAGACCTAAAATCACTTTTAATGATGATGATGGAGGACTTTAAGAAGGACATAAATAACATTCTCAAAGAATCCGAGGAGAACACAGGTAAACAGGTAAAAGCCCTTAAAGAATCACAAGAGAACACAACCAAACAGGTGAAGGATTTATACAAAACCATCCAGGACATAAAAATGGAAATAGAAACAATAAAGAAATCACAAAGGGAGACTATTCTGGAGATAGAAAACCTAAGAAAGAAATCAGGAGTCACAGACGCAAGCATTACCAACAGAATACAAGAGATAGAAGAGAGAATCTCAGGTGCAGAAGATACCATAGAAAATATTGACACAATTGTCAAGGAAAACAAAAAATGCAAAAAACTCTTAACACACAAACATCCAGGAAATCCAGGACACAATGAGAAGACCAAACCTAAGGATAATAGGTATAGAAGAGAGTGAAGATTCACAACTTAAAGGGCCAGTAAATATCTTCAACAAAATCATAGAAGAAAACTTCCCTAACCTAAGGAACAAGAGGCCCATAATCATTCAAGAAGCCTACAGAACACCAAATAGACTAGACCAGAAAAGAAATACCTCCCGTCACATAATAATCAAAACACAAAATGCACAAAACAAAGAAAGAATTTTAAAAGCAGTAAGAGAAAAAGGCCAAGTAACATATAAAGGCAGACCTATCAGAATTACACCAGACTTCTCACCAGAGACTATGAAAGCCAGAAGATCCTGGTCAGATGTCATGCAGACACTAAGAGAACACAAATGCCAGCCCAGGCTACTATACCCAGCAAAACTCTCTATTACCATAGATGGAGAAACCAAGATATTCCATGACAAAGCCAAATTTACACAATATCTTTCCACAAACCCAGCACTACAAAGAATAATAACAGGAAAGACCCATTACAGGGAGAGCAATCATACCCTAGAAAGAGCAAGAAAGTAATCCACCTCCAACAAACCCAAAAGAAGATAGCCACACAAACAATGCCTCCCCTTTTAGCAAAAATAACAGGAAGCAACAGTCTCCTCTCCTTAATATCTCTTAATGTCAATGGACTCAATTCCCCAATAAAAAGACATAGACTAACAGACTGGATACGCAAACAGGATCCGACTTTTTGCTGCATACAGGAAACCCACCTCAGTGACAAGGACAGACACTACCTTACAGTAAAAGGCTGGAAAACAATTTTTCAAGCAAATGGTCCTAGGAAACAAGCTGGAGTAGCCATTCTAATATCGAATAAAATTGACTTTCAACTTAAAGATATAAAAAAGGATAAGGAAGGTCATTTCATATTTGTCAAAGGAAAAGTCAACCAACATGAACTCTCAATTCTGAACATCTATGCACCAAATGCAAGAGCACCCACTTTCATAAAAGAAGCCTTACTAAAGCTCAAAGCACATATTGCACCTCACACAATAATTGTGGGAGACTTCAATACCCCACTCTCAGCACTGGACAGATCAGGGAAATGGAAACTAGACAGAAGTACAGTGAAACTAACAAAAGTTTTAAACCAAATGGACTTAACAGATATCTATAGAACATTTCACCCAAAAACAAAAGAATATACCTTTTTCTCTGCACCTCATGGTACCTTCTCCAAAATAGACCATATAATTGGTCACAAGACAGGCCTCAACAGATATAAAAAAATCGAAATAATCCCATGCATCCTATCAGATCACCATGGTCTAAAGCTGGTCTTCAATAACAACAAAGACAATGGAAAGCCCACACTCACATGGAAACTGAACAATACTCTACTCGTTGATAATGGGGTCAGGGAAGAAATAAAGAAAGAAATTAAAGACTTTTTAGAATTTAATGAAAATGAAGACACATCATACCAAAACCTATGGGACACACTGAAGGCAGTACTAAGAGGAAAGCTCATAGCTATAAGTGCATACAAAAAGAAACTGGAGAGAGAACACACTAGCAGCTTGACAACACACCTGAAAGCTCTAGAACAAAAAGAAGCAAAAACACCCAAGAGGAGTAGACGGCAGGAAATAATTAAACTCAGGCTGAAATCAACCAAATAGAAACAAAGAGAACTATACAAAGAATCAATAAAACCAGGAGCTGGTTCTTTGAGAAAATCAACAAAATAGATAAACCCTTAGCCAGACTAATCAGAGGGCAGAGAGACAGTATCCAAATCAATAAAATCCAAACTGAAAAGGGTGACATAACAACAGAAACCAAGGAAATTCAACAAATCATCAGATCCTACTACAAAAGCCTATACTCAACAAAATTGGAAAATCTGGATGAAATGACAATTTTCTAGACAAGTATCAGTTACCAATGTTAAATCAGGATCAGATAAACCATCTTAACAGTCCCATAACTGCGAAAGAAATAGAAGCAGTCATTAAAGTCTCCCCACCAAAAAAAGTCCAGGTCCAGATGGTTTTAGTGCAGAATTCTATCAAACCTTCAAGGAAATCTAATACCAATTCTCTTCAAACTATTCCACAAAATAGAAACGAAGGAACACTACCTAATTCATTCTATGAAGCCACAATTACGCTTATACCTAAACTACACAAAGACCCAACAAGAAAAGAGAACTTCAGACCAATCTCCCTTATGAATATAGATGCAAAAATACTGAATAAAATTCTCTGAAACCGAATCCAAGAACACATCAAACACTTATCCACCATGATCAAGTAGGCTTTATCCCAGGAATGCAGGGTTGGTTCAATATAAGGAAATCCATCAACGTAATCCACTACATAAATAAACTCAAAAAAAAAACCACATGATCATATCTCTTGACGCTGAGAAAGCATTTGACAAAATTCAACACCCCTTCATGATAAAAGTCTTGGAAAGATCAGGAATTCAAGGTCCATACCTAAACATAGTAAAAGCAATATACAGCAAGCCAGTAGCCAACATCAAACTAAATGGAGAGAAACTTGAAGCAATCCCATTAAAATCAGGGACTAGACAAGGCTGCCCACTCTCCCCCGTACCTGTTCAATATAGTTCTGGAAGTCCTAGCCAGAGCAATTAGGCAACAGAAGGAGATCAAAGGGATACAAATTGGAAAGGAAGAAGTCAAAGTTTCACTATTTGCAGATGACATGTTAGTATACTTAAGTGACCCCAAAACTTCCACCAGAGAGCTCCTAAACCTGACAAACAACTTTAGCAAAGTGGCTGGGTATAAAATTAACTCAAACAAATCAGTAGCATTCCTCTACACAAAGGATAAACTGGCTGAGAAAGAAATTATGGAAATGACACCATTCACAATAGTCACAAATAGTATAAAATATCTTGGTGTGAATCTAACCAAGCAAGTGAAAGACCTGTATGACAAGAACTTCAACCCCTGAAGAAAGAAATCGAAGGAGATCTCAGAAGATGGAAAGATCTCCCATGCTCATGGATTGGAAGGATTAATATAGTAAAAATGGCTATCTTGCCGAAAGCAATCTACAGATTTAATGCAATCCCTATCAAAATTCCCACTCAATTCTTTACAGAGATAGAAAGAGCAATCTTAAAATTCATTTGGAATACAAAAAACCCAGGATAGCGAAAACTACACTCAACAATAACTGAACTTCTGGGGGAATCTCCATCCCCGATTTCAAGCTGTACTACAAAGCAATAGTGATAAAAAACAGCATGGTATTGGAACAGAGACAGACAGGAGGATCAATGGAATAGAATAGAAGACCCAGAAATGAACCCCCATACCTATGGTCACTTGATCTTCGACAAAGGTGCTCAAACTATCCAGTGGAAAAAAGACAGCATTTTCAACAAATGGTGCTGGTCCAACTGGAGGTCAACTTGTAGAAGAATGCAAATTGATCCATACTTATCTCCTTGTACAAAGCTCAATTCCAAGTGGATCAAGGACCTCCACATAAAACCAGCTACACTGAAACTAATAGAAGAGAAAATAGGGAAAAGCCTTGATCACATGGGCACAGGGGAAAAGTTCCTGAACAGAACACCAATGACGTATGCTCTAAGATCAAGAATTGACAAATGGGATCTCATAAAACTGCAAAGCTTCTGTAAAGCAAAGGATATGGTCAACAGGACAAAGCGGGAACCAACAGACTGGGAAAAGATCTTCACCAACCTTACATCTGATAGAGGGCTAATATCCAAGGTATACAAAGAACTGAAGAAACTAGATTCCAGACCATCAAATAACCCTATTAAAAAATGGGGTAGAGAGTTGAACAAAGAACTCTCAACTGAGGAAACTCGAATGATTGAGAAACATCTAAAGAAGTGCTCAGCATCCCTAGTCATCATGGAAATGCAAATGAAAACAACACTGAGATTCCACCTCACACCAGTCAGATTGGCTAAGATCCAAAACACAGGTGACAGCAGATGTTGGCGAGGATGTGGAGAAAGAGGAACACTCCTCCGTTGTTGGTGGGATTGCAAGCTGGTACAACCACTATGGAAAGCATTCTGGTGATACCTCAGAAAATTGAACATGGTGTTACCTGAGGACCCAGCTATACCCCTCCTGGGTATATACCCAGAAGATATTTCAACATGCAACAGGGCCACATGCTCCACTATGTTTATAGCGGCCTTATTTATAATAGCAAGAAGCTGGAAAGAACCCAGATGTCCTTCAACAGAAGAATGGATACAGAAAATGTGGTACATTTACACAATGGAGTATACTCAGCTATTAAAAATAATGAGCTCATGAAATTCTTAGACAAATGGATGGAGCTAGAAAATATCATCCTGAGTGAGATGACCCAATCACAAAAGAACACACATGGTATGCACTCACTGATAAGCGGATATTAGCCCCAAAACACACAATACCTAAGATGCAACGCATAAAACCTCATGAAACTCAAGAAGAAGGAGGAAGACCAAAGTGAGGGTGCTTTTGCCCTTTTTAGAATGAGTATCAAAAGAGTCAACCAGAGCTCCCAGAATCTAAACCTCCAGCCTGAGAACAGACAGGGCAAGCTGTCCTCTGAGAGGCTCTAACCAGCAGCTGACTCAGACAGATACAGACATCCAGAGCCAAACAATGGATGGAGCTTGAGGACTCTTATAGAAGAATAGGTGGAAGGATTGTGGGCCCTAAGGAGATAGGAACTGCACAGAAAGATCAACAGAGTAAACCAACCTGAACCTTGGAGCTCTCAGAGACTGAATCACCAACCGTGGAGCATTCCTAGTCTACAAAGATCTACCTCCATGGGCTGAACCTAGGCCTCCCTGCACATATGTGCAGCTTGGTTTTCATGTAGGTCTCAAACATCTGGAGTGGGGGCTATCTCAAAACATGCAGCCTGTATATGGAGCATGGTCTTCTAAAAAAAAAAAAAACCTGTTATTCAGTTATTCATGGAATATTATTTTTTTATATCTCTTGTATTCAGTTTGCAACTACTTCATTGAGAATTTTTGTATGTATACTCATGAGGGATACTGGACTATAATTTATATATTTTTGTTGGGTTTACACTTGATTTCACTATTTCAATATTATTTGCTTTGTGAAGGAGCTTATTGTGGTTCTGAATTTTTTTAAACATAACTCAAAAAGTATTGCTTGTTTGAAGGCTCTATAGAATTCTTGTATATGTATATCTGACCCTTGGTATTTTGCTTGGTTGTTTCTTTTCATTTTATTGTGTTTGAATGCTTTTTAAATTTTTTTGATTTGCTGAAAAAAAATTAAAATTAAAAATTAAAAAAAAGGAGTCTAGAAAATTGTTTTAATGTATCCTCAAATGCAGTAAAATGCATTTGATAAAATCTAACACTCACTCAAAACAAAATTTCTCATCACTTTTAGGAATAGTGAGAACTTACTGAAATAAACAAAGACTACCTATGAAAATACTCCTATGATTAAAATTATTCTTTGGAGCAGGGGAATAGCATTCTTACTTGCATTAGAAATAAGGCCATGATTGATCTTTAATATTTTGTTTTAACATTTGATCAGGGCTTGTAGAAAATGTAACAAGACAAGAAGAACAAAATATAATATATATCAAATGAGAGGAAAGAAATTGAATTGTCTTTGTAATCTGCAATCACAAAACCAAGAAGGGTAAAGGTTACATTGACTGTCACCAAAACTATGATATATAACAACTACAAAATCTCAGCATATTTTTACCTGTGTATTTACTTAGCTGGTGAGTTTGTACATTAAACAGAATATGCAGGCTCTACCTTGTGCCATGTGCCTGTTGTTTGAAACATTGAGTCCATTGCTGCTGAGTTCTGAACAAACATCTACTCATTCTAAATAGAGAAACAATGACAGAATTAAAGATATCCAACATGGGTTAACATCATGAAAACTGGAAATCTGGAGCTTGCTGAACAACTTGCAAGCATCTCGAACAAACTGGAAGGTGTCTCTTCCAAGCAGATGGGCTAGGCTCTACCTCTTTCAAACAGGTGAGTAAGTTTCTGTTTCCTCCAGAAACCTGAGCTGGTCTTGGCCTCTTCTATGCAACCCAAATACTCAGGAATGTCACTCACCAGTCCTTATTATTTGTATATGCTCGAGGAAGAAGGGTCTAGTTTATCTGGTCCATTTCAGAGACTATTTCAAGCATAGAGTTTATTATTTACTGAACTTACTGATATTCCCTGCAGGATGGGATGTTTCACCTCCGGTAAGAACATCTCTTTATATCCCCTTTTTATATCCTGTGTCATAAATAGCTTTCCTCCAATATTTAAACTTGTAGTGAACTGCTTAACAAGACTCCATTCCTTCCTTGGGCTCTTTTAATCTTTCCCTGCCTCTTTCTGTGATTTTTTTTTCACAGACTTTTGAAGGGAGTGATGTAGATGTCTTGGTGGATCACATCTTTAATCTCAGCTCTTAAGAGACAGGCATGCAGATCTCTGAGTTCAATATCAGTTTACAGGACAAGTTCCTGAAAAACCAAACATAGGCAGACAATGTATTCATTGAAAACAGAAAGCTGATGATAATATGATAGAGCAAGGGGGCTATATTCTAGCCCCAGAAAGCAGCAGAACTCATCAGCTTCACACATTTGGCTTTGACTTTATAGTCAAGAGGAGAAGGAGACTACTGGGACAATTGATGCTAGTCAGCTGTAGCTAAAAAATTAGCAGTGATTAAGAAGAGACCAGCATTACTGAGGTGAAATCTGTGAAGTGTTTTATGAGAGCACAAAGAAGCTGTGTTCCAAAGATAGCCAAGGTTGTATCTCATGCTGCAGCTGTACTGGGTACTGTGTAAGAATCACCCAGGTGGTATTGGTTTGAAGGTATGAATGGGACATAGAGAGCAGCTGAGGCTTGGCACTATGATAGGACATGGAAGACCATTGATGAAGGTGCAGCCTCAGTTGCAGTTGATGTCCCAGGACTGAAGGGATCATTCGAAGAAGTTGAGGCTTGGCACCATGAAGAGAGCCTATAAGAGGGAGGTTTTTGGATGGGGGCTTGTGGCAGGGGTAACCAGGAAGTGTGATATCATTTGAGATGTAAAGGAATGGAATGATTAATTTTTTAAAAAGTAATATAAAGATAGATGGAAGTACTAATTGGACGTGGTGCTGCAAATAAATGTTTATGAAATAGTTGGCCTTGTTACTGTCAGTTCTTGATGGACCCCATATAAAACAACTGGAAGAGACTTTGATGATGGCTTCTGTTATTTGCACAGAATTTCTTGGATATTGTTTTGGAAGGGTAGTCATTTATAGGTACCAGGATGAGTTCATTCTTTGGGACAAATAGCTCTACATCCTAGAAAGAAGCTTCACTCAGGCAAAAAAGTGAAGTGACAACTGGGAAGTGAGAAGTTACTAACAGAATGGCAGCTAAGGATCTGGAGTAGTGTATGTGTGTGTTGGGAGAGGGGCATACAGGCAGCCACTGGAGAGTGAAAATTGCAGATCTGAGGTATCTAACAGAATGTAACAGTTTTGATTTGTGGTAGGGGAACCCTAAAGCAGCTACTCCTGCCCAGAGACAAAGTAGACATCCTTAATATCAGGATGCATAACAACCAAGATAGATCTTGATGGTCACAGACACAGTCTAAAATAAATACCAGACATACAGGAAAAAATGAACTAAAAACTCTTATTGGAAGAAATAAACTTATCTCATCAAGGTGATGGGAAGGAGAGATAGGAGTCTACCAGGACTCCTGTAGGACATTTTATATGCTCTTGGGTGCCTTTGTCCACTTTGGATGCTCTGACCTCCTGGACTGGTTCACCTCTAGTCATCTCTCCTTGGATAGGCTCCTCTCCCTGCCACCCATTTCATATTAGTTGTAATCTTGCAGGGGTGGAGGGTGGGGAGGAGAGGCAACCTTAAACTATTAACAGTTACTCTCTAGGAGAAGGAAGCAATCACCAGATCGTTTCTTAAGAGAGCAGCTTTTCTTAAAGGGGTCATTCCCCATTTTCTCTATCTCAGCCAAAGTTCCCCTGACTATCATTCAATAGGCCTGTGGCAATGTCCATGAAGGTGAAGACATATTTAAAACACTCATTGACAGGATTAGGTCCTAAGATGTCCACCGCCAATCTAGCACAGGAAAGGTTGATAATATATGCTGATCAAAGCATTTAGTTGTTTAGGCAGTAATTAGGAACAGGTCTCACAGGCTTGGAGAGCTTAAAAAATATCAAAATATTTTTAAACAGTGTCAGCCACTTAGCTTTTTTCCCAAATTGTGTTATCTCACACGTGGTCAAACTTTATATCAATTAGGTGGGTAGCCTTCTAGTGTACCTGGAGGTGGGGTAGGATATTCCATAGTTATGTAAGGGCATCTATTCCCTGATATTCAGGAAGAATTAATGGACTCTGGGCTGCTACATAGAAAACTGCTAGCAATCCTGATTTCTGTCAAACTCTGATATTTATATATACATATATATATCAGCCCTTATTTTCTCACTGAGCTATACAAAATTGAGGCTTATGAATTTATCTGCTCTCAAGATAGATCAACACAGGCCAAGTCTCATGAGGTATTATTACATCTACTGCTCCTAACTCAGCTTGTTGTTTACTATTTCCTTCCCTCTTTCCCCAAAGCATAATATCTGTATTCATTTATATTGATGCAGCTACACATTGCTGTTTGTTACCTCTACTCATACCATCGGTTACTGGCAAGAGTGATGCCTCTTCCAGTCCGTATTTATTTATTTATTTATTTATTTATTTATTTATTTATTTATTTGTCTTTGCAATTAGTTCAGTTACCAGGAGAGGATCAGTGGCTTTACAAAACAATTACCCTAGGACAGCCTGCATGGCATTGATAATGGGGTTTGAAGTCACCACACCATATTGCTAGAAACATACATTCCAGCAGAAAGATATTTGTCCAGCAGCATGGCTTAAATTTACTCCTTAATTGGAAAAAAAAAAAAAAAACAATTTTCCAGTTAGTGAGGTGGAGCCATTTAGGGATTCCTCTGTTTATAAAGGTTTATGTACAGCTAAAAGTTGCTGTTTTAGTGCTATGTCCTGAGCTTCTACGTCTCTAAGGACAAACCCTATTGGAACTATTTGCTCAGGCTTACAATTCTATTGCAATAGCCCATAGCTGTACACTTCTGAATTTCTGATGACATATAACAGGAAAGAACACAGGAGCAACAAGTCACATGGCTGTTTATAAGAATTTTAGCCTATTAAAAAGCCTCTTGAGTGTTTCTGTTACAATCTTTGTGGCACCCAACTTTATCAAATTATACAAAGGCCAGGCAACCTGGAAAAAATGGAGTATGTAAATCTGACAATATCCCAAGACCCATCAAAATGTCTGTAATTATGACAATTACAGGCATAAACTGCTATTGTAACTTTTTTAATAACAATGCCAGGAATCATATGCAACTTGCAGAACCATAGTACTCCCAAGAATTCGACAATTTTACCAAGCCCTTGGTGATTTCTCTAATTTCATCTTATCCTTTAGCCAGGCTATAATGTTTGATATTCATACAGGTTCCCATTTTGCCCAATCACTCATGAATGCCTCCAGGTTTCACAGTCTTAGGTGAAAATATCCAGTGGTGGTATGCAGAGTGAATCTCAACAACATATCTACAACAATAATGTCATCTTATAGTTGAGAAATGTGTATGCTGCTTCTGAGATTTCCCTCTCCTGCCCCCAATTTCTATAGCATCATAATTCGGGTTGTGAGATAGTCCTTTATAGCTTGTATTTAAAATTCTTTCTTTGTCAATTCAATAATCTCAGATCCTAAGTATTTTTATTACCATAGTTTTTTTTTTATAAAAGACCATTGTTATGGTTCCCTTATGAGTGTTGAATAACTAATTTTCCTTTCTTCTCTACTAATGATCTAATCTTAGGATTATATTTTATTATTTCTACCATGCATTCTTCCTTCCTTTCTGATTATTTCCATGGGCTTCAGGTTTTTGGATCCTAGTAAAGGCCTATTACCACAATTACTACCTTTATTCTTTGTTCTTTTTGCTCCCCCAGGCCATAAGAAATTACAAGCCACCACTTCCAATTGATCTTTTCTTTTATCTATTCGTTAAGTCATTTGACAATGTGAAGGAGGCAAGCTACATTCATTTTCATGTTACAGTTTTTCCTCTTACACTAGTTAGTTCCAGTCAGGTCAGCCTTGGTTATACAACATATTGTGTTACAAAATAACAATGGCCATGCAAATTCCTTAGCAGTATTCTGATGCCCTAATCTCTTATGTATTATTTTAAGGACTGTGAAACTTGCTTTAAAACTTCAAATAATCTCAGCGCTTGTCCATATTTATGTGGTGGACTTCTGTGGTAGTTTGAATAGATATGGCTCCCATAGATTCATATCTTTGAATGTCTGACCCTTAAGGAATGCCACCTTGAGGGTGTTTGGCCTTTTGGTATAAATGTGGCTTTGTTGGAGGATGTTTGTCACTGTGGAGGCATGCTTTGAAGTCTCCAAGTCATCAAACTCTGGCCAGTATGGAACAGTCTCCTCCTGGCTGCCATCAGAAGCTAGTTTCTTCTTGATGTCTTTGGTTCAAGATAAAGAACTTTAGGCTCCTCCAGTACCATATGAGCCTGCATGCTGCTATGGATCCTACCATGATGATAATGGATTAAATGTTTGAAACTGTAAGCAAGACCCTATTAAATGTTTTAATTTCTAAGTGTTGCCTTAGCCATGGTGTCTATTTCTTGCAATGAAAAACCTAGCTAAGACACAAGTTGGTACCAGGGACTGGGGTATTGCTGTGATATACCTTATCATGTTTTTTGTGGAGGAAAGTGGATTTTGGACTTTTGGATTAAGAAGGGAGTGAAATGTTTTAAGTGAAGATTAACAGGCCGTACTGTCAGGGACATGAAGACAATAGTACTGACTCTTTTTTGAACTATGGGAGCATGGCTCAAGAGATTTCAGAGGAGAAAAATGTTAGTATGTTGTCTAGACATCATTCTTGTGATATATTGGTTAAAAGTGTGGCTGCTTTTTGTTCTTGTCTGAAGAATCTGCCAGAGAGATTTAGATTGCTTTGAAAGAAAAATCTTAAAGCAGCCTAGCATAGACTCTGTCCTGTGATTC
The DNA here is from genome assembly GCA_021653895.1 of Mastomys natalensis. NCBI lineage: Eukaryota > Metazoa > Chordata > Mammalia > Rodentia > Muridae > Mastomys > Mastomys natalensis. The sequence continues at coordinate 68,820 of JAJTUV010002382.1, read as the reverse complement.
ACTGTTATGAAGAACATTTTGATCAACCATAGCTTAGAAAAAAATAACTCTACAAAATATATGGTTCAAGGACTAAAGCTTAGAAAAAGCAATACAAAATGTATGGTTCAAAAGTTATAGTGACACCAGGAAGTCCTTTGTTTAAATCTTACCTTTAAGTATATTAAATGGAATTAAGGGAGTGATGAACTTGGGGCAACATCTCATCAAGCGAAACTTATTATTTATGCACTTACAGTTGAAAGAGGCATGCTTACATTATGTTATCTATTATTATGATCTGGTTACTCTTTTTGGTATCTAAAGATACCGAATTTAGTGTCAAATTGACAAACAATGTATTGTGATGGGTATTCTCAGTAGTAAATTTTATTATATCTGGAATGAACTACAATCCAGAACTTATAGTGTTATTGTGAAAGGAACTAAAGAAAATATTAGATCCAGGTATAGTGATACAAGCATTTACTCCCAGGACTCAGGGAACAGAGGCAAGCAGATCCTTGAGCTCAAGGTCAAACTAAAGAGCAAGTTCCAGGAAAGCCAAACTTAGGTAATGAAGAAAAGCATGTAAAACAGCTGGTAAAGATATAATAGAATAAGAGAGTCAAGTTCTAGCCTCAACAAGCAGCAGAACATGCAGCTTCAGCTATGTAGCTTTGGCTTGAGAATCCAGAATAGAGGGGGTTGCTGTGACTATTGATGCTGGCTAGCTGGAGCTAAGAAATTAGCAGCAATAAAGAAGAGAACTGTATTAGTGTATACATCCCACTCTGCTTGAGCTCCATTGTCCCTCCAGTCCGCACCTTGAACTGCAAAGGGCAGATTGGCATGCTTGCACTCCCCCGACCCCACCCTGCATGACTATATCCCAGGTGGTCTGCCCTAACATGGGACAGAGGTGAGATCCCAGCCTCAATACCATGAAAGCTGGGATTCCCACAGAGCCCAGCAGACATGGAATCTAATCTGCTTTACCTGAGCTCCATCTTTCTTCCACTCTGCACTTCTCCTTGCACCTGTGGCAAAGAGGTACACTTGCCCCTTCTCCAACCCCACACCCTACCTGTCTCCCAGAATCTCTGCCCTAATGAGTTATATAGTTAAGACCAAGGCCCAACACCCACAGCAATATCCTCCACAGATCAGAGCAGACTTGAATATCTCCTTCTGTTCCTGAGTTCCGTTGACCCTACTATCTAGACCTCCACCTGCACCCAGGCCAGACTGGGGTACCTGTCTCCCTCCCCTGACCCCACACCTTGCCTGTTGCTCAGGAGGTCTGTCCTAACCAGGGGCACAGATACATCGCCCGCCACAATATTCGTGCCAGCTGTGACCTACGGGAGAGCCAAACAGAGTGGGGTTTATATCATTCTACCTGTGCCTCATAACCCTTTTAGTATGCACCTCAACCTGCACCAGTGGCAGAGCTTCTTGCCAGTCCCTGTTCTGACCCCACAGCCTGATTGTTTCCTAGGAGCTCTACCCTAACTATGGGCATAGGCGAAACACCTGCCCCAATTCCCACTCTAGATGGGACCCCACAGTGCCCAGCAGACATGATATCTATCTCGATCTGCATGAGCCCCATGTCCCTCCAGCCTGCACCTCTACCTGCACTTGTGGCAGAACAACATGCCTTCCACCCTCAGACCACACAGCCTGCCTGACTCCCATGATATCTGCCCAAATCAGAGACACAGGTGAGACTACTGCTCTAAATACCCACGCCAGCTGGGACTTCCACAGAGCTCAGAAGACTTGGGTTCTACCCTGCTCTGTCTGAGCCTCATTGTCCTTCTGGACCGAACCATCACCTGCACTTAGGTGCTTGCTCCACCCCTGGCCTGGACACAACAGCCTCCATGTCTCATAGAATGTCTGCTCAAAACATAGAAAAAGCTGAGTCCTCTGCTGAAATACCATGCCAGCTAGGACCCCAACAGAGCCCAGAGTTCTATCCAGTTCTGCCTGGGCCCCATTGTCCTTCTGGAGGGCATCCTCACCTACACCTGTGGATGCACCTCCTCTGACACCACAGCTCTCTTGTCTCAGTGGAAGTCTGACCTAACCAGGAACAGAGGTGAGACCCCCTACCCCAATATCCACATGAGAGGGGACTCACACATAGCCCAGCCAACATGGGATGTATCCTGGTGTTCGTGAGCCCTATCATCCTTCCAGTCTTCACTGTGGCAGAGATGCATGCCTGCCCCACTTCAACACATAGCCTGCCTGATTTTCATGATGTCTGTCCTAATCAGGGACACAGTTGAGACAACCTGAAACAATATCCATGAAAGCAGGGACCCCCTCAGAGCCCAGCAGACTTGGCATCTATTCTAGTCTGCTTCAGCCCCATTGTCTGCACCCTCACCCTCACACATGGCAGATAGGTGTGCCTGCCCCTCCTCCAACAGTGAAGACCCTGCCCCAATAACAATGCCAGTTTGGATCTTTTGGGACTCCCATAGAGCCCAGAAGACTGGGATCTCTTCTTCTCGTCCTGAGCACCAATGTCCTTCCTGTCTGCACATCTACCTATAACAGGGCATATTGGCATGTCTGCTACTCAAACTCACACTTGCCTGGCTTTCAGAAGGTCTGCCCTAACCAGGGACACAGGAGAGTCCCCTGACCCAATACACATGTCACCTGGGAATCACAGGACCCAGGAGATTGGGATATAACCTGCTGTGCTGGAGCCCCATGGTACATCTACCTACACCTGGGGAAGAGCATCATGACTGCCTGCCCTATGGCCATAGAGCCTACCTGTCTCCAAGAAGGTCTGCAGTAACCAGTGATACAAGAAAGAACCCACCCCAATATTCAGACCAGCTGGCACCCTCACTGATCCCAGCAGACTGGGATTATATCCTGCCCTGCCTGATCCCCATCATCCCAGTGGTCTGCACATTTGACTGCATAGGAAGCAGATTGGTGTGCCTTCTCTCTCCACCTGACTGTCCACACCACAGCCTGACTGTCTCCTGGGAGGTCTGTCCTAAACAGGGACACAGGTGGGTCCTTTGCCCGAATATGCATGCCAGCTTGGACACCCACAGAAACTAAGCAGACTGAGGTCTATCCTGCATTGCCTGAGCTCTATTGTCCTTACAGTCTGCAACTCCACCTGCACCTGTGGCATAGTCCCAAGCCTATCTACACATGTACCCCAGAGCTTGTCTGTCCCCCAGGAGGTCTTCCCTAACTAGGGACATAGATGAATACTCTGGCCCAATACCCATGCCAGGTGGGGCTATCACAGAGCCCAGAAGACTTGGGTTCTTTCCAGCTCTTCTTGGGCCTCATTGTTTTTCAAGTCTGTACTCTCACCTGTACACCTGTCCCATTGGGGTGCCTGCACTCCCTAGACACTACAACCAGACTGCCTCCCTGGAGGTCTGCCCAACCCGAGGACACAGTGGAGACACCAGCCCCCTCCTGAAAAACCAATGCCAGTTGGGACCCTCCACTTAGGCCAAAAAAACTTGGGATATATCCCTCTCTGCCTGAGACCCAAACTACTTCCAGTCTGTACCTCAACATGTACCTGTGCAGAATGGCAAGCCTGCACCCTGAACCCAATAACCTGCTTGGTTCCTAGCATGTCTGCCTTATTTAGGGACACAGGAGAACTACTCTAACCAGGGACACAGCAAGACTGTTCTAAGCATGGAGAAAGGAAGCCTGCCGTAGTCAGAGATAGCACTCCTGGCTCCTAGGAGGCCTGCTCTAACCCAGATCACACAGCTCTACCTGCTATTGTGGAGGCCTGCTCTAGTCCAAGAAACCCAGGTCAGGTAACACTAGAGGTAACCAGATGACAAAAAGCAAGTACAACAACATAAGCAACAGACATCAATGTAATTTGAAAAGATTTAGAACCCAATTCTCCTACCACAGTAAGCTCTGAACACACTAATAAAACTGAAGAGCAAGATTCTGACCTAAAACCCCATCTCATGAAGACAATAGAGCCTTTAATAAGGATATAAATAATTGCTTTCAAGAAATACAGGAAAACACAGGCAAACATGTAGAAGACCTTAAAGAGGAAACAAATAAATCCCTTAAATACATGCAGGAAAGTACAATCAACAGGTGAAGGAATTGAACAAATCAGTACAAGACCTAAAAGTGGAATAAAAACAAAAAAGAAATCACAAATGGAAGAAAGCCTGGAGCTGGAAATCTAGGGAAGTGATCAAGAACTACAGAAGCATCACCAACCTGAATACAAGAGATGAAAGAGAGAATCTCAGATATAGAAGACACTATAGAAGTTATTGACACATAGGTCAAAGAAAATACAAAGTGAAAAAATTCCTAACACAAAACATCCAGGAAATTCATCATACAATGTAAAGACCAGACATAAGTATAATAGGAATAGAAGAGAGTGAAGGTACCTAGTTCAAAGGTCCAGAAAACATCTTCAACATAATAATAGAAGAAAACTACCCTAGCCTAAAGAAAGAGATGGCCATAAACATACAAGAATGTAGAGAGCCGCTATGCGCTGCACCTGAAGATGGTGCTGGCTGAGATTGCTCCTTGTGGTAAACAAGTCCTCATTTGGCTACGTAGCTGTGCAGGGGCAGGGAATGGTCATACGTGGATGTATGGAGAGATGATACGTGGCATATGATCATTGGCCTTTGCTAGATATAAGCCTGGTCCCCAGGGTAGGTGGGGCTGCCACCACCAGAAAGCTACAATCCTGAGTAAACTGCCTTGAGAAGGAACCTAGTTGTCTTTTGTCTAATTTCCTGCTGGCCAGGAAGGGTGCTGGACAATTGGTGGCCCGTACAGGGACAAGGAAGAAAATTGCAGTAAAGCGACCTGTGTGAGGTTCCAGAACTCCTGGCAGACAGGGCAATCGATCGGCAAGGTGCCTGGTTTAGGGACAAGAAGTTTAAAAGTTCTCGGAAACAGACGAGTTTAAAAGTTCTTAGTAAAGGGACGAAAGGTTTCCTGAATAAGCTGTGTTGAGAAGTTCCCACGGTACAGGGAGCTTCAGAACTCTTCACAGTCAGGGCAGCTAGTTGATAAGGTTCCTGGTTTACGGACGAGTTTAGGTAAGAGATAATAAAGTGCTCGGTAAAGAGACAAAAAAGTGGAAAGAAGATGGGTGTGATTTTCAGTTTTGTGGTTATATTTTTCCTCTGGGAAAGAAGTGAGGATAAAAGTTTTTCTGGTTACTGGTTCAAGGATATTCGGTTTAGGGAAAAGGAGTTTACAGTTCGAGAGGACCTGAAGGGTCTGGCAATTGGAACTTATAGTGCGAACTTCCAGCATGCTCGAAAAGTGCTAGGAGTGACTGCCATTGAGTTGGGCAAAGAAAACCTGCACTTTCAGAATCTATGGGGAGACGCCAGATGCATGCAGACAGGCTCAAAGCTACCTTGAATGTTCTGAGGACTCTGTACAAGTGCCCAGGAACTTTGTTAGCAAAGTGGTTGGAAAGAATGGGAAAGTGATTAAGGAGATTGTGGATAGGTCTGGTGTGGTAAGGGTTCGTGTGGAAGGTGATAACGACAAGAAGAACCCCAGGGAGGAGGGAATGGTTCCCTTCATATTTGTTAGCACCCGAGAGAATATCAGTAATGCCAGGCACTGCTAACCAGAAGCTATGGGGGCAGGAGCCGGAGGACTGGTGGTCCTGCTTATGGCCCCAGCTTAGACCCCTCCACAGCTTCTGAGACAGAGTCAGAAATGAGAGAGGAGTCTAGTCGAGTAGGACCTGGTGACAAAGATCCCCCAAGCCGTGGAGAAGAAAGCAGGAGGCGGCCAATTGGGGGCCAGTGAAGGAGACCCCTGCCTGTTCCCCGGCCTGCCTCAAGATACAACTCATCATCTATTAGTTCAGTACTCAAGGATCCAGACATCAATCCTTACAGCCTATTAGAAGATTATGTCTGTATGTTTTCAAAAGAAATGATTAAGATAGTAGTTATATCTCCCAGAATTATATGGATCAGACATGATAGAGGTAAGCCTCCAGAAGACTAGATTTCAGAATTCAAACAAATTATCTTGATTCTAAAATTTGTTAACAGACACTCAAACCAATGCTAAGTGGATGCAGGGCGTATGGCCAGTAATAGTAAATAAACAAAACCTGAGTATACCCTGTTTAGAGAAAGGAGAGATTTTGGCATAACAGCTGCCATCATTACAGCAATTACTGTGGCGGCTGTGGCAGCTGTGGTGGCTGTGGCGGCTACCATGGCAGAAATTTCTTTAAACCACTGTGGCTGTCAACAATATGTCCGCCACCGTGACTCAAGCCTTGAATATTCAAAGTATAGCCAGCTGAGAGATGTTAATTGAATTGGCTCAATTAGGGTGTGAATGGAAATTCTCAGGACATTGTGTGACCTCTGTACAATATAATAATGTGACTAAGGCTGCTAATATGTCTCAGGAGTTGTCTTCTTATCTTAAAGGCCATTGGTCTGGAGGTTTTGATGCCCTGTTGAGAGATCTCCGCCTGGCAATTGTGACAGCAAAACTCTACCCGGGTTGACGTGACTGTTGCAGAGGGATTGACGACGTGGATACATCAAGCAATGAATCATCTTAAAAAGTGGGCCAGTATGGTGACCTCGGCTGTTGTCTTAGTAGGGGTCTCTGTGCTATGCCTGTGTTGTCTCTGCCGTATTGTCCGATCCTGAGAAAAAAGAGACCTTGCCATGGTTGCACAAGCATTCTATGCCATTGAGGCAGGACAGTCCCCACAAGCATGGCTTGTTGCCAGGAAGTCTTGTAAAGTTCTTCACTTTGAGGCTGCGAGCAAAGCACTACACTCGAGATACACTAAATGCTGCCTGTGGTCTCGTGAAGAGCAAGTCTGAGAGATGCAGGTTGGTACCCCCTTTCCCCAAAATTCCCTCATTTTACCAGCCTCAAAAAAAATCGGTACTGGACTGGTCTAGCATCCTTTGGGTGCTAGTACACTGTCCATTACTCCATTCTGAGATCAGACCTCTACTCTTGCCTGTTTTGTTGTAAAACAAAAAGGGGGAACTGTAGAGAGCCGCTATGTGCTGCACCTGAAGATGGTGCTGGCTGAGATTGCTCCTTGTGGTAAACAAGTCCTCATTTGGCTATGCAGCTGTGCAGGGGCAGGGAATGGTCATACGTGGACGTATGGAGAGATGATACATGGCATATGCTCATTGGCCTTTGCTTAGATATAAGCCTGGTCCCCGGGGTAGGTGGGGCTGCCACCACCAGAAAGCTACAATCCTGAGTAAACTGCCTTGAAAAGGAAACTTGTTGTCTTTTGTCTAATTTCCTGCTGGCCAGGAAGGGCACCGGACACAAGAACACTACAGAAAACAAAATAGATTGGTACACAAAAGAAATCTTCTCACCAGATGGTATTCAAAACACTAAATGTACAGAACAAAGCAAGGATATTAAAAGCTATAAAGGAAATAGCCAAGCAACATAAATACAGACCTATAAGAATTACACCTGATTTCTCAAAAGAGACACTAAAAGCCAGAAGATTCTGAACAGATGGTGTGAAGACCCTAACAGATCACAAATGCCAGACCAGATTACAATACCTAGCAAAACTCTCAATTACTGTAGATGGAGAAACTACAATATTCTCTGACAAAACTAATTTAAACAATATCTTTCTGCAAATTCAGCCCTACAGAGGATAGTATAAGGAAAACTCCAATACAAGGAAGGAAACAACACCCAAGAAAACACAAGAAATTAACTATCTCACCACAAACCCAAAAGAAGGCACACATAATACTATCTACAACAACAAAAATAACAGGAATTAAGTCTCACTGATCTGTAATATCTCTCAACAACAGTAGACTCAATTCCCCAATAATAAGACACAGGCTGGAGACAAGAACAGGCTCCATCATTTTGCTCCATTCAAAAAACACACCCCAGCAACAAAGAATGTACTATCTCAGAGTAAAGAGCTGAAAAAAATCTTTCCAAACAAGTCGTCTAATGTAGGGCAGTGAAGGGATGATTTGGTCTCCCAGGTAGAGCACTGGGTTTGAGATAGACGGAGACCCAACAGGGTACCATGGCCTGTGAGGGATGGCACGTATCTCCCCACGCCCCAGGATTCCAGAACTCATACATGCGGCCTACATCTCCATTAGCCTGCACCTTGCAGACTCATTTGGCTCAGAGTAGCTCCTCCCAGAGAGGTTTGAGTCACACCTACAGGTAGAGGGTGTGACTAACAGAGATTTTCATATTCATGAGTTAAGTCAATATCAGGTAAACTATCTTAATAGCCTCATAGCCTCTAAGTAAATAGAAGCAGTGATTAAAATTTCCCAACCATATATAGCATAGGGCCAGATGGTTTTAGTGCAGAATTCTTCCAGATCTTCAAAGATGAATTAGGACCAGTATACCTCAAACTATTCTACAAAACTGAAAAAGAAGGAAATCTACCTAATTTTATGAATCCACAGTTGTTCTGATATCTAAACCACACAAAGACACAACAAAGAAAGAGAACTTCAGAACAATTTTGCTGATGTATATTGATGCAAAAATACTCAATTCTCAAAAACCAGGTGCAAGAACACTTCAAAATCAAAAGACATAAAAATCAAATTCACTGCAATCAAGTAGGCTTCATCCCAGGGTTTCAGGTATGGTCCAATATATGAAAATCTGTCAACATTATTCATGATATGAATAAAGTCAAAGAAAATGTTCACAGGATCATTTTATTAGCCACTGAAAAAGCTTTCCACAAGTATAACACCCTTTCATGTTAAAGTCTTGGAGAGATCAGGAATCCATGGCACATACCCTAACATAATAAAAGCAATATACAGCAAACCAACAGCCAACATCAAATTAAATGGTGAGCAACTATGAAGCAACCCCACTAAAATTAGGGAAAAGACAAGGCTACCCACTGTTTCATTATCCAGTCAACCTAGTACTTGAAGTCCTTGCTAGATCAATTACACAATAAAAGGAGATCAAGGCAATCAAATTTGGAAAGGAAGAAGTCAAAGTATCACTATTTGTAGTGATATGATAGTATACATAAGCAACTACCAAAATTCTACCAGAGAATGCTTATAGCTGACAATTTCAGCAAAGTGGCTGGATATAAAATTAACTCAAACAAATCAATAGCCTTTCTTTATACAAATGATAAATGTACAGAGAAAGAAATTAGGGAAGCTAGATCCTTGAAAATGGCCACAAATAATATAAAATATTTTGGTGTAACTTTAACCAAGCATTTGAAAGTTCTGTATGACAAGACCTTCAAGGTGATGAAGAAAGAAATTGAAGAATTCAGAAGATGGAAAGATCTCCCAATGTCATGAATACAAAAGATTAACAGTGAAAATGTCTGTATTACCAAAAGCAATCTACAGATTAAATGCAGTCCCAATCAAAATTCTACCAGAATTCTTCACAGATATGGAAAGAGCAATTATCAACATCATATGGAAAGTAATAAACCCAGGATAGTCAAAAAAATTCTCAAAAATAAAATAACTTCTGGATTAATTACCATCCCTGACCTCAAGCTGTACTACAGAGTTATAGTGATAAAAAATATATGGTATTGGTACAGAGACAGACAGATCAATCAAAGGAATAGAATCATAGATCCAGAAATAAACCCACACATCTATAGAGACATAATCTTTGCAAAGAAGCCAAAATTATTCAGTGGATAAAAGAAAGCATTTTCAATAAATGGTGCAGTTCTAACTGGCAGTCTGCATGTAGAGGAATGCAAATTGATTCATATTTATCACCTTTCACAAAACTCAAGTCCAAGTGGATCAAGGACAACAACAAAAATAAAAATAAAAAATAAAATAAAAATATAATGAATCTAATAGAAGAGAAAAATTGGAAACAACCTTGAATGCATGGCATAGGAGAAATTTTCCTTAATTGAACACCTTGGCTCAGACTCTAAGACCAACAATTGATAAACTGAACCTCGTGAAACTGAAAAGCTTTTGTAAGGCAAAGAACACAGTCAATAAGACAAAATGGCAACCTACATATTGGGAAAAGATCTTCACTAACCCAACATCTGATAGAGGGCTAATATCCAAAATATATAAAGAACTTAAGAAATTAAGCTCTACTACTACTTCTACTACTACTACTACTACTACTACTACTACATATTAACAATAACAGCAATAACACAAATGAAATAGGATACAGAACCTAACAGAATTTTCAACAGAGTAAAGAGGAGGGGGAATGGGCTGAAGAAATCTGAGAGCAGGACTGGGAGAGGGCAACATTTTAAATGTAATAAACAAATTGAGAGAGAGAGAGAGAGAGAGAGAGAGAGAGAGAGAGAGAGAGAGAGAGAGAGAGAGAGAGAGAGAGAGAGAAGCATTACCAAGGTGAAATCTTCTGGGAGGTGTTTTCTGAGACTACAAAAATCTGTGTTACAGATCTTTTGCTGGCAGATCGACTTGGAAATGTGTAAAAATCACCCAGGTGATACTGGTATGAAAGCATGACTGGCTTATGGAAAGCAGCTGAGGCTTGGCATTTGAGAGATCAGGAATTTCCCTTGGTGAAGGTGCATACTAAGAGGCAGTTGAAGGTACAGGTCTGAAGGGATCATGCAAAGAAGGTGAGACTTGGCACCATTACTAGAACATATGGGACACTACTGGTGAATGTGAAGCTTATTTGACGTAGAAGGCCACAGCATATTGGAGATGACAGTACCATAGGATGATCACCAAGAACAGCAACAACAGTGAGGTATAATCACCCTTAGCGTAGCATGCTACAGAAGGCAGAGCTGGAGAAGTGAACCAAAACTTTTGGCGGATCCCAGAAGATCATGTTTATATGTATCCCAAACATTGGAAGAAGCTGTGAAGTTGAAGTTGGTTTGGATACCCTGAGATGATAGAGATCTAAGTGCTATGGGATACCTGCTGAGGAAAGCTACTAAGAGGGCATGGAACAAGCTCTAGAGAAAGAACTGTGTTGTAGTAAACAAAGCTGAAATAGTTAGACATCAGACATGGAGATGCAGAGTTTAGAGTTTGCCCAGCTGGTTTTTGGTCATGCTTTGGTCCAGAATTTCCTAATATGACATTTTGGAATAAAGATTTACATCCTGTGATAGTGGAACTATATGATCTGCTTTTTGATTTTGATTTTAGAGGGGATTCCAGTTAAGAGATTGCATCAATCTCAAAGCAAACTTTGAACTTTGGACTTTCAAATGTCTTTGAGCCTCTGATAGACTTTGGGAATATTTGAAGTTGAAATGAACTCAGTTTGAATTATGCTATGTAATCAAGGCTATGGTAGCCAGGATTGGAATGTGGTGGTTTGAATGGATCTGGCTCACATAGACTCATGTGTTTGAATGTTGGACATTTAGAGTGTGATACCATTAGGAGGTATGGCCTTATTGGATTAGGTATGGTATTGGTGAAAGTTGTTACTGTGGAAGGAGAGGTCTTTGAGGTCTCCAAAGCTCATCTATGCCTAATAGGATAGTTCTGTCCTGCTACATGTAGATTAAGAGGCATGTGCAGTTTCACCAGCATAGCTGACTAAACTCTGACATGCATGTCACCATGATGATAATGGACAGAATCTCTAAAACTATTAGCCATCAACATTTAAATATTTGGCTTTATAAGAGTTGTCTTGGTTTTGGTGTCCTTTCATAGCAATGAACCCCTAACCAAACTATCACCTCATCAATCAGGCATGCAATTCCAACCGCATACATGAAGACTGCCCTTCTGGGATTGCTTTCAGGTACAATACATCTTTCAATGATTATATGTGTGACTATGAATAGGAAGACCCATGTAAAAATTACCACAGTTTTTGCACACCTCTTTTTGCCTCCCACTCTGTCTCATTCTCTTTAGCCCTCTTTCTATCGCTCTCTCTTCCTATTTCTTCCTTTTTATTCCTTGTCTTTCTGTCTTACCCACCTCTCACTTCATTAATCCCTTTCTCCCTCTCCTTCCCTTGTCTCTCTTCCCTTAAGTTCCTCACTATCCATCACAATCTGTCTTATCCATCCTCTTCCTCCATCTCTGCCCAACATCTTTTCTTTTCTTTTTTATTAGATATTTTATTTACATTTCAGATGTGATCCCCTTTCCCCTTCCCCCCACCCAGGAACCCCTTATCCCACCCCCTTCCTGCATCTTCTTTTTTTTTTATTAGTAACTTTTTTTTTTTAAAAAAAATGTTAATCACAGGCTTTATAAGTTTGGTGATGCTCAATAACAAGATGCCCATACAATCAGAAGTGTAACCCAATACCCAACCTACATATACCAACTATCTTTGACTGGCAGAAACATTTGAACATCTGCTTCCATGTTCCCCTCCCCCCCTCATCTCCTAGCTCTTCCTCTTCCCCTTCTTACTCCTCCCACCTCAGCTCCTCCTACATATCACTCTTCCTGTTAAGATAAATCTTTTCTCTCAAAATACAATTAGAGTATAACTATACCATTTTGTATCAGTAAGGTACAAGATAGACCTAATACCCAGTCCATCATTTTGTTGACTAACTAGAACCTCTGTCATCTCTCCTAACTAAAAGACTTAGTTCTGAACCTGGCTTTTTTCTTGGCTTTAGAATGAATGTCAGCTGAAAACCATCCTCTCAAGTCTTTTCTCTCAAAGTAAATAGCCGGGATTGGCTATGAGACTATAAGTCTTCAACCTTGTCAGAAATCCAGAATGATTGAATTAACTGAAATTACGGGAAGCACAAAGCATAACTTCTAACACTTAGCCAATTTATAGAGACTGCTGAACACACTTGGACAGTCCCTATACTACAAAACGTTGGAGCAACCGATCTTCAGCCTTCTGATACAGGATCATCTGACAGACTTAGTGATGCAGAATTATTAAGGGCTGATTACTCTGTCTTGGCAGATATAATCAGTCAATTATTCCACAAGTGTGTCCTTTTTAGGACAGTAATTTGTCTGTAGATGAAAAGAGGCAATTCTTGCCTAGTGGCTGTCTCACCACAACTGGAATAACTCCAAAGATGCTCAATTTCTTCTTAGAATCCAAGACAGGAAGCTGTCAGGAGCAGACAGGTCTCTAATCAAAATAAACCTTAATACAGAAATTTATGTAACATCAATTCTGTGGACTTCTGATATTTTGAAAACCAACTATCCATGTAAGGCAATCAGGACTGCTGTCTGTTAACTCCTCTCAGCTATTTCTAAATAAAATCTAGAAACACCCTAACAATAAACTCAGAGTCATGAATTTGCTATAAGCCCTTAACTCAAGGCTAATCATCTCAAATCAGTTAAAAAAGTTAAAGAAGGACTGGGTCTAAGCCTTGTATTCCTAAATGTGTTATATAGGCACAATGCCTATGAGAGTAACAATATTAATATCACTTCTATATCAATAAGAAACTAGTACCAATGAAAACCTTAAATTTGAAATCAAAGTAAATGTTGTACCATTTATGAAATTATAACTTCAGCTTAATAACAATTATACAGATTTCTACCAATAGGTTATGGCTATGCAATTAATCTTAGCCATTACTCTGTGTTGCAACAAAACCACTACTTTTCCTAGAAAGACAGCCCAATATTAACCACCTCAGTCCCCAAGCCCATGGAATAGAGGCGCTGACTCTTCATTAACTTCTTCAAGCTGATTGTGTCTGCCCAACATCTTTGTTTTGCCCTTCCCATCTTTTTCAATTCAATTTCTCTTCGTTTAGATTAGTATGGTTCTATTACTCTCTCAGTATTACTTCCTATCTCTTTGCTTTTTTGTTACTTCTCTCCCATTATGTCTTAGTCTTTTTCTCCTCTTTCCTTCCATCTATGCCTGTCTTTATTTATGACACTCCCTTTCTGACAGACTCTCTCCATGTGTATCTCCATCTACCCTCCCTCTCATTTTTGTCAATATTTTCTGCTCCTTTTTATATCTATACTTTTCTATGTTTCTGTTCCTGCTTCGCACTGCCTCTCCCATATCCTTCTATCTCACCCCTCTCCCTGACTCTCTCACATCCTCACTTTTTCTGTCCTCCTATTTCTCTCTCCCCACTTTCACTCCTTCATCTCTCATCATCTCTCTTTCTTCTCCCCTTTCTTTTTTGCTCTCCTACTATTTTCATGTTTCCTCACTCAATACCTTCTACCCTTATCTCTCCTCCTCTATCCAACTCTGACTCATTTATCATCTTTTTCCTCCCTCTCAATCTCTATACTAAGAGAGAGAGAAAGACAGATCAAACAGAGAAGTAGAGTGGGGGAAGATACAAACTGAAAGAGAATGAGTCTTAAATAGAACGCTTGAGATCTGAAGAGAGATAGAAGAGAAGGAGATAGAGAGATTTACAGATAAAGGAGGTTATGAGATTAGGAGAGCAAGATAGAGGAAAGAGACTTACAAACAGAAAGTAACAGTGAGAAGGAGAGACAATTGGAGAGAGTGGGATCAGTTCAGAAGGATATAGAGGGAGAAAGATGAATAGTGAAAAGGAAGAAATGTTTAGAAGAGAAAGAGAGAAAAAGAGCAGGAGTGTCTCAATCTCCTTTTTGTCTCTCACCCTCTATCTTACTCTTACTATGCCTTTTTTTCTGATTCCCATCTCTCTGATTCCTTCTCTTCTGTATTTATCCTCCATCTCTCTTTTATTCCCTCCTTCTCTCCCTACCATCCTCTCTGCCTTTTCCACTTTGTTCTTCTTCTTTACCCCTTTAGACACTACCCATTTCTCTCCCACATTTCTCTCCTCTACTCCTTTTCATCTTGCTCTCCTTCATAACTCTCTGTCTCTCCATGTCTTCTTCTCCTACTTTTCCTCTTCTTTCTTCCTCACTCTATCATTCTCCTACTCTGTCTTCATACTCTTTCTTCTCTTTACACAATAGTTGCTCTTTCTTCCTCCTCTTGTTTCACTCTTCTTGTCTATTTCCCTCTATCCTCTCCTCCCTGTTCCTGTCTCCAACTCTCCCCCTTTTTCTCTCTTTCCATTTCTCACGGTTTCATTCTCTCCAATTTTCTATGTCATTATCTTCTTCGCCGTCTCTCCCCATCTTTCCTTCTACTTCTTTCCATTTATCACTCTCTATTTCTCCCTCCCTTTCTCTATTCCTTCTTCTATCTTCCTACTTCTTTCTTTCTCCTTTGTATCTCTCCATTTTCCTCCCTCTTACTAACTTACTCCCTCATTGTTTCCTTCTATCTCATTCCTCTTTTTCTTTTTCCCTCTTCTCTTTCTTTCTTTTCCTGTCTTCACCTTTACCCTGTCTGCCTACCTTCTCTCTTAGTTCTCCCTTTTTCTTTCTCTTCTTCCCTCTCTCCCACTTCATGCCCCATTCTGTCCCTCAAGGCATAAAGAGTTATAAATAGGGAGGGTAAATAGAGGGAGGTAGTAGAGGGAGAATGGGATAAATAGAGTGAAACAAGACAATGAGGAAAATGTGAAAGTGAGCCAGAGAGAGAAAGATAAATATAGATCAAGAAAGACAGAGGAGAAAGAAAAAGAAAGGAGGAGAGAGAGAAAAATAGAGACTGAAAGACAAGACTGATTGAGAGAGACCGAGAAAGATTGAGAAAGAGGAGAGGAAGGGAGGGGAAAAAAGAGAAGACAGAATGGAAAAAAGGAGGATGGGAGAGGGAGACCAAGAGGAGGATGAGGGCAGGAAAGAGCAAATGGAGGGAGGAGAAAGAGAGGAAAGAGAGGAGAAATAAAGGATAGAATGAGCAGAGCCAGGTGTAGACATGGAGAAGGAAGGGAGAGACATGGGAGAGGGGAGAGACAGGGGAGAGCTAGGGTGAGAGAGAAAGGGGAGAGAGTGTGAGAGGGAGGGGGCTTGAGAGGGACTGTCGCTTCTGCCTTGACCAGCAATTAAGACACAACATGGTCAGATCCTTCTCAGTCAGCTTTATTGCAGGAACGACTCTTGACTTATGGACGGGGACTGGGACAGGAACAGGGACCAGGATGGGGACCTATGGACAGGGACCCTCAGCAGCAGAAATGTGCTGCTTATATATCTTCCCAAGCCAGGCTGGGTGAAGTGTTCTCTCAGGATAGGTTAGACTGCAAATACCTCATTAGCATAAGCCTGCTTGGGAGGGGCACAAGGCTGATGCATGCACAAAGGACTTGTTTACCAGTTTAGCTGAGCTGGCCACACTGGAAGCCAGGTGCCTACATCATCAGGTGCTAGTCATAAGACTTTGCAACTGTCCCAGGTGCTATCTTAAATATGGCTGCCTACAAGGGAGGGGAAGAAGGAAGGGGGAGAGAGAGGGTGGGGAGAGAAGGGTAGTGAGGTCATAAAGGATTGGAATTAGTGATGAAAGAAAGGGCTCAGAGTTTCAAAGTTCAGTACTGTGGCCAAGAATGCAGAGCTAGGAGGAACACTTGAATAGCTCTGTGTCCTTCCTGTGGGCTTCCTTTTCCCAGATATCAGACATTCCTGCCACGTTACCTGTCACTGGTTGACTTGAAGACAGCATTGCTGGTTAGTACATCCCCTAGCCTTCTTTGTTGTATATTCAATTTATTGTGATTAAATACACGTATACAAATTTAACAATGACATATATGGCAATAAGAACACACAGAGTGCTGTGGAACCATCACTGTCGTCTATTATTCCAAATGAAAAGTTGTCCTTATGGAATATAATGCTCTTGCTGAGTCCCACAACCCTCTTTAGCCACCATTCTATTTCATATCTCTGTAGAATTGATCCTCCCAGGGACCTCCTTAATTGCATTTACTCAGTCCTTGATCTGAGACTAACTTATTTATTTAGTTTAATATCCTCAAGCTTTATTCATTATGGAAACTATCTGAGAATATATCATCTTCCCAATATTATAAATAGGAAAAGTATTCTACTTTTTGAAAAATCAGCCCCTAATTTACCATGCAGTTACAGTTTGTCTATGGCCTATCACTGAAAAAGGCTCAGGTGTTAAGTCCTTGACCTCTCAGATGCTGATATTATTGAAGTTTTGAGGCACTTTTAAGGAGGTGGGTCATAACTAGAGAAAGCAGATACAAGAGACTGGGCCTATGAAACTTTAAATCATACCTAATCCTTTCTTTTGTCTCCAATTCCTAACTAACCAACAGATTATTTGCTTTATGACATATATATATATATATATATATATATATATATATATATATATATATGAACATGGTCAATAGAATTCATACTTTGGACTTTAAATTCTGCATTTGTAAATTAATTTTCTCTAGGCTTGCAAAATTCAGTGTGATCAATTTTTTTCTTTCGGTGCCTGGCAGGGGCAGCGATCTGTATTTCTATTTTTTTGTCTTTGCTTATCTATTTTGTAGAACAATGTCTCTGTATTTCTAAATCTTTGTCTCTGCCTGAGTATTTACTGTAAATTACCCATTTACATAGTAAGAAAATGTTACTCAAATTTCTGTTCCCTCATTCCAGATCCCTTTCCATTTATAGAATGTGATGATAAAGGGTTCCAAGTGGTAGGTGTACTTTCACTTTTTTCTTTTGGTTGCTTTCACATGCAGTCCATTTTACTGGATTCTTGTGATCTTCCTTAACTGCCTTATACTTCTTATCCACATGACTAGACACATGGCCTCTAGAACTTTATTCTTTGGGGTTTTTGTCAGAAAGACTTGATAGGGAATTAAAATTCTTTTTTTTTTTTTTATTCTGTTGCTATGAGTTGAGTACACTGTTAGTTTTCTGGGACAAGCAGAAATAATGTTAAGTAAAGGCCATTCTTGGCTACACAAAGAATTTGCAGTTACCCTGATGTACATAATGAGGTAATAATTCAAATAAAAAAAAAAAAAAAAAACCTCCAGCAACAAAGAAAATGCTTTCTTAGACTACATGTGTATTTCAAGGCAAAATTCTACCTCAAAACATTTTCTTTTAAATGAGTGGCAGTTCCCATGGTACACAGCTTATCTAATATGTACAATATTTTAGCTTCAAACTATAATAATACCAGAAGACAACTGAGCCAGAATATTTAACCAAAGACAATGATGTTTATTTATATGGTCCCTGCTAGGGTTGCTCTGGCCACTGGAAGTGATTTTAGGGATCTGCCTTCAAAATCCCTTATTTTGTGGACCAATTCATGATAGTCCTTCTAGAAGCTGCAAGTATCCTTGGTGTTTTCCACAAGCAGATTTTGATTTCTTGTCTTTTCTTATCTTTCACTCACCTGAACCCACACTTGCCATTCTCTGGTTCTTCAGATGAGTATGTGTAATTTGAAATTTCAATTCAAGCTATGTCTCAGGCATATGGTTCATCTGCTTTCTAGTAAAACTCTATTTCAAACACACACACACACACACACAAATGCTATACTTTTAACTTAAAACAAAAAAGAAAAGAAAAACCACGAGTCATCTTAGAATTCAAATGTTTGTGATTTGTATTTTTCCAACATATTTCATGACAGGTCATGAAAAATAAATAGAAATTATACTGAAATATGTACTTAATATTCTCTCTTCACTGAAGATTTGCTTCCTGGTGATGATTTCCCTAGTTCCTAAATAGTCAAATTTCATCTAGTTAGATGTGTGGTGAGTACTCTAGTGGATGGGTTGGGTTTAAGGTAATGTATACCAAATAGTATGCACCAGTATCTCTTAATCTTTGATTATTGTGAAGTTCTCAGCAAATACTGTCACAGGGTTCTTCTATGTTTTTTTTTTTTTTTTTTTTTTCGTCAGACCATACTTATAACAGCACATCTTGATGAGAAAGGGCTACCTTTTTTAAACACAAGACTACCATTTTGGAAGAGCTAAACTAAAGGGCTTTAATGAAGGCTCAAAGTGGGTGTCTTTATATGTCCCTGCATTTCTTTTTCAGATTCCACATATTTGATGCCAGCATGGTCTTGTTCAACAAGTCTGCCAATCACCAAGTAAGAGGTTTTGCCTTTGCCACCATCGCATGGATGCTGTGCAGTACATCTATGGGCCTTCCAGAATGGCGAATTTGGTATTTGGAGGAACCCATGGTTTCCTCCCCAAGCACGGCTTTTATAGGTATGTGGGGGGCCTATATCTGCCACCACATTGACAACTCCAGCCACCAGAAAGTTTGCCATCACTATACCTACCATGATGCCCTTGTTCCTTTGGATATTCGATTATCTCAACATCTGCTCCTGGTTGCAAATATTATTGGTCTGGTTGGGACAGTTTGCGCAGTCTTTGCTCTACAACAGTTATACACAAAGAAGCTGAAGAAGAATAACAACTGCAATCCATTTCTTCTTTCAGCTGTCCTCAATGGTGTTGCTAGCACCTTTATTTTTCTTGCTGTTATGTGTAATTACTCCTCTGTGCCCAGAAAGGAGGAAATAGGACTCCTGCCTTCTTTACAAATGCCTCTTTTTCCATACGCTCAAAGAGCTGGAAGTGCCATGGGAGTGGCAAGTGTATCTGCCATAATGTTTTTATTAAGTGCTATAATTTTTCTTTCTTACTCTCCATCAATGGAAAAAGAAAAGCTTCCCCTTGTTTGAAAATAAATTTACTGCATGCATAACCTTGAAAATCCAAAATTCTTGGTGGTGGCTTGGGGACTCAGACAGGTATCTAATGGGAGTCTCAGCTATTGACTTAGATTTTCCAAGGATATCAAGCCATGCCCTGGGTAGCCTATGACAGAAAATGGCAAAATGACATTTATCATCCTTTCCTATTTGGTTTATTACTTCTTTGGCTGAATTGTTTGCTTTAGATTATTTGCATTTTGTTTTTTGTTTGTTTGTTTGGGATTTTTGTTATTGTTGGTTTTATGTATCATTCTAACTTACCAATTTGTGTTATAGAATCTAAATTTTAAATATGGTTGGTCAAGGTAAATAACCAGTAAATATAGTTCTATTAGTCAGTATTCTCAAAAGGAACACACACACACACACACACACACACACACATACACATGCACACACACATACTCACACACATACTACAGACAGACACATGATTTATTACAATGACATTACAGGCTTCAATCCAGCTAATCTAATAATGGTTGATAATGGTTGACTACAAACAGAAAGTTCAATAATCTAGTATTTGTTCAGTCCAGAAGGTTGGGTATTTCAGTTGCTTTTACTACATGCTGCAGTCCTGAAGGAGAAGGTTCTAATGTCATTCAAATAATGGACTTGATAGCAAGGTGGGGACAAGTAGACAGAGAGTAATAGATTCCTTCTTCCATGTTTCTAACTAATATAGGATTCCAACAGACACGTTGTCCTAGATTAAATCTAGATTAAAGCTGATCCTTCCCTCCTCAGAATCTAAATTAAATTTATGTCTTTTCCATGTTAAAAAATCTTCATAAAGGGCATGTCTTGGTATCTCAAAAATTTAGATTTGAATTAGATATTTATACTTCAAATTAGGCAAAATTCCCTCACATACATGCCCTTGGTTTTGGGGCTTTAGTTCCAAATGTTGTCAAGTTGATAATGAAGAGTTCTTACCTTCTTGTTCCTGCTCTTTTATCTTGTCCATTAACCTCTCTCTCTCCCCATTCCCCTCCCCCCTTTCCCTCCATGTGCTCATGGCTGACCTCTGCTCTTTCTCTCTACCTTTCATTGTCTCTACTACCCTCTCTACTCCATTCCCCATGCCCTGAATAAACTCTATTCTATTCAATATATATTATTATATATATAATATATATATAATTATAATAATATATAATAATATATATAATTATATATATCCAATATATATATAATGAAGAATAGTCATCAAAATAGTATACATGTAAATGAGTATCAGAATTCCTTAACTTCAGATATTATTCTCTGAAATCAATATGAAAACCAAAAACAGATCTATTTTTCATAGCATGATAATTTTTTTTATTTTATGAACCTTTATAAAATATATTAATATTGAAACACTGGTGTAAGTAATCTCAATATAATACAATGCACAACTATTTTGGAGTTTTTGCTATGTTTACCTCATCTACCTTCAGCTCTTTTAATTAATTTTCCCCTAAATTTTTTAAATTCCATGCATCATAGCCTTTCATCTCAAATTGCAAATGGAGATTTCTTCTCTGACCATAGTATTTCTTTTAGAATTTAGTAAATTTTATTTAAAATTAAATTCTTGGAAATGTTATTGCCTCACAAATTATTCTTTAGTTTTATTCCATGTACTTTGCTTAGTCTACCTCTTAAATTTTTAAGTTACATTTGTACACACACACATATACATTTGTGTAGTATCCCTTTCTGCATCTTACCCATGCAATTTTAATAATTTTGCTATGTAGAATAAATTCAATCAACTTCCTGTCAGTTAACTAACTCTGGTTGACATCTTCAGAAAAAACACTTCCTGGGTGGTACCATGTACTTTCTACTGAATGTTACCATATAGGTGTCTTATAGTACCTGCCCCTTACTGATACAAGGTTTGATGCAATTATTGGGGGTTCCTTGAGGAGAAGACTTAATTTCACTTAAGCCTAATGGTTTCCCTAACAAACAGTTTCATTTCCATATAGTCCCTGTTTGTATCAATGGTATATCAGCATTCTGCAAGGTCTTATTTTACGTGTTTCAAATTACCTGAAAAAATTTTAGAGTTTGAACTTACCTACTATGTCTATTTGCTAACTCCACATTCTCATGCATATCAAGAAGGTGGAGAAACTGCTTCATCATCCACTCTAATTATTTTCAATAATTAATAAAAGAAGTTGAAGGTATTGTTTGGGTTTTATTTTAATTTTTTTTTTTTTTAATATTGAAGCAGTTCTTGATGTTTCATGAGTGAATTTTTGTCCACTTTTTATGTAGGGAAATGACCAAGGTCTTGAAGTGTGTTTACAGAGAACAGTGATTATTTCACTGTGTTTCACTCCAAGCACTTAATAAATGAACAAACAAACAAATGCTAAGGAGTTTGACGAGTGGATGAAGGCAATTGTTTCTTCTGCTGAGAACCTGGGGTTTGATTCCTAGCAAGCACATGGTAGGTCATATCTGTCTGTAACAACAGTTCCAGGGAATCTGACACCATCTTTAGACCTGAATAGGCACCAGGCATGTTCATGGTACACAGATTTAGATATAGGCAAAATATTTGTACATATCAAATAAAAAAAATCTAAAATAAGATAGAAAAATAAATTCATCCCAAATAGAAATCATTTTAGCCTCAGTAATAATATATCTATGGCCAGAAATTATTCATATGTACAATATTTCCTGTCTCATTTCAAGTATTAGATTATCTGGTGATACATCCCTAGCATGTATACACAACTCAAACTTATATCTATAAAAGGCATGGGTAAAAAGCAGGGAAATGTTGAGCTAGCCAGTCAAGAAGTCTGGGCTCTTAAAAAAATAATGAAAACAGACCAAAACCAAAGTTTCCCAGAACATCACAAGACATGTGTCTTGGAATGAGGTTTTCTAGCCAAGGATCAGGAACCTACAGAGTGGTTTAGAAGGAGGTCATAGTTTCTGGATAAACCCCTTCAGGTTCTTCCATGCTTGGCATAGCCAGTGGACCCAATCCTGTCCTATGGGAATTAATGCTTTCATGATGTGCAGAATTGCAGCACTATGTTGGCTACCCTAGCCAGAATTGAGCAGAAGGGTAAAAGGCCTCTCCCTGTAAACAAAGGGATGATAGCATGGCTAGGTGCAGAGCAATGTTTGAGGTAAAACACAGCAGACACAGGAGATGGAGACAGGCAGATTTCTGTAAATTCTAGACCAGCCAGATCTACACAGTAAAATCAGAGCGAGACTTTCTGATAGATACTTGTAGACAGCAGTCTTGAATTCAAAATGATGTATTTTTTCTTTAAAGGTACTATGTAGGTTTTGCAAAATTATAATTAAGATTATGAGATCCATAATAATCTAAAAATAAATATATATAAATCTTAAATTTATATAAAGCAAAAGGAAAATATAGGTATATTTATTCACATAAAGTGTTTTTATAACTTCAATTTGAAAATTAATTATTTTCTGTTCACAAAAATAATTTTGCCCAAGGAAGGATATATTTGACTGGCACATGGTAAATGTGGAGACCCAGAATTGGGGTTGGAAAGTGTTCTTTTCCTCTTATTCAACAGAAAAAGAAAAGCTATGCTCATGAAAGCTAATGGGGTAGACTTTCAAGATACTCTGAACAGCCAATCTGTCTCCTTGGAACATGGGGCTCTCATATGAGAACTAATGGTGGCTCACAAGAGCTAATTTAAAAGAAGGTGTCATGCTGGACTTATCATGGCTTTTGTAAATTGTGAATACCATGGGAGAATTGATCATGTTTCACACCTATCACATGGCACATGGACCAAGCCACAATCTCTGCTCAGATATATGATGGCCTGGGAATATGTTCATACTAAATGAAACAGAATTTAAATAAAGTTGAATATAGAAAAGGGTATTAAATTAAGAAAAAGGTAAGATAAATCTACATAGATATTAATCTCCAAAGAAGGGAGAAAGAAATAAAAATTTATATAAACATTTTCAATGGTATAAAGATACCAAATAAATCAATGCCTTTGATCTGAATTCTTGGGAGACAAAAGGAAGAGACAGAAAGATTCCTTGGAAGTCAGAGGCCAGACTAATCTACCGATCAAATTCAAGTCATCCTGGACTATATATATAATAACCCTATCTCAATAGATAATAATAATAATAATAATAATAATAATAATAATGGTTTTAAATTGCTTTAATTGTTTTAAATTATCAAAATTAAGGTGGTAATAAGTTCATTGGTCATGGTGTTGAACATTCTCTTTGAAAGAGGTCAAAATATAGCAGACCTAGGTAAAAAGGAGGTTGGTAAATTGGATTAATATATATTTTTAATGAATTCAAACTGCTGGACCAAAGGCATGCTATGTCTGGAAAGAGGATCTAGGGTTGTGTTCACAGGAAAGAACAAAAGCCTTTGGACTAATTAAAGTGTAATAGGGATCTGATTTAACAGAAGTAGACCCATAGAAGATCTTGGGTACAGACAAGAAGAGGAAAATTGACAAGATCAACAAGATAGGTAATATGTATGCTGACCATTGTATATAAGGACAGCTTCTGGCACTGGCTGAGACATAACAGTCTCTAGTCACAACTTCATCTACATATAGCCAATGCATCTTGCTGACTACAGACTACTCAATATTCATCATGCCATCCTTTCATATGGCACCCTTGATGATGCTAGGATGCATGATCCTGCCTCAACTGATATTGTCAGAGACTTGAATCAAGAATAATGTCAAGAAGGGCTGCTAATCACAGATAACCTATGTTGTGGATAGCCTTAGCCTTGTATTTTGATTCTAGTTCCACCCTTCTGGGAGGGGCTACAGAGGAAGATTGAATCAATGTTGTGGATAGCCCCAGCCTTGTTATTTTGATCCTTGTTCCACCCTCCTGGGAGGGGCTGCAGAGGAGGATTGAATCTGTACACAGGTGACATCTTGTAAACCTTCTGTCCAATTAAAACCTGTAAAATAAAGGCTATAGCCAGAGAATGGGCAGTAGAAGGGGAGGAGGATAAAAAGGCTTAGGGGAGAAGAGAGTGAGAGGAATTCGATATAAAAGGAGGCAGAAGCAGAGTATTAGAAGAAGGAGAAGCAGAGTAGGAGTAGAAGGAAACAGAGCAGAAGGAAGCAGGCGGTAGAAGGAAGCCAACAACAATGAGGAGCCTGAGTGAATGGACAACATGGCCTGGATAAACCGAAAGTTATAAGGGATCTCATAGCCGGGGATTAGAGTAGTGTAGTGGTAAATCTGTCCAATCTAGGTGTGCAATTTATACCCATAATTATTGAGTTGTGTTTTCCTTTACTGGTCTCATTTGGGTAGGAGATTTTACAGCAACGAATTTGGAGATTTAAATAATATGTCCTACTACAGAACTCAGTTCATCCAGCCTTTCAAACTGTTTCAGTCAGGACTTCAGTAAAGTCAACTTCCCCAGCACAGGAGGACTATACAACAAATGATTCAAGCTAGTTTTCTTTTGACTTAACCCTTTATTTTCTAATTTCCTTTTGGTCAACCAAATGGGAATTCTTCACCCCAATTCATGATTTAGCAATTATCAGAACTCCATCATCCCAGTCCATTAAGGTGGGGTGGTTGGTTTTGATCATTTTATGAGTTATAAATATGTTGTTTTTTAGAGTATGATTCATAAGTATAGCCATGAACATGGAAGAAATTAAATAGGGAGTGTAGAGTCATGGATTTCTATTTCTCCTTTCATCTTCTTTATCATTCTTTCTTAGACAAAGGTAAGTGGGGTTGAAAAGAAAAACAAGGTATAGAAATATTATAGGAAGTTAGACAAATGGGGTAGATTATTGAATCTACTTTTAAACCAAATATATATTTTACAACCATACTCTTAAATTGATAGAGATCTTTGTATTTGATGCAGATTTGACAATGTCAAACTGATTATCTTATTAGATAGTAATCTGAATTATCACAAAAACATACACACTGATTTGAGATAATACATAGCTAGAGATATGCAACAGTTGCTTGTTCATATATACTGTAAATAGATAGATGGTCTTCAAAAACTTCAGAAACTCCAGAATACAGCATTTAAAAATACTTCATTATTAAAAGATCTGAATTTGAGACAGGCCTGCTCCTGACAGTACCCCCATTATACTTTGAAGAAGATGATAAGCATCAATGATTTCCATACAGATTTGCTTCAATCATGGCATGCCAGCTACTGAGCAAATAAAATACCAGTGTTATAATTGTATTCAATTTATAATTGAAATAAAAAGAGCATTTCATTAGACTAAAAAGGGGAATTGTAGAGAGAATATCTTGTATCCATATGAATTCGTAACCTGGCAAATAAAAGCCTATGACCTATGGTTTAGGCAGGAAATAGAAAGTGTGACATCCAAGAAGAGAAATAATTCTGGATAGAGGCAGTCATTGAAAATCATCCCAGGAAGATGTGAGGAGACAGATGCATGATACCTGAGCACAGGTAATCAGTCATGTGGCAAAATGTAGATTAAATTAAATGGATTACCTTAAGTTATGATCCTAGTCAGAGAAGAGCCTAGCTATATGACCAAAGTATTTGTAAATATCTTTGGAGTCTGAATATTATTTCTAGGAACATGGGTCTGCGGGGAAGAAATTCAGCAGGGACCATTTTTATTCATATCACCACATTCTATTCCCTGGCCCGAATAGGTTTGTAGCCATACCATAATGAAAAGAAAAGATGCATTTAGTTCATTTTCAAAATTCCCCGTAATGTATTATAGTCTAAACACTATTTAAAAGTCCAAAGTTCAAATTCTTTCTAAGACTCATAGCAATCTCTTACCTGTAACCCCCTGTAAAATCAAAATCAAAATTTAGATCACATACTTCTAACAGACAATGACACAAAATATGCATTAACATTTTAAATGGTACTAAATGGAGCATAGTGAAATATTATTGGACCAAAACAATGTCAAAACCAGTAGGGCAAACTTCAAGTTCTTCATCTCCATGCCTGATGTCAAGAAAGTCTGCTTATCTTCAAGTCCTTTCAGCTTTGTTGAGTATAACACAGTTCTCTATCTTGGGGTGTTCCATACCCTGTTAACAGCTCACCCTGAGATATATTCCAAAACTCTGCAATCTCTAATATTTTGGATTCTCCAAGGTAATCCACTCATCTCAAAAGCTTCACAAAATGGTCTTACTGAGCCCCCTGACACATGCCTGGCCTCAGCAGAATTCCATAGTCATAGAAGGAGAGTCTTGTAGGCTTTCTTGTATTCTTGTGTTACACATAGCTGAACCTCCCATTTTCTTCTGCTTGGTGAGACAGGAACTTGCTATCTTTTTTCACATATATTTATTTTCATTTTTTTGATCTTTTTCTTTTTTACTGTTTATGATTTTAATTTCATTTCACATTTTGGAAGCATAGTTGGATGGGTTATTGCCTAAGGTTACCACTACCTTTATTTCATTTAATATCAGATTTTTCTTTAAACTTTTTCTTGGTGCTCCTTTCTTCACAAACTGTAGATTTTGTACTTTTCCTTGTTCAGTATGCTCCTTTGTATTATATATTTGCATATGAGTGGGTACTAAGTATTAAGCAACATAGTCAATTCTAGGCTGTTTTGAAATCTCTGTCAAGGCCAGTAGTACAAAACTCTTCAATTTAGCTTCCAGGAGATTTCTTTTTTTTGAACAAGGGAAAAGAGGAGCCATCTTCTTAGTCAAAATACTACAAGGACAGTCTGTAGGCCACTTATTATATTTTTTTGCTTTGAAACCCTTTTAGCTGGGTCATCATAATCTACACTGCTCTCAGCACCACTGTCTCCCATTTTTCTCCTAGTAGGCATTGAGGTTTCAAATGACAGATACAGGGGCTTTCTATTCTGATGCCCATGAATCCACAGCTCAGGTATTTCTTTAGCACCATGTCTGCCTGCATGCAAACATTCTCCCAAACATAATGATTATGGACTAAACCTTTGAAAGTGTAAGTAGACTTTTATTAAATACTTTATTTTATAGGGATTTTCTTGGTTATGTTGTCTCTTTATGGCAGTAGAACAGTAAGAAAACAGAAGATAGGAGTGGGGAGAGGGGAATTGCAGTGGCAGACTTAATAATGTGGCTTGTTGGCAAAATATGGACTTTAGGACTGTGAGTATAAACACAGTTGAATGCTTTAATCAGAAGATTTATGGAGTTGGAGGCAAGCAAGATCACCATCTTTGAAAAATATTCTGCAAGAAAAGAGGTTATGACTTGGAACATGAAGCACCATAGATAACACAACATATAATAAACCGTTATGATAAAGATTAGTATCAAAGTATAGCATGGCTTGTGACATGCCTGATTATCATAGTAAATCATTAAAGACTGAGGCTGAATATGACAGAGATATAATTTGAATATTTAAATTTTGGAAGACTAAGGCAACTTTATTGTGATTTTAGCTATATATTCGCAACACACTAATGCCACAGGTTTTTGTGTTATCAGAGTATTAAGAAACATTATGTTTTTTAAGGTGCCTATTCTTATCTTATTTTGACATTAGTTTTGAGGTTCCAGAAACTGTGAAAAGAGCACATTGGTGATTACATACTGACTCTATGACAAAGGAAAGAAAATAATTTATAAAAGGAAATCAAATAATAACTAACGTTTAATCTTTGATGTTGCATATTTCAATCAAAACTACTTGCTATATAGGTTTGTTCAGAAATGGATTTTTGGTTAATGATAAAGGCTATTGATGATGACAAGGCCATGATATTGAAAAACAATGGTGTTTTTTAAGTGCCATGCAAAGAGTTATCTGAGGTGTCTTGATGATTTTCTGAAATTGTTCAAGTAGTATCTTTATCAGAAACTTTGGACAATATCTTTAAAGCTAGCAGCTATCATTGGATCTGAAGACCCATCCTTACTTCAGAAGTTAAGACATCTTATGATTTTTATCTTTGTAGAGGGAGCAAAGACTAGATTTAAAGCTCTTTTGAGGGATTGGGTTCTCATACCTTCGGTAAACTTGGCTCCTGCATCTTCTCTTTGCCTGAATTTATTTACTTACTTACTTACTTATGTAATTTGGGCTGTCTCCCTCCCCCTCTCTCTTTGTGTGTGTGTGATTGTGTGTGGTGTGTATGCAAACAAGTACCTATCAGTCTAGGGCTATGTAATATGCCAATGGTAAAGGTATTCAACTTGTTTCTAGACATTTATGCTGGTTGTTTGAAACTATAGTTTTCTCCAGTAAAAAGTCAACTTCGAAAATATGGTCATGTGATAGCTGGTCATATAGTTTTAACAGGGAAATTCACTTATTCAAATTACAAATTGTATTAGAAACTATTTGATAGTTCCTAGGTGACAGTCCCAGTTATCTCCTTTCACGATCATATTAAACATTTAGCTTTATATAAGTTAAAAGCTTAAAAGAATGTAAGTAAGATTTTTTTTTTCACTTTACATCATGATTCTCCATTTTAAAAATGACAGTTGTAATGAAAGACCATTACTTTACTTTTGACACCAAATAATCTTATTTAAGGGAATATCTGGAGAGATTTCTAATATGTAAATAATGTATGTTCTTCATTTATTGATAATTTAAATCTTGAGTAATTATTTAAGTAGAAGCACCAATATTATAATAGAAGACCATGTTTTGATACTGGATTTAGATGATTTTTATAACTGAAACAAAAATAAAATAAAATTATTTGCTTGAATAGATCTCATTTAAGATGCCTTCCTTGGGGGAAATAATAATTGGAAATTTTAAAGCATGTTCTACTCTCACTACAATCATAATAGGGATAAAATAACTATCAAAAAGTTATCTAAATAATAACCTAGGTTACCAGATATTGTTATACAAGGGAATGTGCTTTTAGGCATCAACTATGTTTACTTTATTTTATTTTGTTTCTTTAAGTACATAAGCTAATATCTCACCTGGATTTTCAGAGCAGCTAAATATATCACCAAATTAAACTACAGAATCCCAACAGAGATGTTTATAATATCACAGATTGATGGCAAGGCCAAACTGTTACATTTCCCTCTTTGGACCAGTTTTATTTAAATTAAAATTCCTGCATATGAAGAAAGAAAGAAACACTTATATTCTACACAGAAAATTTATACTAGTTGTCAACACAAAATACAACTCTAACCTCAAAGGGAATAAGAGAGAGTTTATTTTCCTGCCAAATATGAGTGACCAATCCCAGGAACAGAGATCTAGGTTTTTCTGATTTCCATGAAGTTTTTATATAACAGATCCAAAAAAGTCATGAATCAAATTTCAATTACATTCATGAGAATGTTGGCTAGGCAGTGGCAGAGTAAAGAATCTCAGCTAAAGGGCTCAGATACTCTCTGATGACTCTTGGCATTTTGTTAGTGAAAAATATGATATGGTTTTGTTAATATATATCAAGAGGTTTGTAATTTTTAGTTATAGATGTTACATATAAATGGTATTGTGGTTTGAAAGAAAACGGCCCCCAGAAGCCATAGGGAATGGCTCTTTAGGAGTTACTGTCTTGCTGGAGTAGATATGGCTATGTTGAAAGAACTGTTCAAGTCATCCCCAGCATGCTCATTCTCTTCTGCTGCCTGCCGACAAGATGTAGAATTGTCAGCTCCTTCTTCAGTACCATGTCCACTTGTATGGCACTCCTTTCAACCATGATGACGATGGATGAATCTTCTGAAACTGTATGTGAGCCTCAATTAAATGCTTTTCTTTTCTTTTTATTAGAGTTTCCATGATAATGGTGTCACTTTACAATCAAAAAAGCCCTAAGATAAGTGGGCAAAGAAATCCTTATAAAATCTATATAGTTTAAGTATCATAGTTTAATTAAATATTTTAGCTCTTGGCTCTATGAACACTTAGCATTTTAAAGTTTCTTTACACCAAAAGAAATCATGTTTAGAAGTTTTATAGTTTTCAGAGTGCCTAAGTCTAGAAGGAAGTTTGCATTTATAAGTTATTTTAAGGCATCACTCAAATCCTAATATTTACAAATATGCACACACAACTTAAGAGACCAAGCCAAAATACCAATAACTTCAGCAAACAGCAAAAATGAATTAAAGAAAAACTTGAAGTGGTCATAGTTTATAGTATACATTTAGGCACAAACAGTACAAGAAACAATTATTGAAAACACACATGACATAAATTACATAAAATCTATATCCACCAAGTTTAAAACATGGTAGAAAATATATATCCCTATCTCTTGGGATAGTAGAAAGATTTAGTAGTCTAAAAAAATCAAAAATGAAGTTCTCATGTAAATATAAGCTAACATATCATCTTCTTTAAAACTATTTTAATTACTTTTATTTTCTGTGGTTATGAATACATAATTCCCATCCCTTTCCTCCCTCCAAACGATTCCATGTATGCATCCTTTCTTCTAAATTCATAGCCTCATTTTTATTAATTGTTAAATACTACAAGTGTGTGTATATCCTACTTATTCTATATAACGTTATTTTAAGGGCTAACATATTTTTTGTTCTTTTTTGAACTAAATAGTTTAATGGGAGATTTCTTACTGATGAAAATGTTTTTTCTCAGTGTAACTTTAGGCCAAAGTTTTCAGTATTTTTCACTACTTTAATTTATATTTAAGCTAAATTAAATTCCTCAGGCTTGCAATTGTATCAAAAGAAAAAAATGAAATTTTTAAATAGGCATTTTGGATCATGTCAAATGTTAATTTGGAATATAGTCCCTTTCATAAATCTAAAGATGATACTATCTCTTCTCTAAGGCAACATAAGCCTGCCCCAGGCAGCAAGTGAGGGCATATGGCGTTTCAGTTTATCTATTCTGATCTTAAAATCTATAAAGTCAGCTTCTTCTTCCAAATATCATATGAAGAAGAAGCTGGCAGAGTTCCCTAGCCTGAAATATTAGCTTCATAGAAAGCATAAGAATCATACAGAGAAGTAGAGAGAACTTTTTTACTTCCTCTTTTCATTTCACATTAGCTTATTTATTTTCACAATGCCATGAGGTTTTGTTTCAGACCTCAACCAAGACCCTTGATGGCATGGCTAAGAAGATGCAGAGTCAAGGACATAGACTCTGGGAGTCTGAAAAGTGGCAAAAGTAGACTCATTTATTGCAGGAACTGGGCAAACCTTTATATACCCACCCCCCAGCATCTCTTTGTCTCTGAAGTAGCCATATGTGGTGCTATTTCTGTCTTATTGGCTTGCTCTATTTCCTTTATACATTTTTAAAATATTTATTTCTGAGTACATTGTAGCTGTCTTCAGACACACCAGAAGAGGACATGGTTGTGAGCCATATGTAGTTGCTGGGAATTGATCTCAGGACCTCTAGAACAACTGTTGGTGCTGTTAACCTCTGACAGGTATCTCTCCAGCCCTTTGCTCCTTCTCCTGATCCAGCATCACCATTCTCTAGCCATGCCAGCTGATTCTAGTTTTGCTTGGGGAGGAAGTATCAGCTGCATATCTGCTAGCATTGCAACTGGACTTGCTTGACTATGTTTTCCTATATTTCCAAATTCATGGTTTTATTTTTGATAGCCAAGTGGTAGTCAGAGTTCTTTTCTCCATCGTTGTTGACTCCACTTCAGTGGGCCTCCAGTATAGTGGACTGTGTATGTCTTAGGTTGCCCTGCCAAGCAGGTTCTTACCTGTCATTGACTACTCACCCTCAAAGGATAGCCATCCCAGAGGGCTATCAGGGTATAAGAAGGATCCTAAACAGAGCCTTGAGTTTTTGTGAGGCAAGCTCTAATCATATCTCTGAGAGGACCATGGTCTGAATGCATAAGAGCAATGAGTATTTGGAGCATAGATTTGTTGATAGAGTTTTGCTGAGAGATGTGCTATACAATTCACCTAAGTAATACATAATTATTTTTACATTGCCTCACATTATAGTGTAGACCCTATCCAGGAGGGTCAAAAATGTTTTTTGTTGCTCCAAACCTTTTCATCTCTTATCAAAAGCAAGAATGGGCAGCCTGGTCTCATTGAGCTTGGATATACTTTCTCTGAGTAGGACCAAATAGTTTAAAAATGTCTTAGATCAGGTTCCTTTAATGTAATGGGCCAGTTGTTCATGGTTCTAAGAAATATTTTGTACTTCATAGGGTGTATGTCAAATGGTGTGAAAATGGAATCATGGGCAAGTATAAACAAATCTCTACCAAGTGCCACTTTCTCAGCCAGAAGGTCTGAGTGGGAGGAGGTTTTGTCCCTGTCCTCTTTGTCCTTGGCTGGTAGGATCTCCTGTACTGGCACCAATTGTGGTGTTGTGGAGTCCTGTGGAAAAACACATGCATATCTTTGCCCCAGTGTCAGCAAGGGGGCAGTAACTGTCATCATGATGTTAGAAGATCTTTCCACTGTACCAATGGAAGAGGGGAATTATGGGGTAGGAAAGTCCAATGTTTGTAGGCAGGGCTTTATCCCTGACAATCAAAGGTAAGGAAGTTTAGGTGAAAGAAGGTCTCTACCATGGCCAGGTGAGGGTCACAATGTTTGGACTCAGGGAAGGTAAACTGACTCAGCCATTCCTTTAGAGTACGACTGGACCTTTCTACTATCTGGTGTTGGGAAACTCATTGAACCATTGAGTGGCATAGACAGGGTCATTATCTGTCTTTAAAATCCAAGGAATAACCAACATAGCAGATTTTGTAGTCTTGATGGTGTAGGAGGCTTTTTCTGCTTTCAAGGTCATAGAATTTACAAAGGAGAAGAAAGTATCTACAAAAACATATACTAATCTAAGATTACCAAAAGAGAGATCAAGTCCATCTGCCAAATAGCATTAGGGAGTATTCCTCTTGGGTTGATACTTCTCCTGTTGAGGGGCCCCAATAGGTAAAGTGAAGCACAGTTTGGCACAAGATCTTTCAAGATGTTTGCATTGTGTCATGGATAATTCCAGAAGAAGCTTATGTAAGTTTTGTGGGGAAAAATGAAATTGATGATGTAATGCTTTCACATGTTCCAAGAGCCATTGGTTAACAATCATTATCATTTAGTCCGTCATCTCATTGCCCTTAGCCAAGATTCTGGGCTGCTTGGAATGAGATCTGATGTGAGAATCAGACCTTGAAGGGACTTCATAAGGACATATATGGGTCTATTCTGCTACTTTATACAGGACAATGATAGTGTTCAAACAGCCTCTAATGCATATTGGCTGTCTGAAAATACACTAACAGACTCAGTCCCAACATCTCCCCTCATTGGACTGATCCAGGGTTTGGAAGGATGTGAGTAACATACTACAAGCCTTGCCTCTGCAGTTAAATCACACGCACACACACACACACACACACACACACACACACACACACATCTTTGTTGGCATCTGAGAAGACTGTAGAACTTACTTTTAATACATGAATGGAGAAGGACCACTCGGCAATTATTTAGGGGTGGGTGCTTATCAGGAGTATCCAGGAAGCCTGTCAACATTTTTGAAAATTAAGATAATCTGCCCATAAAGATTAAGAAGGTTTAAGAAAAAGAGGCAGTATCAGGTTCGTTATTATAAGTTCTTGTTAAGCTCCTTGCCTTAAGAGCAAGTTTAAGGGTGATTTCCTATTTGGAGGTTGCCCTGTGTAAATCTGAGTGAGCTTGGTGTAGCCACATAAGAGGACCATTTTGTCACAGGGTCTGTAGGTCCCCCTCTGTGGTCTACTTAATTATTGCCAGAAAAGGACTTAAAGGGTTATGAAGGCTCCTGTTGGACAAGTAGGTCATTATCTTCTGCTTTCAGACCATCCTGGGTAAGGGTTATCTTAGCAAAGGGGCTATCATGATCCTCCAATAGGTAGAAGAGATTTTTCATCTCTTATTCAGGTATTAGGGGAAATGCTTTTAACCAATTAACAGTCCCACACAGTTGTTGAAGCTCCACAAAGTAGTAGGTCAGCATATCTAGGGTAATGTTAAGGTTATACTCAAGATTTAAGTATTCCTGACTCTCAGCCAGAACCTGACTGCCAGTTTAAGAATACTGCAAGTTCCAGGATTGCTTTAAGTAATATCAGTCAAAATAGGTTTGTAAGTGCTTGGCCCACTGTCTTAAGACCTGTTCCGAGTACAGAGTGTCATACCCCTATTCATTGGTCACCTTTCTATTTAAACAAGGTCAGTGAGGGGCATAGGGACCAAAGGGAAGTTGGCTGTATCATAGCCAACATGGACAGGATAAGCCTCTGGTCAGGTCCTTTGATACAAGGGAAGCAGCTGCAGGATAGCAGGTTCTGGAAGCCCAACTATAGGAGGCTGTAAGTGTGAGGGAGGTGAAGTAGCATGAAGTTCACACCATGGGTACTATGGGAAGGGGAGCGTTCAGCCAACTCCAGGTGTTCTTAAGTCTTTCAAAGATGGTTTTGCTAGTGGCTGCAGAGGTGGCCCCCTGGTCCTCCTCCTTATCCAAGGAGTCAGCAAAAGCTGAGGGGCCAGAGGAGGGGCAGTTATGGACATATTCATACTTACCTGCTTCTGACAATGTTTGTTGACAATCATATTAGAGACCATAGCTGTGAAAGCTGAGCTGTCTTCGCTAATGTTAGTACCTAGACAATAATGTCACTCATATTCTGAAAACATGTGTGTCTATACATCTTACCCATTGATGTGTAAAATCATATTTTACCAACTTTCTTTAAATCAATAAGAAAACCTTCCACAATGACAACTGTGGTAAAAACTCCAATAACTATTGACAAGTTTGTCAACACGCCCGTGATGGTCTGATTAATATGGTGCATAAATATTTTGCAGCTAAACAGTCACATCATCTTATAAAGAACTAATGCATTTTTCAATAGTATGAATTTAATAGCTGTAGTTTGATTTCTCCTTTTCTTTGCATGGATATATATTCATATTTCTCACTTATTTGTTTAATGAAATAATAAATTCTGGATTTGAATAAGCTAAGCATAAAATAAAAATTGTTTCAAAATAAATTTTTAAAATTAGCTACATTTTTACAATGTGACATTCAGCTCTTCTAAAATAGGTAAATGAGCCTCTTGTGTGTTACTATAAGGTACATTCTTTATAAGATTATCTGTATGTCAGGAACAAAAAGTTAGACAAATGATTATTAAAGATAATGTTTACAGATTTACTGAGCAATACACAAACTTTATCATTTAACTTACACCTGTTCAGTACATAGGTCCAATAAATTTGTAATATCAGTCAAGACAAGACACTTGAAGTAAAGTACTTTTAATATTTTAGGCTAAGAAAAGACACTATAAGTAATGTACATTCAATATTTTAGGTTAAGAAAAATAGAGAAGCAGTAATTCTTAATATGCTGCTTGATCATTAATGTTCTACTGTGTCTTGGTATGCTCTCTCAGAGCTAAGAGTGCATAGAGTATGTAGAAGATTAGGTCTTATTAGATGTCACCCCTTAAAATCCATGTACCGTAATATATGAATGAGGAACAGAGTATAAATAAATTTAGGAGATTTTTATTCTGGATGACAATGGTATTTAATAAATGTTAAGTGGGTCTCTTGGAAGAAACATAGAAGTAGTTTCTAGTAACATTCAATTTATGCATAGTGGGGTAGAACAAACATAGCAGCAAACAGAGAAATTCACCAGACAGACCTCAGAATCAACCTGCTGAATGTTATCAGTGATGGGAGTGGGATACCAGTGGTTACCCCTAGCAGTCTGAAAAGTTCTCCTGTTAAAAGACCCTGACATAGGCTAAATGTGGGGTTCATGGCTTTAATCATGAAGAATTAAAAAATATCTTTTATGAAACAAACATTTATTTTATGTTTTAAATTATCTTTAATCATTTTATACAGTCAAGTCAATATCCAGCTCCTGGTTCCCCCTCTGAAAGTTCCTTATCCCATTTCTCCTCCCCACTTTCCAAGAGGATGTCCCTGCACTAACCTTAACAGGCCTTCCCACTCCCCTGCCTGGGACCTCAAGTTTCTCAAGGGTTAAGTGTATCTTCTTTCACTGAGGCCAGACCAGTCCTCTTCTGTATATGTGTTAGGGGCCTTGTATTATATGGTGTATGCTGCCTCGTTTGTAGCTCATTGTCTGAGAGATCCCGGTGGTTCAGGTTAGTTGAGACTGCTGGTCTTCTTATGGGGTATCCCTTCTCCTCAGCTTCTTCTAGCAATTCACTAATTCAACCACAGGGCTCTTCAAGCTTCTCTCCATTGGTTGGGTGTAAGTATGTGCATCTGACTTGCTCAGCTGCTTGTTAGGCCTCTCAGAAGACAGCCATGCTAGGCTCTCTGCTGTAAGCACACCATAGCATCAGTAACAGTGCCAGGCCTTGGGGCCTCCCCTTATGCTTTGTCCAATTTGGGATTGTCACTGAACCTTCTTTCCTTTAGTTACTTCTTCATTTTTGTCCCTGCAGTTCTTTTAGACAGGAACAATTCTAGTTCAGTTTTTGACTGTGGGTTGGCAAACCCATCCCACCACTTGATGCCTTGTCTTTCTACTGGATGTGGACTCTACAAGTTCCCTTTTTTCACTGTTAGGCATTTCATCTAAAGTCCCTCCTTTTGAGTCCTGAGCATCTCTCACCTTCCAGGACTCTGGTACATTCAAGAGGTTCCCCCCCCCCACCTCCTACATCCCAAGGTTGCCTGATGAAACAGAAATATTTTTATAAAAGTTTTAATTGGATATTTTCTTTATTTACATTTCAAATGTTATCCATTTTTCAGCTCTCCTGTGGGGAAAAAAACAGGAGTGGTTGGGGGGGGACAGCCCCGGGACTTGCCTGGTGGCAATATTTAATTATCTACACCCCTGGCCTCATTAATGTAAATCCTCAAGGCAGAGGCTTGTTAGTCATACCCTCTACCTGTGTCTTACGTGACTGATGGTACAGGTTAAATGGAGATGAGACTGCGTGTCAGGGCCCTGGGTTCTGGAGGTGTGGCCAAACACCTGCAGTACAGCCCAACACTCTCCCCTGATGAACCCTCTATCCCATCCCCCATCCCACTGCCTCTATGAGGGTGCTAC
The DNA here is from genome assembly GCA_021653895.1 of Mastomys natalensis. Classification (NCBI taxonomy): domain Eukaryota; kingdom Metazoa; phylum Chordata; class Mammalia; order Rodentia; family Muridae; genus Mastomys; species Mastomys natalensis. Next base: position 31,142 of record JAJTUV010002382.1, on the reverse strand, counting down.
CCTACCCACCCAACAACTCCTGCCTCAGCGCCCTAGCATCCCCCTACTCTGAGAGCCTTCACAGGACCAAGGAGCTCCCCTCACATTGATGCCAGATTAGGCAATCCTATGCTACATATACAGCTGGAAACAGAGGCCCCTCCATGTTTACTCTTTGGTTGGTGGTTTAGTCCCTGGCAACTCTGGGGTGTCTGATTGATTGATATTGTTGTTCTTCCTATGGGGATGCAAACCCATTCAGCTTCTTCAGCCTTTTCTGTAACTCCTCCATTGGGGACCCTGTGCTTAGTCCAATGGTTGACTGCAAGCATATGCCTCTGTATTTGCTAGGATCTGTCAGAGCCTCTCAGGAGACAGCTACATCAGGCTCCTGTCAGCAAGCACTGCAATAGTGTCTTCTGGTTTGGGTGTCTGTATGTGGGATGGAGCCCCAGGTGGGGCAGTCTCTGGATAGCCTTTTCTTCAGTCTCTGGTCCACAATTTGTCTCCATATTTCCTTCTGTGAGTATTTTGTTCCTTCTTCTAAGAAGGACTGAAGTATTTACATTTTTGAAGCAATCACACTAAAATCAGGGACTAGACAAAGATGCTCACTCTCTCCCTATCTATTCAATATGGCACTTAAAGTTCTAGCCAGAGTAATTAGACAAACAAAAGGAGGTTAAAGGGATACAAAATGAAATGGAAAAAGTCAAGATAACACTATTTGCAGATATGATAGTATAGTTAAGTGACCCCAAAAATTCCACCAGAGAACTCCTAAACTTGATAAACAACTTGAGCAAAGTGGCTAGATAGAAAATTAACTCAAATAAATTAGTAGCTTCATATATTCAAAGGATAAACAGACTGAGAATATAATTAGGGAAAAAAACACCCTTCACAATAGGCAGAAATAATATATAAAATCCCTTGGTGTGACTCTGTCCAAGCAAATGAAAGATCTATATAAGAACTTCAAGTTTCTGAAAAAAGAAATCAAAGAAGATCCCAGAAGATAGAAAGATCTCCCATGTTCATGGATTGGCATGATTAATATAGTAAAAATGCCCATCATTCCAGAACCAATCTACAGATTCAATGCAATACCCATCAAAATTCCAACTCAATTCTTCATAGAGTTAGAAACACCAATTTGCAAACTAATTTGAGATAACAAAAAAAATTCAGGATAGCAAAAATTATTCTCAACAATAAAGACCTTCTTAGGGAATCACTATCCCTGATCTCAAGCTATATTACAGAGCAATAGTGATAAAAACTGCGTGGTATTGGTACAGAAACAGGCAGGTAGATCAGTGGAATAAAATTGAAGACCCAGAAGTGAACCCACATACCTATGGTCACTTGATCTTTAGCAAAGGAGCTAAAACCATCCAGTGGAAGACAGCATTTTCAACAAATGGTGCTGGTTAAACTTGAGGTCACCACATAGAAGAATGGAAATCAATCCATTCTTATATCCTTGTACAAAGCTCAAGTACAAGTGGATCAAGGACCTCCAAAAAAAACCCAGATACACTGAAACTAATAGAAGAGAAAGTGGGGAAGAGCCTCAAACACATGGGAACAGGGGGAAATTTCCTGAAAAGAACACTAGTAGCTTATGTTCTAAGATTACATGGGACCTCATAAAATTTCACAACTTCTGTAGGGCAAAGAACACTGTCAATAGGACAAAATGGCAAACAAAAAGATTAGGAAAAGATCTTTACCAATCCTACATCTGATAGAGGGCTTAAGTCCAATATATACAAATACCTAAGAAGTTAGACTTCAGAGAACCAAATAAACCCTATTAAAATGAAGTACAGAGCTAAGCAAAGAATTCTCACCTGAGCAATATAGAAAGGCCAAGAAGTACCTAAAGAAACATTCAGCATCCTTAGTCATCAGGGAAATGCAAATTAAAACAACTCTGAGATTCCACTTCATACCAGTCAGAATGGCTAAGATCAAAAAATCAGATGACAGCAGATAATGGTGAGGAGTTGAGAAAGAAGAACACTCCTCCACTGTTCATGGGATCAGAAGCTGGTACAACAGCTCTAGAAATCATTCTGGCATTTCCTCAGAAAAGTGGAAATAATACTACGACTTGTGGGCATATACCCAGAAGATGCTCCAACATATAACAAGGATACATGCTCCACTATGTTCATAGCATCCTTATTTATAATAACCAGAAACTGGAAATAACCAAGATGTCCTTCAACAGAGGAATGGATACAAAAAATGTGGTACATTTACACAATGGAGTGCTACTCAGCTGCTAAAACAATAAATTCATGAAATACTAAGGGAAATGGATGGAACTAGAAAATATCTTCCTGAGTGAGGTAACCCAGTCACAAAAGAACACACATGTACTCACTGATAGATATTATTCCAAAAGCTCAGAATACCCAAAATACAATTCACAGACCACATGATGCACATTTTTCATCTTAAGAATCACTTAGAAAAACTTTCTGTTCAGGACTCAAAAGGAAACTATTTGAAAGTAGGTAAGAGTCTCTATCAAATGAAAGCTTATTTTGGCTATAATTTTCACATTTTTAAGTTGAATTATCACAGTAATAAAATACAAAACCAGCAGTAGTATGAAATACATGCTTTTCCTTAAATGTTTCCTTGCTTCTTGCATTAAATATATATAATAAATATATATTATATATTATATATTATACAGTATACATTATACATTATACGTTATTATATATCATATATCATATATCATATATCATATATCATATATCATATATCATATATCATATATCACATATCATATATAATATACCATATATCATATATCATATATTATATATTACATATTACATATTATATATTATGTATTATATATTATATATTACACATTACATATTATATATTACATATTACACATTACATATTATATAGTATACAGTATATATTGTTATCACATATTTATTATATTATATGTCACATATTACATATATATATTATATATTTTCTTATATATTTTGTGTTATATATTATATTTTTCATATTACATATATACTATATATTACATATCATATTTATATATTACATATATAGTATACATCATATATTTTATGCTACATATATCATATATTATATATTACACATTACACATTACACATTAAACAACCTACATTTTACATTATACATTATGTATTACATATTACATCTGTTACATATCATATATTACATATCACATATCATATATTACATATATGTTATATATTATATGTCATATATTATATATCATACATTAAATATTATATGTTATATGTTATATGTCATATATCATACATTATACATCATATATTATATATTATATATTACATATTATACATTATACAATATACATTACATATTATACATTATATATTATATATTATATATTATATATTATATACTGTAGATCACACATCATACATCACACATTATACATTATACAGTCTATATTCTATGTTCTATATTACATATTATATATTACATATTATACACTAAATTACATATATTGTATATTATACTACACATTACATGTTACACATTATAAATTACACATTACATATTACATATTACATTATATATTACAGATTACACATTACACATTACATATTTCATATTGCACATTACATTATATATTACAGATTACATATTATATATTACATATGTATTATATATTATATTACATATCATACATTACACATTGCATATTTTATATTACATATTATATATCACATATTACATATTATATATTACATATTACATATTATATTATGTATTACATATTACATATTACAGTATATTCTACATTCTATATTCTATATTCTATATTCTATATCCTATATTCTATATTTTATATTCTTTTTATATTCTATTGTAGTATATATAATATTTTATATATTATATAATACATACAATATAAATTCAATAATATATATTTAACAATATCTATATATGTACCTAGTGAAAAAGAAATATAGGTGCTATATCTGCTAGTAAGCTTAACAAATAAATTGTCAGAATCACAAATGTATTCAAGTAAACAGACACAACCAAGTGGCAAAATGAACATGCTTTCAAAGCAACCAAAATATGTACCTTAATACAAATCCATCTGAAGCAAACTGAAACCATAAAAGTTATCAATTGAACAGACTCCACAAATGATCAGCCCACAATAAATAAATGGACTCGAGAAAATCAAGGGAGATTTATTGAAAGCTTTGAAAAGAACTCTTTGTTGTTCACCTGAGGAGAAAATACTAGATGGTTTGGACTCAATGGGTTCCTTTTGTAGAGCAGATCTTTGAATTTCAGACTGCGTTTTATAGAACCAGACCTAAGTTTGAGATCAGGTAAGCAATCAGGCCAGTACCTAGCATTAGTTTCCAACTTACCTCCCAACAAGATATTTGTCTCCAGGTTATTCCCACAATAAGATCTATGTTTCCAGATAATTGCCTCAAGACCAGCCTACATCTTACTCCAGTTTCCATGTTACTTCTCCACCTAACAAATCTTCACTCCTAGGTTACAAGACCACCTCTGCTTCACAACCACCAATGCAGAGGGAAGCAGAAGTTAAGTTTATTTTTCGACACCCAGCACCATCCAATTATGCTAAAGGCCATAAAAGCATTCCAATTAGATGCTTGATGGGCTAGAAACACTCACAGCACCTGCTCTCTCACTTGCTTTTTTCAATAAAACCTTGACCCAATAGGTGTTCAGGGCTCATTTCTACCAAAACTATCCTACATGTCAGCAGTGTGCTGAGCCTGAAGTAGCTTATATAAAGGCCCTGTTGTGATTGCATTGGCTATGCTCCTGTGTAGGACAAAAATGGTGCAGCGGGCCACAGCGGAGTCCTGGGCCCAGGCCCAGGCAGCAGGCCCCACGCGGCAGGACAGCGGCAGGCCCCGGGGCCCAGGTGGCAGCGGCCCAGGGGCCCGCGAGGTGGAGGCTGCCTGGAGGGCCTGCAGGCAGCCCGTGTCACATACGGAGAAGGTCCCAGGTTTCAGTGGCTGGAGGCTTCGGCGGCAGCGGCAGGCCCGGCAGGCCCAATGATACGAGGAAGTCCTTGGTTCCAAAAGGGTTTATTGTCATGGCGGATGGTAGATGGATCTGGAAGTACCCCCCCCAAACTCAGGGCAGGCCTGAGTTAAGTAGGGAGGGAGAAAGTGGGAGGTTCTGGGGAGGAATGGTTAATTGGCTCCGCCCTCTGACCTTCATTAGTATGTAAATCCCTAGGGCCTGAGGCCTGTAGCTACACCCTCTACCTGTGTACTTTGGGAGGGGCTGTAATGGCCTACGTGACTGAACAATGTAGGTCTATGGAGACTAGACTGCTTTTCAGGACCCTGAGTTCTGGGGACGTAGCCGAACTCCTGCCGTTTCTCCCTTGGAGTCTCGGGGTTCTAGGCCCATGCCCAGCCAAGAACCAGGATACCCTTACGCAGTCCCACACTCCTGCCTGATCTTTTGGGGTTCACTAACACTTCCTGGCCATAACACCTTCAGGTACTTAGATTCCATCCAAATGACTGCGTCTGTGAAAAGTGAATCATTCTTGAAAAATCTACCTTGTTGCACCATCACCATTGCTATCATAGAACACCATGACTTAAAGCAACTTGGATGGAAAAGAGTTTATTTTGCTTACCAGTTATAGTCCGTCATCAAGGGAAGCTAATGTGGGAACCGAATCAAGGAACCAAGTAGTAAGAAACTGAAGCAGAGAAGATGGAGAAATGTTATCTGCTGGATTCCCCACATGGTATTATCAGCCTGCTATCTTATACAATCCAGAACCACCTCTGCCCATGTATGGCCCTGACCACAGTTTATTGGACCTTTGCATATCAATCACTACTCAAGAAAATGAACCAAAGTCTTCCCTGTTTGTACCAGGTTGATAAAAACTAACCAGTACAAGTACTATTCAAAAACACGGCTCTCATCTCAAAGGAGATAGATAGGCTTCTCTAGAGACCAATATGAGTGGCCATGGCCTAGAAACAGAGATTTAGGTTGCTTCAAATTCCATTTCCCAAAATGAAGGCAGTTTCATGGAGGTTTTATAGTAATAGAACAAAGAAAAATCATAAAATCAAGGTAGTTTTCAATTACATTTGTGAGAACTTTAAGTTTGCAGTTAGAGCAAAGTTATAAATCTCAGCTGTAGGTTCTCAGGTGATCACTGATCTCTTTTGGTTGGATGAAACTGTCATTTTAATACATTCCACAAGGTTTTTAATCTGTTACTCACAGGATATTATATCTGACAAATAAGAGGACAGTGAATTCAGGGACTAAAGGTAGCCCAAGATAAACTAATCAGTCTATGGACCTACAATATTCTAAACTCTCTACAATCATTGAAGTTCCGTTCAGTTAAACAAACTTTCAGAATTTTGAAAGTTTAGTCTTTTACTTGAAACTTTTGTTTATATATCATGGAGGAAATATCCGTGAATTTAGTTTTCATATAGATTTTGATGATGAGAACAGTAGACATACATGACTAAACAGTTCATGGTGATGAAATCTAACCATGACCATTTTTCCTGGACTTTTAAAAGCCAGAAGTATCCTTGGGCCTGTGGTCATTGTAGTAGCATCTTCTTTGTCAATGGACAGAGATACTAGAAGTGAATAAGTCAAAAATATCTTTGTTTCAGATCTGTTTTATTTTTCCTTAATACTTTTCTCCCTGAAGAAATACTTCTTTCCTGGAAACCATATGTGAGGATTTAACTAAACCTGAGAGGCACCTGGATACTTGAAATGAAAACTTGACTGATTGGTAGGTTTCTACTACATGTCTCTCCTCTACCAAATCTAGCTCTACTAACTCCAATTCATTAGAGGAAAGTATGTAGTGAAAACTGTTCTCAGAAGAATAACTTGTTATGGTTTAGCTCAGGGAGTATCTACTCTTAAACATTTTGTTGCAACTAGAATAAAGATATGCTTTATCTCTAAGCCCTTAGTATTTTAAAATGAAGCTTTTTAAAAAAATATATAGGTAAAAAACCTTTACCATGTGTTTAGGTTAATGATTAATGCAGCATTGTGCCTGATGGCTCACATTTTAAGATAATTTTAATTCAGCTTTACACATCATAGGAATTCAAGTTCTGTTATTTTTACCAGGGAAATATAGTAGAGCCTATATGTTACAAGGAAAGTTAAATTCCTATTTGGAGATTTTAGTCTCATTAATAAAACAGTTTAAAGACAGACAATGAAGAAAGCTTGAGAACAATTTTATTTTGAAAAAAAATGACAGTATAAGCAAACTGTAATTCTTTGTAGCTATACAGAGAAGAAAGATATCTATGGGGAAAAGACAAAATTACACATTTTTAAGCTAGTATCTGAGAAACCAGGCAGCTCAGTAATAGAGTTTAGTAAGTAGCAGCATGGAAGAAAGGGTTGGAGATCATAGCAGAGAAGTTGAGAGTGCCTGGGAATCATGCCTAGGTTTTATTTAGTATCAAAAAATGGACAGAAGAGAAGGGAAGTTACATCTTTGCTAAAGGAAAAGCAGTCAAGCCACATGGCAGAGTTCCAGTGGAATTTCTATAAATGTATGCTAGCATCAGCAATAAGTGGAGGGACTTTTGGAAAGGAAAAAACTTCATCATCTCTTTAAGGGGACAATTAGTCCTTACCAAGGTCAGCATATTTTGAGGTGAAATACATTTTTTTGGAGCAGAATGAGGTTGTATTCCTCCACAGGTGATTGACTGTTATAGAAGTATTCATTGTTAAAAAGAAGAGACAAGAGTAAGCTTTGGGTAGTTTAAAATTTCATGTCTTCACCCAGGGCCTTACATAAAAAAATAGAAGAAATAGCTTTGCCTCAATGTCAACAATACCAACAACTTCTACCTTTTTATATTTTAATCTTATCGAGGTACTTTTATTTTCAGTTAGGGAAAGGGGGAGTAAGGTAAATGGCTTCCAAGTCTGCTAATATTTCTCAGGCTACCTAATTTAGTCATATCCAAAGATCATGAATTTATTATTTGTGGATATTTCCAACTCGCTGAATACACAGTTTTTCTGGGCTGATATACAGCAAAGGGAATTGACAACCTTTTCTTAAATATTAAAAAAGTCCTTGCTCGGCTTCCAGCTTTTCTGAAACCTCTTATGGACAGAATAGCTGTAAGAGTCTTATATTTGTTATTTTTTCTTTAAATTATTACAATTTACTAAGAAATTACATTTTGTAACTTACCATTGTAATTCATAATTCATCATTAATAATTTAAGCTTTTACAGAATGTGAAACATCAATATATAATGATATTATTCTATCCTGAAATTACCTCAACAGATTAATGTTTTGACTACTCATTCCTCAGTTGGTGACAGTATTTTGGTAGCCTGTGTAACCATTAATAGATATAAATTAGCTGGTGGAATTAGGTCTTCAGTGATGGGTTTTTGAAAGTTTATACCTGATCCTTTTAGCAAATTCAGTTTCTTCTTGATCCTTCAGGAATTTTAAACAGCCTCCTGAAGAGTTCCATAGACTGAACTATTTTACCATGCTTTCTAAATCTAATGAACTGAACCTCTTCTTATATAATAAACTCACATAAGTCTTTCTACACCAGTTATTTTTGTCAAGTATTGCAGTTATAGAAATAAAAATACATGATGCTACATAATTTGATGTGAATATTTGTGATTAATATGCACTGTTTGAGGAAATGTGTGTTCAAAGTCTTTACCTTGTTATAGATAGATTATGTAACACAACTGCTAAATAGTATTTCTATATATTTTACATAAATTTCCTCCATAAAGTATATGATTTGGAACAATTGTCTCTCATTCTGTAATTTGGCTTTACACTTTCTTAATGTCATCATTTGAAGCATAAAGTTCTCATGTTTTTAAACGTCCCAATCATTTATATTTTCTTGTATTGTTTGTTGTGCTCTATGGTTTGTGTTGAGAATTTAGGGAGTATGCATCCAATTTTTCAGTATTGAGTGGAAAGTTAACATTGGGTTTCAGAGACAGCCTTTATCTGGTTAATGAAATTTCATTTTGTTATTGGTTGATTATTTATAGCAAGAAAGAATAATAGGTTTTATCATATGATTTTCTCCTTACCTTGTAAGATTTCATCCTTTTTGTCCTTATTTCATTTATACAAGTGTAGCAGAATATTTATTGGCTACATTGTATTTGCAGTAGAGATTGGTGATTGGCCAGTAGAAGAGGAGATGGAGATGGGAGAAGGAAAGAGGAAGGGGAGAGAAAGGGAAGAGAGGTAGCAACCATGGAGGAAGATGGATAGGTAGAAAGCAGTCCTGGGTAATAATTTATATCTAAGGTTAGATACTGGATAACAATTCTAATTGTGTGGGCATCTTGTTAATTGAGCTTTTCCAAATATGTAAACCTATTGGCTAATCTTTAAGCATTAAGTGTCTTCATTCTACAAGGTATCCTGAGCATGGAAGATATTATCAGGGGCTTAGCTGAGCTTTGTGGGGGCAGCTAGTGGATTGGCAGAGCCATTCATCATACTGGCGTCTAGTGGGTATAGTTGCAGTGCACTCGGACTCTGGATGCTTCTAGAGTGGAACATGGTGACAGAGAGCTAAGCAGAGCTGACCTGCCATGTAGATAGCCGGCCTGTGCCATGGCTTTTAAAAATATCTCCTGTTACATACAAGACAACAAACCATTTGATTTTTGGTATACTAAGTAAGTCTGACTTTAGTCTCAGCCTATTGTAATTTGGTTCAATCAGTGGGAAAATTTTGCCCTGTTGGTAAGCAGACTTGTTCCTTGTATTCTTAGCCTTCTTATTAGACTTATTGTCAGTTAAGTAAGATTATCAAAACTGCTTCAGTAGATGGCCATTCTTTGGAAGTTGGATTTGATATCAGGACACTTAGAGGCAAGGAGTATGCCAGCAGCTTTTACTGATGGCAATTTTGTTGTTGCTGGCAGCCTTGGTAAACAAAATAGGTTATTTCAGAGAGAAACAATGCAAACAGTGTCAGAAATCTAATCAGAAAAAATGCTACCCGACTGGATTAGAGAGTTAGGGTTCTGGGAAAAAAGTAGAGCTATAAACTCATAAAAAAAAAAAAAAAAAAAAAAAAAAAAAAAAAAAAAACCTTTGACAGACTTCTGTCATGTAGATATGTCTTTTGATATAGATTGGCCTCCCTGGTGCACTATTTCTTCTGGCTGTGAATTACTTCATCTTGATTTGTCATTAGTTAAAATAGGCTTTCAGTTTCTGTCTAGAAACTAAAAGCCAGACAAATAGCTTGGAAGATTTTAGCAGTAAACTTTGAGAGTTTTTAAGTTATTTAAGGTATGTCTATTTCTTCTACAGGAATTAAGAGTTTAACTAGGCTTTTAAACTTTATTTCAACATTTAAGAGATAGTGCTATTGATACAAGGTGAATTTAGATTCCATCTGGACCAATGCATCTAGGAGCATCTATTAGATTTCAACAAATGTCCATTCACAAGTAATAGAAGAGCTATGTCTAAAAAGCATATCTATAGGCCCTTGTTTTTTGTTGTAATAGTCTTCTATTCATTTTCTTCGGCCTAGATCCATTTAATATCCTATGTTTAATTTTTTTTCCAACTGAGTACCTTTCCTTATTGTTGGCCTATTCTATATCTCCAGCAATTCCTAATCCTTTTCCAATACAATTCTAATTCCTGTTCTGATAACGCCTTCCCATCCCTAGCAAGATTGTAAGGACCATTGGCTCTGAACATACTGGGGACATTTTGAGAAAACTAACATGAAAATTGTTATATTTTTGGTATAATGTGGTAGAGGAGCAATTGGAGTAGATAATCAACTCAGAATCAAGACATATGGCTGTGGGAATCACCTGCAGATAGACTGTAGTCTTAGTTAACCATTATTTTTCCCAGATTTGTTCACCATCTTAGACATCAGGGTGGGGCTTTGGTTGTTATATGAGATAACCACTGTATCCCACAAAATATGGACTCATCTTTATCAGGAATTTTTATGAGTAATCAATTGTTGCACATAAGACTACTCAGAGGGCATGTTTTCTAAAATGATGTAGGTGATAGTCCTTATTTCATCCTTGATCACATTTGCAGGATCTGATATAACTCTAATTGTAACATAGAGCATCAAACTAAAAGATGGAATCTCAAGGTATGTGTATATCTCCACCTAATGTACAGGAATTTTCTTGATTTTAGAAGGTGTTTTTATTGTGAAGTACATACGAAAGAATAAATCTTTATAAAGTTATAAGATTGGTACTAAATTTAATGATCATACAGGTTATTCTATTTATGAGTTAGTTTCCTCCAATATTATGAGAGAGCCTATAATTTTTAGTTTTTCCTTTGCCATCTGTCCCAGTAGGCTCACATTCATGCAGAGTATTGACACTAAATATAGTTTCTAGGTGAGCAAGAGTAAATCATGTGTAATTTATTAAGGTTAAATGACATTTGAATTTTTCAAGGGGGACATGGACTAATGAGTAAATAATATCTCTGTGAAGGTTCCATGCTTTAGTGTAGGGGAATGCCAGAACAAGGAGGCAGGAGTGGGTGGGTGGGTGAGAGAACACTCTCATAGTAGCATGGGGAGGGGGGATGGGATAGGGGGTTTTAGGGGGAAACCAGGAAAGGGGAAAATATTTGAAATCCCTTGGTCCTGTGAAGGCTTGATGGCCCAGTGTAGGGGAATTCGAGGCAGGGATTGGGGAGGGAGTCACCCTCATAGAAGCAGGGGAGTTGGGATGGGATAGGGAATTTCAGGGGAACCAGAAAAGGGGAAAACATTTCAAATGTAAACAAAGAAAATATCCAATCAAAAAAAAAAAAAAAGGAATATCTCTGGAATTATAGAAGAGTAAATTGAGAAATATATCTTATTATAGAGTAATATTTAAACAGACAAGTAATAGTATATTAGTCAAATATTAGTAATATCAGCCATTAGTTACCTGTTCAGTGGAAAATTATCCAATCTGAGGGGGTATACAGACCATCAAAGATCACACTAACCTATATTATTTGGTCTCTGAAACTAAAATTCCTCCAACAGACACACGTAGAGACAACAAAGTCCATCCTTTGGTGAGAAGGCTAATACTTTGCTCAGTGTCCCACTGGTTAAGAAGTTGGAACTGTGAGCTGAGTATTCATTCCCAGATCTGTTTCCCATTTCTTTGTAGAATATAATTCAAATTTTTGTTGAGTAGTAAACTTAATGCTGGAATCTTAAGTTAGGGATCTTTTGAATTTTTAAAATGCCTCTTGTGTGTCTAAGGTCCAATCCATATGATTGACTCCACTGTCCTGTACTTCTATGAGCTGGAAACCAAGGCTTAACCTGTTCTGCACATGCAAAAGTACATTTCTACAGTATCCTGTAGCTTCCAAGAAGACTCTTAGTTGTTTGAGGTTTTTGAAATGTTGGAATTGGCAGAATCCATTCAGAGTTCAAGATCCTGGTTCCTTCTAATAAATCAGACCTAAGTATAAAGAACTTGGTTTGACATAGTAGGGCTTTTCTTTGAGGCTTATAAACGATATCATCCCAAAAATAGAGGACACTCTGTCTCTCAAGAGATATTCCCACCAGACAGGCCACAGAAGAGAAGTCATTTCCGTATTGGTGTAAGCTTTTTGATATATGTCTAATCCATTAGATTCCAGGCCAAAGCTAAGTCAAGTAAAAGAGGACTTTCCCAGAACCCTTGGGAAGAATGTTCCATGTAACTAATTTGTATTTTTCATAGGATCTTTGAATGTTAAGAAATGATGGCTAGTAGGGAATCAGGAGAAGGAACCTTTAATATCTAGCATGAGTAATAGGTGGTGCTTCTTGGGTTTGAATTAAATGGTATAGGTGTTAAGGGAACATCAGGTGTGAAGGTTTTTCACAGCCTCAATTGCTCATCAGAAGTCCTATATTAAACTCCATTTATTATAGAGCTTTCTGACTCCCAATACAAGTGGGTTATAGGCAGGTGAACATTTAATTAGTAGTCTATCATTTTAGGAAGATAATAAATAACAACTTGCTTTAGTTTCAGGTTTATGGGGATATTGCTTTTGGTGAGAAAAGTGAGAAATATCTTTAATTTAATTTGTATCCCTTCCAATGGTTGCTCTGTCAGTATATAATAAGAAGTAGTATTGCCTTTCATTAGGGACAGTGAGTGGTTCTCTCACAGAGAGAGTAACAATTGTATTTTGAAGTGAGATAGCAAATATTTTCCATATAAGGATGCAGAAGATTCAGCCAGTATCAGAGAAGAGTGGCAAAATGGAGATATTCCATAAGTAAGCAAGTGATTCGGTGAAGTAACATTCCATGGACTTGCCCAATATGCCCATGCTAGTGGTTGAATTAGAATATCAGGTATCAGGGGAGAAATACGAAACTAAAAATTGGGCTCCAATGTCTATAAGGAAATTGCCATCCACACTCTGCATGTCGAGGGCACCTCTAGCCATATATATTCTTAGGATATTGACTACTCCAGTGATTAACTTTAGAGCTGGGGGTTATGCCTTTATGGCTACTGCCTTCAGATGTGGGCATCCAATCCACATTAAACGCACACACTTTTTTTTTTTTTGATTTTTTTGATTGCATATTTTAATTATTCACATTTCAAATGTTCTCTCTTTTTCCCATTTCCTCACCAGAAACCCATTATCCAATCCTCACTTCCCCTGAGTCTATGAGAGTGATACCCACCCACCCACCCACCCATTCCCTCCTTCTCTAATTCCCTTACACTTGGATATTTTGCCTTCTCAGGTCCAAGGGCCTTTCCTACCATATATGTCCAACAAGGCCATCCTCTGCTACATATGCAGCTAGAGATATGAGTCCCTCCATATATCCTCTTTGGTTGGTGGTTTAGTTCCTGGGGGCTCTGGTGGGTCTGGTTAGTTGATTTTGTTGTTCTTCCTATGAGGTTGCAAACCCTTCAGCTCCTTCAAACTTTTCTCTAACTTCTTCATTGGAGATCTTGTGCTCAGTCCAATGATTAGCTGCGAGCATCCACCTCTGTATTTGTCAGGATATGGTAGAGCCTCTCAGGACATAGCTATATTAGGTTTCTGTCAGCAAGCACATTTTTGGCATCCACAATAGTGTCTGGCTTTGGGGTCTGTATATGGGATGGATCCCCAGGTCGGGTAGTCTCTGGATGGCCTTTCCTTCAGTGCCTGCTACACGCTTTGTCTCCTAAATTCCTCCCTTGAGTATTTTGTTCTCCCTTTTAAGAATGACTGAAACATCCACACTTTGGTCTTCCTTCTTCTTGAGCTTCATGTGGTCTGTGAATTGTATCTTGTGTACTCCAAGCTTTTGGGCTAATATCTGCTTATCAGTAAGTACATGTGTGTTCTTTTGTTGAATGAGTTGCCTCATTCCAGATGATATTTTCTAATTCTATCCATTTTCCTAAAGATTTAATGAATTCATTGTTTTTAATAGATGAATAATACTCCATTGTGTAAATGTATCACATTTTGTATCCATTCTTCTGTTGAAGGGAATCTGGGTAATTTCCATCTTCTGGTAATTATAAATAAGGCTACTATGAACACATTGGAGAATGCCTCCTTGTTATATGTTGGAACATATTTTGGGTATATGCCCAAAATCAGTATAGCTGGGTACTTAGGAAGAAATATGTCCAATTTTCTGAGGAACTACCAGACTGATTTCCAGAGTGTTTGTACCAGCTTGCTATCCAACCAACAATGGAGACAGAGACAGCATAAAGCTCACATATTGAAACACAACAGGAAGCAAGGAACAAACTGGGAATGACATATGGCATTCAAAAACTGAAGGCGTGTCTCCAGCGACATATGTCCTTCAGTAAAGCCATATCATCTAAAATGGACCTAAACAGTGCCTGCATCTGTCAACCAATTTGAGTCTATGAGGCCATTCATTTAACTTACAATGCTATCTTTACGTAAGTAATTATTCAACTTTACTAGAGATTTTTTAGAAAGGCAATGGAGAATTCTGTCCTTTTGATATTAAACAACCAAGAATAATTTAAGGGTATAGCCTTCGCCTTAAAAAAAAAAAAATCTAATCTATGATCCAATATTTCCAGTCCTGGATTCCATTTGGGATTTGGGGATTTAACTGCCCCATTTCCAGTAGGTATGCATTCTGGGTATTTTTACTGTTTAGTCAGTAGTATGTCTAGAATCCTCATGTATTCTGGGTATTCATGACTGTAATTATTTGTTGTTCTTTGTTTGATGTTTATTTACTTGCTTGTTTGTTTTCTATCAATAACATTACGTCATTCCCATTTAATTCATACAATTAGTTTAATTTTTGGAAGATTGTACCTATTGGTCAGATTTTCAATATATTTCTTAGGTCTTTTTAAATTTAGTTAAATTCATTAAAAAAAAGAAACTGGATACAGTTTTTTTTTTTTTTCCCTCAAATAAGTCCAAAGGAAAACATCCCTGTGGTTGGGGAATCATAGAGGTATTTAATGTTATGCTTTGTTTTTTGAGGCTATTTCTATGGTTGGTTGATCATCCGGTTAAGATGAAAAATTTTCATACAATGAAACATACTGCTTCCTGAGTCTAGAGTACTGTCAACAGTCTTTGACAATTTAGGTTGATCTGGAGATTAAAAAAAAAAATGTTGACATGGGATATATCAGACCACTTTCCTTCCTTTCTTGAAGATAGGTATAACTGGAATATGTTTTTTTAAATTAAAATTTCTTCTGGAGGACACTGCATCATCCTCTATTTGTGCCATACATGGCTGGTAAAGAAAGTTAAAGACTTCCTAGTGAGTGGTCCTGGGTCTCGTTACTTCCAGTTAGTTAGAAAGCAAGACTTTAGGAGTGAGGAGAAACATGGCTTTGAACTTGTGCTTCCCAACTAGAAGGTGAAAAAACAGAATAGAAGAGGTCAACAGAGGATAGTACAACACTCACCAGCTCTCTTCCTGCTCTTCTCCAGAAATGGTGATTCCAGTTCTGTGAGGGGTCAATAGCATGATTTAATTATGTCTTCTCTGGGGTTTAACTTTGTGTAGGACTTAACCATGATAATCCATGACTTCAGACTTGGATCTTGACAATTTTGCCAATATTCATTCCAATTATGTCTGTTATTTCCAGTAATTAAAGATTAATAATTTCTGTCACTTTTTTATAAAGGGTCAGAAAAGTATAAAATACGTTAAAAGTTCTAAGGAGAAGATTTCTTTTTCTTTTTCTTTCTTTCTTTCGTTTTGTTTTGCTTTGTTCTGTTTTGTTTTGTTTTGTTTTGTTTCTGGACCAGGCTGGCCTCAAACTCAGAAATCCACCTGCTTGCTTGCCTCTGACTCCCAAGCGCTGTGATTAGAAGGCTGCACCACCACTGCCCGGATTTCCGTTTCTTTTACTTCACATATATATTTAAAAAAAAAAAAAAAAAAATTCTAAACATGGTATTTCATGAAATTCGAAAAATATCTCTGTGTGTATAATGCATGTAAGTTTTTAAAGAAAGTAGACAAGCTGCCAGGTAATATATTTCTTATTTGCAATCTTTTGAGGTTTTCAGTGGAATAAAGGAGAGGAAGGACATTGCAGGTAAAGGACAGAAAGACTTGTGATACTGCCAATTGAGGGAAAATCATTGTTCTAGGTAGAACTTCATGAACTATATCATATAGAGCAAAAATCCAAGGGTGTTGCCGACCAGTGGCCACAGTCAACCAGGTTTACCTGAAAGAGAGGCTGGGAACGGAAGAAGGGACAGGAAGGCGGGAAGAGATGAAGCCAGGACAAAGGTCTATGATCAAGGCTCAATGCTTTAATGTTCATCTTTCAATTTAAAGGGGAAGCCCCACCTCCACCACCAAACCCCTTCTTGCTTCAACCCTGCGTGAATGAGGGGAATGCATCCTTAATTGCAGGCTGGAGGTGTCTCAAGGCAAGCTCAGCAGGCGGTTTATTCATCTCAGCTCCTGTAGTGGGTCGGCCAAGGTGGTTAACGCCAGAGTCCTTTTGTTTTGGTCTGCTGTAGTAAACAAGGTCTCTCAGGCCAGCTAAGGCTGGGGAAGGGCACACAAGGGAAAACCAAACACCACTGCTTTACAAAAAGGATGGTGGCAGGAAAAATGTGTTGTCAGAGATATCAAAGCCTGAATTAACACTAACAATTATAAATATTTCAATAGAGTTTTGTGGAAATATATTTTTCTATTAAAACAATAATCAGGAATTAAAATTTTCAGTCCTATTAGGAATTTGTGTGGTCCCAGGACATGACATTCTGAAATACATGTACTTGGGTTTGTGGAATATTTTGAGATAACTATTCAGGATCTATTCTAATCTATCAGAATAATGTATGTCAGTTATAATAAGTATGTAATATTCTAATACAATTACTGAATAATATATAAATTTACTAAAACATCAAACTTCTGCCATTAAAGATCTCCAGTAAAAGAAAACTGATGACAAGTAGTTCTGAAAAGATAGTGAATAAAATTTACATTTGTCTACATCAGTGAAGTAAACATCAGAAGCACAAGGATTTCTTTCATGAATAGATTAGAGATCATTCTTGGCTCAGGCACATATTTATATAAGGTGCCAAGAGTTTTTACACTGACACAAGAGTGGTATAAAAAACATGAAATAGTATTTTGTTTAATTGCAGTTTTTCTAAAGAGAAACTTGATAAAAATTAATATTTACTCTAGGATGCTTTCAGAAAACAGAATGGTTAGCATTGAACAAGACAATGTAGGAGGGACTATCAGAAGCTCCAAGCTATCCTTGGCTACATACTAATTTGGGGCCAGCCTAGGCTATATGAGAACCTGTCTGAAAGTTGGAAAATTACTAGAACCAGTGGTTTATTCTTGTAGATCTAACACTTTGGAGACTGAATCATGAGCAACGTCAGAAGTTCAAGGCCTGTTAGGGCCACAGAGTACAAACAAAATTTCTTCAAACAAAAATAATTGAAGAATTATACTTAGGGGCTTGGTTATGTTGCCAGGAAACGAAATCTCTTTGAGATGAGAGTAGTAGCAATTGAAATGGAATTTTGTTTTTGCATAGGACTCACACTGGGTAGCTCACAGCTACCTGCAGCTTGACTTTCAGGAGTATTTGATGACACTGGCACCTGTGGGCATATACAGTTACACACACACACACACACACACACACACACACACACTTAAAATAAATAATAGGACAAAGGCTTTGTTTTATCTATAAATTTATAGGAAATCTCTTAGTTAAATGTACTTAGAAGAGGTGTCACATAATCAAAGTATGAAATGTGCCAGTCTTCCACAAATCAGGTGATTCAGAGTCATCAGTCAAATATGTTAGACCCTTGACAATCATGAGGTACTTTGCATTAACTGTGAATAAAGATCAATGGTAGAGCTGTTGTGTAGCATAATGTGAGGCTTAACTAAAACTGAGAGATGAACAATTTCTTGTGATATAAGCTGGGTTTGGTTTTTGTGTGTTTGTTTTACATAGCATTCTAAACCTTACTTGCTTTTGAGATGTATTACATGTAGCTCAGACTGTGCTCTAACTCACTTAACAGCCAAAGATGACTATGAACTTCTGATAAAGACAGGTACCAGCATGCCCTACTTTAGACAGTATTTGGGATCAAACTCAAGGTTTCATGCATGAGAATAAATCACTCTACTAACTGGTGTACTTCCACTGTTCCAAGCCTTCCTGTTAAGTATAAATTCAAGACAGCATATATTCATGGGGAATATGCCAATATAAAATTTTCCTATGTGTACTTTACTTCAGTTCTTACCTGTTCCAGATTCCTGTCTAGGGTTTCTGGCCTGACTTCTATGTATAAAGAACTACAAATTATAATATGAAATAAACCCTTTCTTCTCTTAGTTGATGTTGGCCATGATGTCTTATCTCCAAAATAAAATCCCTAAAGCCAGTCTATATGTCAATGTAGCACGTATGGAGTATCAAGTTTTGAATGTTCACAGCAGGCCAGATAGAGCATCAGAATAATGAACTTTGCTGGTCAAAATAATGCATACCTATAATCTAAGCACTTGAAAGACAGAAAAATGATTCTAAATTTAATGCAAAGTTCAGGTACATAGGGAGGTCCTGTGTCAAAAAATAAAGCAACACAAAAAGAAAGGTTAATGAGATACTAAACATGTAAAGAAAGCACTTGATAATGAAAGTGTGATGACCTTTGTCACACTCTCAGAGCTTACATGAAGGTAGAGAGAGTACTATACTTAGAAAAGTCATGCTCTGACTTCCTTATGTGCTCTGGAACACATTTGCCACATATACATACTATATAATAATAATAATAATAATAATAATAATAATAATAATAGTAGTAGTAGTAGTAGTAGTAGTACTGTTTTAAAATGAAAATAAAATTTTATTCAGGCATATTACATTAAGCCTATAAAACTAGCACCTAGTAAGAGAAAATGTAGTAGTGTTGAGAGTTTGAGGCAAAAATGAACTACATAAAGAAGGTTAAATCCTTATAGATTTATGTAGGTATCCTGACCAAAAGAAAGTGTGTGAAAGTTTATTTCACACAAAAATTCAGGCTATTGTCCATCACTGTTGGGGTATCAGAGCATCAGGAATTAGAAGAAGCTTGACAAGAGTCATGAGTAGGAATCAAGGAATTTATGTGTGTATGCTTACTAGTGCTTAATTTGCTTTCTTTATTCTCATACACTCCACAATCCCCATCTTACGTAATGGTGCCATCACAAGAGAGGTTCTTTCTATCTCAATTACTAATAGTCAAGATTCAGGCTCCCAAACATGCTCACAGACCGACAAGTATAGACAGTCCTTCATTCAGATTTTCTTCCCAGGCAATTGTATAGAGTGTTCAGTATACAACACTAACCATCACAGCTTCATTCACTGTTAGCCTGTTGCAGACATATCACTTCATGTTTTAGACATAACCTCCCAAGCCTTGTTTCCAAAGTTCTGTGTGTGTCTAATAATGTAAAATACAATCCAACCTTAAAAGTCCTCATAATCTTTACAACATTCATCACATTAAAATTTCTATCTGTGATATCATATAAAAATGTGTGTGTTATTGGATAATGGAATAGTGTAAACATTCTTATCATACAATGAAAGTATCTGAAAATAACAAGAGATGATTACACCAAAAGCCAAAATCAAGCAGAGAAATGAAACCCTGCAGTTTTTGGGCTTTTCATGGAGAAATCAGCTGTGGTGTCCCTATCCCTCCACATATGCTATCTTCAGCACATACAGCTTTTCTTTGACACTTAAAGTGATCCCACTTCCCACCTCCTTGTCATATGTCCCATGAACCTGGCATTTCCAATATTCTGGAATCTCTACTGTAGCTTAATCTTTACCTTCATAACATCATGCAATAACATCTTAGTGCTTGTCTGCCAGGACTCACACTCTGTAACACAATGGGTGGCCTCAGGTGTTCTAAATGACCCTCTCACTATTGCATCTCTCATATCTTAAATTTAGGAAAATGTAGTCATTGCCACCAAACTCCATGACTGGTCTGAGGGTAATCTAGCTTCATTGGACCATTGCTGTATCATCTTCTCTGTGATGACCCTTAGAAAACACTATCCTATGGGTAGATCATTTTTGTCTTAAGTTGTTTTGATCTCTTACAATGGCAGCTGCTTTCTTGTTTGTATTCTGCTTGTCCTAAGTAATTTTTCCCAACTACCTTTTCTTCACAAACTGAATTAATTCATTATCTCTCAATCCAAGTTTAGTCTCAGGTTCACTGGACATAAGCAGAGTAAGCTAGACTCTTGGTCAAAATATCATAGAAATTGCCTTTAGCCTTATTGTGGATAAGAGTTCATTTACCCTTGAAAAATCTTGAGCTGGTTTCCAATGTCTGCATTTCTCTCATCATTCTTATTTTTCAAACTCACTCTATAACATCCTACTAATGTCTTTGTAACAGCACTCAACTGCTCTTCTAACAAAAAGTTCCAAATTCTTCTACATCCTTACCACAAAACGTAACAAAAGCCTCATAGCCACAGGGTCAGCTTAAATGCTTTAAGTCACTTTTCTCTGATCTTGAATATGGATGTAATGTGACTAAGAGTCCTTTTTTCTTTCTTTAAGCCTTTTAATTTTTTCATCCTTGAAATTGGTCCATAAAGTTGTAAGTTTAGAAAGTTCTGCTAAAATATGTTAATGATTTTTCACACAAATAAAGTTGTTTCATTCCACTTTAAACTGCATTACTGCATTTAATTAAAATATAATTACATCTCTTCCCCTTTTACCTTTAATCCCTCTAGAATCTCCCATGTCCCTGTTTCTCCTCACTCTCAAATTCAGATCTCTTTATTTTGACTATAATTGATACACACACGCACAACACACACACACACACACACCACACTGCTGAATCCATATTTGTGTTTGTATGTAAGTATTTTCAGGCCTGATAACTTTGTATTTGACAAATAATTGAGGGGCTTAGAGAGATTAATGTTCCTTTTCTCATTATTCATTAGTTGCCAATAGTTCTTTTTCTAGGGTTCTAGGATGATATTTTCATTCTTCCACATTTACATGTTTATTAATATTTTTATTGTTCATGTTTTGGTTAAACAGGTATTACTAGGAGAGATGATCTCATGGCAGACTTCCTGGTACTCTGGCTCTTATACAGTTTTTAGTACCATTTCTACAATATTCTCTAAGCTACAGATGAAGGAGCTGTGCTTCAGTTATATAAATTAGGCCTAGGTTCCCCATATTTGTATCATGTCCAGTTGTAGTTTTCTGTAGTGGTTTCTATTTATGGAAAAGAAAAGTTTCTTAGAAGAGTGGTGAGAAGTACAAATATTATTTGACTATAAGCTTATGATTTAGAATGTATTTAGAAATTTTGCTGGTCTAGCAAAGTGGCTGTATTAGATTTTCTTCTAAAATGGATAACTTCACTGGCCCCAGGGAAGTTGGCTAGACTTCTAATAAAATACAGGAATTTCTTCCTGTTGTGTGAGTCTTATGTTCAATTAGACAGCTGTTTAAACTCATTTAATCTAGATTTATTTAGCTGTTATTTTTAAGTACAAAAGTCCCAATACTCAATCTATATTTTTTGACTCAGTATGTTATCTTTTGTAACCATCTCTAAAGTTAATGTTTCTGAAAATTTTGATCATTTCATCAGTACCAGTATCTCAAGGAATTGTAAAACATACAGATTTCCCAAAGCTTTTCATCAATTTGACTTCTAGAATGCAGTCATTTCATTTTTTTAAAAAAAATTCAACATATATTTTTTGATATCTACTAAATTTACAAAAGTACCATTTTGAAGACTTGTTGTATGGTGATTAAAAATGTGAACATAAGGTGTTAAAAAAAACAAAAAGTATGTAAAATGAAATATTTAGCCTACAGAGTTCCAACTTCTCTGAATATTCCTTATAATTTTTAGACTGAATTCCCTATTTTATTTTGTTTTAATTGGTAGGGATTATGATAAACACCTTTCTCAAGGATATTTTTTTTCCAAATTTAAAATGTCAAGTAAATTTGAAAAAAGTCCCCCAAATTGTATCAGTTTATGCTTTTATAATGCCAGTGTTATATAGAGATTTTTAACAATATTCTGAGATCTTTAGTCTAAACATTATTGTGCTCTATCTTTTTCCCCTTAAAAGCTACCACTTTCTAAGGCTCCTTACTAATACTCTGACTTCTGTGTGTATTCTGAATGAAGCCACATTTCTAACAATTCAAAGCTAACCTCCACAAATGAGAAAAACATGAATGACATCTCTGTGGATCTGAATTACCTCATTCAAAATGATTGTTTCCAACTCCATCCATTACCTGATAGTTTCAGTGTTTTATTTAATTAACAGATGAAAAATATGTAAATGTACTACATTTTTCATTATCCACTCATCAAGTCATAAATACCTGGTGCTTCCTATTTTATGACTATTGTTAATAGACCAACAATGAGTATAAATGAAGACCTATCACTATAGTAGGATGTAGTCTTTTGGGCATATGCACAGGAATATTATAATTGATTCTTGTAATAGATTTAACTTAGGAGCCCCCACCCTGATTTCCATGGTGATGTGACTAGTTTGTAGTCACAGCAGTATTCATATTTTCAGAACTTTGATGTTTTCCCTTATAGTGTAATCATCAAACATTTCTGTCATAGACTATGGAAAAAAGCTGGTATTGACTTGGAAGCTTCATAGCTACTGGCTAATTTTTACAGACCCAGAAGGTACTATGAACACCACTCCAGGTAAAAAGTCCTTATGACCTATCACCATCACAATTTTGTGAACCTTAAAAGTTACAATTATGACCTCCTTAGTATATTAGTATATTAGTATATACTGGTATATTAGTGACACAAATATCGCAGAAGTAAACTATCACTTTTAGAATGTATTTAAGGCCTGTTCCACAACATGAAACCCATATCTGACACAGTTAATGGTGCAAAGAACCTATGTCTGCTAGTAAGCCATAGGGGAGAACCTACTAATATTACTATGCTAATTATTAAACTGACACGTAACAATTTCTCATACTATTTGATCAGGGAATCTCTCAAACTTCATCAAAGAAACCTTTCCAGTAGGTAGTGAATAATATAGAGACTCACAGCTGATTAATGTGCAGAGAATAAGTTATTTCAAATTGCTCAGCCTTAATTGGGATATCTATACAATATCACCTCTTAAGACTCAAGGATTATTGTGGAAGTACATGTAAAACGATTGAAAGAGCTAGAAGGTGTAAATGAGAACAAGAAAAATGTATTTTCAGAACCTGAAAATGAGCTGCCTATATGAATTCATAGAAGTTTTGACAAAATATACAAGATTTGTGTAAGTTCTAGCTAGAAAAACTTCTTAGCATATGGAAGGGAAGTCCCACTAGTAGCTGAGGAAATATCGACTCACCTTATCTTGCCTATATCCCAGATGGGACAAAATGCACTGCCTCAAGTTTTTAGACCCTGTGGAAGAGAGAATCAAAAAGAGAAGTTATGATGACACTTGTATTTTTCTTAAATGTGACCAGTCATTTGGACTAAATCACTTACTGGTCTAGAAACCAATCCAATATTGGAAGTAACAGTCTTCATTTAAAAGGCTGGTTCTGGACATTTTCAGAGACATATTTGGAAGTTAATTGCAGTTCTCTATGATGTTATGTTAGCGAGAGATAAAGTTGGGACAGGATTTGGATTTTCAACAAGTGTTAGTACATGTGTTAAGGCTCTTTTAATTGTCAAGTTAAAATTACTTTTGTTTCTTCTACAGTACTTAATGTAAGTCTCATTGCTGTTATACTTTATAAAGTGTGTTGAATCTGGCATGTCTATTAAGGAGGTCTATCAAACAGCTATTCTTTTATTAAAGAACCTTGGTATTCTGAAAAAAAGCTTCCAAGTACTGGAAGAAGTGAATCAGGCTTTAAGCAGAAACAAGTGTGTAGTGGGTTTGATTATTGCTGATATAACAGCTATAATTACATTAATTTCTATCATCACTGTTTCTGCAATTGCTTTGACACAAGAAGTTAAGACAGCTACTTTTGTTAATTACTTAGCAAAAAATGTTACTAATGTGTTGAGTATACAAGAGGATTCAGATAGGCATTTGGAACAACTGATTGATGCTCTTTATCCTATTCAAATTATTGGAAGGATGTTCAGAGTTTAAGAGTAAGGATCCATCTTGGGTGTCATGCCAAATACCATTGTATTTGTGTTACTTTAAAATTTGCAATGATAGTTATTGTAATTAAAAAAAAGTTTAAAGACACTTGCAGTATATTTGGCATAATTCTAACACTACTCTGGATGTTTTAATTTTGCATAGTGAGCTTATGAATTTAACGAATACTGTTCTCCTGTGCATTGATGCTGCAGATACTGCTGATAAAATTACTAATGGCCCAAGGTTAATATTTCTATTTTGGTCAAGCTTCAAGAATGCTATATATAGCTCAATCATGCTAGTCCTTTTGTCCTGGGAATACTTTTATTCCTGTCTATCATGTTTAACCTTGTCTTTAACAATATCCAGATGTTGGTAGCCAAAGTACATGGCTTGAAACTGAAAATGGACTTCCAGATAAAGTTATTAATTTAACAGGCTGGCAAACCAAGGACAGGTAAGTTTCTGCACAGACCCTTACCAATCTAAGTCAGAAGAGCATTGTGTTTGATAATGCATATTCCATGACAGGTAATGAAGGTATTCTTGTCAGAATGACCTAAGACAGGCTTAGTCTTGTTCATGAAATTAAAAAGGGGGAGTGACAGAGAGCTTTTTCAATCTGCTTGGAAGAATCTGACATTGGCCAAGGAAAAGGAAATGGGATACTTGACAGGAATATGACATTATCCATGGACAAGGAAGTAGGATTCAGGCATGAACCTGACATTAGGCTAGTGCAAAGAAGTAATTTCAGGCAGGAATCTAAATATTAGGCTATAACAATGAATTAATTTCTCTTAGGAATCTCATCTTAGGCTAGAACAAAGAAGTAGACTTCAGACATGAAAATGACTCTGAGCTAGGATGGGGAAGTAGACTCAGATATTTTTGGTCATCCTGATAAGCCCTTAGAAATAGTGATCATGGAACTTTGTTCTTTGCTTGTTCTTTGACTATTTGTGTTTATTGTCTTGCTTTTTCATTGACTATTTGCATCTATTGTATTTCTAGTTCCTCAACCTAGAACTGACCTTAATACTTTCACGTAATTAAAATTGTATAATAACAAAAAGTAGGGGGGATGTTATAGGGGGTTTCTGGGGGGAGCAAGAATGGGGAAAGGGGATTACTTATGAAATGTAAATAAATAAACAATCCAATAAAAAATTGGAAAAAATATAGCTATCTTCTAAAGAAGTATATAAAGATTTTTTTAATTAAAAAAAAATGCTTCAAAATATAACAAGGACTCATACTCAACTATGTTTATAGCAGCCATATTTATAATAGCCAGAAGCTAGAAATAACTCAGATGTCCCTTAACAGAGGATTGGATACAGAAAATATTTTACATTTACAAATTAGAATACTCTTCAACTATTAAAAACTGTGACTTCATGAATTTTGCAGGCAAATGGATGGAACTAAAAAATATTATCCTGAGTGAGGTACTCCAGACTCTAAAGGATATGCATGTTTTTTTACTCAATGATAAGCAGATATTGGCCCCAAATCTCAGAATACACACTGTACAACTCACAGAGCATATGTAGCTTAAAAATAAGGAAGACCAAAGCATTGGGTGCTTCAATCCTAGTTAAAAGTAGTATCAAAGTAATCACAGGAGGTAGAGGTAGGGAGGACCTGGGAGGGAGAGGGAGGGGTAGGGAAAAGGGGAGGGCAGGATTAGGTATGGGAAGAGTCAAGAGGGAAGTCCAGAGGACCATGACAATGAATAGAAATATGTAGAAATGGGTGGGTGTGTATGGGGCTGCAAAGGGATGATTTGGTCTCTCCCGGTAGAACACTGGGTTTGAGATAGCCTGAGACCCAACAGGTAGACCATTGACTGGTGGGGAGGGCATGCATCTCCCCATGCTCCCAGATTCCAGACCCCCACATGTGGCCTACATCTCCATTAACCTGCACCTTGCAGACTTGGCTCAGAGTGGCTTCTCCAGAGAGGTTTTGAATCACCATCCAGGTAGAGGGCATGACTAATAGAGATTTCCATATTCATGAGTTACCTAAGTCCAGGGGCATAGCTAATTAAGTTATTACTTTTCTCAGCCCCTCTCCACACCATTAAGCCAGCTCCCCCTGGTTTTTACTGGGGGTGGGTGCACAGTCAGATCCAACTACCATACCATGAACAATAAACTTCTTAGAAATCTACGGACTTCTCGTATCATTGGGGCCTGCTGTCGCCAAAGCTTCCAGCCTCTTGAACCTTAGACCTTCGTGTGTATATGGGACCAACCGGCATGGAAAGCCTCTGGGACTCCACCGCCACCCTCACCCCCCACGGATCTCTGCCGCACATGTTTTTTCCCACAAGTGTGGAACAGGGGAACCACTAGAAAGTCTCAGATGCTAGGGATACAAGAGGCTCTCAGGATCCAACAGGGATGACATTAGCTGTAATACCCAACAGAGGGGATACAGAACATGAAGGAACCAACTCCAGTATATAAGCATGGCCCCAGTTGAGTGATGCAGCCACCTACCCATCTCAAAATTTTTAACCTAGAATTGTTACTGTCTAAAGGAAACATGAGGATGAAAATGGAGCAAAGACTGAAGGAAAAGCCATCCAGAGATCGATCCACTTTGGGATCAATCCCATCTGCAACCACCAATCCCAAAACTATTGCTAATTCCAAGAATTGTTCATAGAGCCA
This sequence comes from Mastomys natalensis, assembly GCA_021653895.1. Classification (NCBI taxonomy): domain Eukaryota; kingdom Metazoa; phylum Chordata; class Mammalia; order Rodentia; family Muridae; genus Mastomys; species Mastomys natalensis. Next base: position 3,640 of record JAJTUV010002382.1, on the reverse strand, counting down.
AGCCTAGTACTGCTGTACTCTGAGAGGGTCTACTAGCACCTTATTAATACAGATGCAGATACTCAGAGCTAATAACTGGACTGATCCTGGGGACTCCAATGGATGAGTTAGAGGAAGTACTGAAGGAGCTCAAGGGGATTACAACCCCATAGGAAGAACAACAATATCAACTAACTAAAACCCTCAGAACTCCTATGGAATAAACCACCTACCAAACAGTATATATGTGTGGGTCCATGGCTCCCAATACATAAGTAGCAGAGGATGGGCTTATCTGGCATCAGTGGGAGGGGAGGCCCTTAGTCTTGTGGAGGATTAGTTCTCTAACTACAGGGATGCTAGAGGGGTAAGGAGGGAATGGGTGGGTGTGTAGGGGAAGATACTCTTAGAGGCAAACTGGAGGTGTGATGGAATGGGGGATTGCAGAGGGGAGACTGGGAAGGGGGACAATATTTACAATGTAAATAAATAAAATACTCAAGTAATAAATCAATCTGATTCTTAGTTTCAATTTTAACAATTCTTTCATGTTAGTATGCCTATAAAATTCATTTTTTAAATTCATGTGGTATGTGTAAGCAACAAAGATTTTTTTGTTAATTTTGAAAATTATATTCTAGGATATTATAAAGGAAAAATCTAATAAAAATGTTTCTGTGTTAATGAAGAAAAAGTAAACATCATGAAAGCAGTATTTAAGAAACTTAAATGTTCCTAAAATGCTTTAGTTTGCTTCTATTGCTCTGATAATATACTGAACAAAATCAGATTAGAGAAGAAAATGTTAATTTGCAATCTATCACAAAGAGAAGCCAAGGTAAGAACTCACATCAGCAACCTAAAGACATGAACTGAACCATGGGCCATGGAGGAATGATGCTTCCTGGCCCATTTTCCATACTTGCTCAGCTATATTTATTAGACAGTCCAGACTTTCCTGCTTGTTAATGGCAACAGTCACAGTAGGCTGGGTGGTCTTATATCAATCGTTAGTCAATGCCCTATAGACTGGAATATACTACAGTCTGATGGAATCTATTCATCAGATGACATTCCCTGTTCCAAAGTGTGTCAAGTTGATTTTTAATATTTGCCATCATGCATATCTTTGGGGAGATTGTCTTTGTCCTTACTATTAATGGACCAACCTTACTTAAGGATGAAAACCATTTTGTTATAAGGTCAGGACATATTTATTTATTTCTGTTTGCTGGAAAATTCAAGTTGATCATGCTGTGTTTTAAACTGTTCCCAGAATTTGATATGCTCTCTACCTTATAGAGTTTGAATCACACCATGAGTGCACCCTGAGAAGATATTTCACTAAATAATTTAAAAATATTCAACAAAGTTCCTACAAAGCCAAAGTAACCAAACTTTCTCAAGAAATTTCCAACCCTCAAAACAAACAAACAAACATTCTACCTTGCAGATTTTGGGCTATAGAAACCCTATCCTGTTATGTGTTTCATGCTATTTTTTCTATCCCCAGTTTCAAGAAATAGCCCTGTCTGAGAGAAAAGAAGGGTCATTAAATTGAAAAAAATCTGTAATAATCTACTCTAGTTTTGGGGAATTAACAATATGAGTCAAAATAATTAGATGAAGTCCCTTCTCGTTGCTGCTCTATGAATGTGAGTGTTTTGGCAATGATGGTTTATGAGCATATATACATATGAGTGTGTGTGTGTGTGTGTGTGTGTGTGTGTGTGTGTGTGTGTATCTGTGTGGGTCTGTGCCTCTGTGTGTGCTCTTTGGTTGGTGGTTTAGTCCCTGGGAGCTTTGGAACATCTGTTTGGTTGATATTGTTGTTCTTCTTATGGGGTTGCAAATTCCTTCAACTCCTTCAGTCCTTCCCCTAATTCTTTCATTGGGTTCCCCACACTCAGTCAGATGTTTGGCTTTTCTAAGAGACCTTTGACCTATAGAATAATAAATATAATAGTTTAAACATTTATTATTTTCTAATATTACTAACTATTCACAATTCAAATGATTCTGTTAGTGCATTCAAAAATGTCATTAATAATTTGAAAAAGAAATATCTCTTTATTGAAATTATTAAAATGTTAAAATAAGCTTTTGGCTGGGGCAGACAGATAGCTGTTCTGCTCCTGTGAAGGTACCATATCCTGAGCCATCCTAGAGGAACCACAACACTCAGAGTAGAGAAGGAACCACTGTACTCCGAGCAGCAGGATTTCAGGATCCCAGAGGTGGCCTGAGTCCCAGCAGTTCTTCCACCCAGGAGCACAGAATCACAGAGACATCTGGACTCTGAAGAGTTCTGACACAAGCAAGATAACTGGAAAGACAGGCTCCAGTCAGAGACAGTAAGTGCAGGTAGTACTAGAGTTAACCAGATGGTGAAAAGCAAGTGCAAGAACATAAGCAACAGAAACCAAAGTTACATGGCATCATCAGAACCCAGTTTTCTCATTATAGCAAGCCCTGGACACCCTATCACACCAAAAAAGCAGGTTTCAGAATTAAAATCACTTCTCATGATGATGATAGAGGACTTCAAGAGAGCTGTAAATAACTCCCTTAAAGAAGTACAGGAGAACACAGGTAAACAGGTAGAAGCCCTTAAAAAGGAAACATAAAAATCCCTTAAAGAACTGCAAGGAAACACAATCAAACAGGTGAAGGAATTAATCAAAACCATCTAGGATGTAAAAATGGAAGTAGAAACAATAAGGAAATCTCAAAGGGAGACTACCCTGGGGATAGAAAACCTAGAAAAGAAACTAGGAGTCATAGATGAAAGGATCACCACAGAATATAAGAGATAGAAGAAATAATCTCATGTGCAGAAGATACCATGGAAAAAATAGACACAACTGTCAAAGAAAATGCAAAATGCAAAAATCTCCTAACCCAAAACATCCAGGAAATCCAGGACACAATGAAAAGATCAAACCTAAGGATAATAAGTATAGATGATAGTGAAGACTCCCAACATAAAGGACCAGTAAACATCTTCAACATAATTATAGAGGAAAACTTCCCTAACCTAAAGAAAGAGATGCCCATGAACATACAAGAAACCTACAGAACCCCAAATAGAATAGACCAGAAAAGAAATTCCTCACGTCACAAAACAATCAAAACATCAAATGCACAAAACAAAGAAAAATACTAAAAGCAGTAAGAGAAAATGACAAAATAACATATAAAGGCAGACCTATAAGAATTACACCAGACTTTTCACCAGAGACTATAAAAGCCAGAAGATCCTGGACAGATGTCATACAGATCCTAAGAGAACACAAATACCAGCCCAGACTACTATACCCAGCAAAACTCTCAATTACCATAGATGGAGAAACAAAGATATTCTATGACAAAACCAAATTTACACAATATCTTCCCACAAATCCAGCACTGCAAAGGATAATTGATGGAAAACTCCAACACAAGGAGGGAAACTACAACCTAGAAAAAGCAAGAACATAATCTTCCAACAACCCTAAAAGAAGATAGCTACACAAACATAATTCCACCTCTAATAACAAAAATAACAGGAAGCAACAATCATTTTTCCTTAATATCCCTTAACATCAATGGACTCAATTCTCCAATAAAAAGACGTAGACTATCAGATTGGATACATAAACAGGACCCAGAATTTTGCTGC